>JAAMXJ010000291.1:281919-828989 GCA_019693375.1 Asterochloris erici | reverse complement strand
CCCCCCCCCCCCCCCCAATGGCACCACCTCCAACAAGCATGCAGGGGGGTCCCACTTGTTGCTTTGCCAGTCTGCGGCCCTGCTTGCTTGGCCCCATGACCTGGCCAGCTCCCTTGCACCTGTGCTGACCCAGTCAGGTCAACTATGCTGCCTGCTACCCTGCTGGCCTAGCCCCAACACCCTGCCAGTTCGAGTGCGCAGGAGCTGACCCTGACCCACTCTGCTGCCTGCAGCCCTACAAGTACATGGATTCTTGCAACATGACTGAGGACCACAGCTCCACCAGCTACGTGGAGGTGCCTGACCCCAAGAAGGGCGAGGAGGGGTGGCCGCGCCTGCTGCTGGAGAACCGATGCTACCAGAGCGACGTCTTCCGCAAGCTCCACCTGGAGCTGGCTGTCAGGCAGGATGGGCTGGAGGTGGGCCGTCTTGCAAGATGACGGAGTCTTCCTGATGCGCTCAGCTGCAAGCTTGACACTTGCAGGGGCCTGCCAGGCAGTACAGGCTTGAGGCGGGCACTGTGTCTGGCTGTGCCTGCAGGTTGGCAGGGCAGGCAGGCGCGGCACTTGATCAGCACCTTGGTCAGCAACTGGTTTTGAGGGTGCAGGCCGCAAGTGAAGCTGGCTGTCAGCCTGGACAGGCCGGAGATGGGTTTGCTGATCTGGGTTGACCCTCCACTGCCCCAGCTCGCTTGGCAGTTTTGCATGATGGCAGGGCTGCAGCAGCTGCTCTCTAGGGGCGGCATACAGCGGGGCAGCATGCAGGGAGCTTCGCTGGCCCTTTGACAGGTCACTTTGCAAAAAGCAACAGGTGATCTCAAGGTCAGCTGTTCTCCCATGCCAGCCTTCAGGCAAGCAGGCTTAAGGCCCGTCAGCTTTCTGGCACTGCCTCTGTCAGCATGGTTAGGTTTGTGAGGGAACACACGGGTGCACCTGGAGCCAGCAGCAGGCATGACATGTGGAGGTGGCTTGTACCTGTGGCCCTGTTAGCGTGGTCTGAGGTGGCAACATATCCATGGCGGCCTCTCAGTGTGACTTGTGAGACCATTGCAGGCTGCCAGCTGCAGCCTCAAAGGCTGGTGCCCTCAAGATCCTTCAGCGCATGAAATAGAACACTTCCTGATGCAAGTGCCTCCATGTAGGTCATCCACTGTGTAATGTACCCTCGCGGGGATGTGGACCTGCCCATTGTGGCCTTTGACATGGTGGGGCGGGCTGGCGCCGTCGTCTTCTGCTGTGTGGATGCCTCCCCAGTCTCCATGAGCCGCAAGCTGCCCCCACTCTATGAGACAATGCTCACGTGAGTGCAACTGCACTCTCGGCCACTGCAGGGCTGACCTGAGTGCTGCCCAACAACCGCTCTGTTCAAAGGAGTGGCTTTTCTGCTACAGGTGGTGGCGCCCAACATGACACTGGCTGTACCTCTCATGCCTGATCATTGTGTTGTTTATCCTGCCAGTAGCTGTCTGCAAGCAGCTGCATGCTACCTGCTGTGCTGGGTGGCCAGTAAACTGGATGTGCTGTGAATTGCTTACCCTCTTTGCAAGCAGCGATGAGCTATCAGACAGCGACCCCCCAGGCCCTGCGTCAGAGGGCATCCTGGTTTCCTGCACCGAGCACCAGCTGGCCAGCGCAGCACACCTCTGCCTGGCTGTGCAGGGAGCTGCAGGAGCAATTTGAGCTGACGAACAACCGCAACATGCCAGACTGGGGCCGCGAGATTTTCTCAGACCAGTGTGTTCTGATGATGCCTAAGAGCGGGAGGGACGTGGAGGCCTTTGTCACATACGTCATTGGGCTGGTGCATCAGCACCTGCGGCTGGCGTGGCACATCAAGCCCCTAGATGGCCCTGAAAGGTGAGCTTGACTTGTCATGGCAAAGTCAGTGAGTGCCTGTTGAAGGCTTAGGATTGCACGTCCAGGCTGCTTGGGCTCTGTTGGTGTCTGGCAGACTTTGAATCTGCGACCCCTGCGCTCTTTGATCAGCTTGACTGCAGTCTGCAAGCCCCTCACTGCATGCCCAGGCTGCTGCGTCTTTGGCTGCGCCCTGGCGCCCTAGGCTGCGCCAGGCAGAGCTCGGGGCTGCACGTCCCAGGCAGTGTGAACTGGTTCTGCCCAGCCTGCAATCTGCCAGCCTGTCTTTGCATATCCAGGCTGCTGAATGCCATATGGTGCGAAGCTAAGCCTGACGAAGCTTTGACTGGATGTCCTCCTGCTGTACCCATGCACAGTCAGGAGAGCTGCAGACTTGCGTGCAGGCTGCCAGCTCATTGCTGATGTTGGTTACATTATTTATGTATTGGCTCCTGGTGCAGGGAGGCAAGGATGGAGGATGTTGCAGCTGCCCACAAGCGGTATGCTGACCAGCAGCTGAAGAACGGCAAGACCAAGACTGTGTTGGCGGCAGCCTTTGGAGAGGGGATAGCAGAGGAGTACATGCAGGCAGTCATGTTTGACAAGCTGCCTGAGGGGGCGCTTGAGAGCTGGGCTTTTGACGATGAGCCAAAGCAGTCTGCCCACGATGAAACTGAAGTGGATGGTGATCAGGAGGTGGCAGCCAGCGACGATGAGGGAGATGAGTCTGCCGGCGCAGCCTCGTAAGAGCTCAAGAAAACTGTAACAGTCATCAATTGAATACCTCAGGGTCAGCAGCATCAGCCACCTGCTTGTGCTGATGCTGCTGACCCTGTGGCTGGGCTGTGTCATGAAGAGGGCTGAAGATGAGTCAATTTGCCTCATCAAGATCGTATGTATTGCAATTGGCAACAGCCACAGCCAATTTTTCCTGCAGAATTTGCAGTAGTTCCTCCCTGAGCTGTGTTTGCTGCTGTTGGCTGAGTGCTGCCTTGGCGCCTGTGCTGTGTAGTGCTAACCAACTTTCCTGATAGTTTGGAAGTTCTAAGATGTTGCCACAGGTGTGTGCCTGCAGCGCAGTGGCTTCGCAGGGTCATGCACTCCCCTGGTCAAGAGTTGGGGCCAGGATAGCTTGCGTTTGAGGCTTAAATGTGGCCCGAAGCCTGCATGTGCACACCTGTGGCAGCCTGCCTAGCATCTTCCTGTGGTCCTCCCTGCCCAGAGCAGTGTAGGGCAGCTCAATCCTGAAGAGCTCCATCCCGGGGTGCGGCATGTGCGTGCTGCCAGTGACAAAGCGCACAAACTGCTGGCGGACCTCAGCCGACCAGCTGTCCACCACCTGCAGGCGCAGCGAGTCCTCTTGTATGCGCATGAATATCGGCAGCGCCAGATGCAACTGACACTACAGTGCGTATGCATTCATGGGTAAAAGGCCCCTCCTGGATGCAGTGCCCACACCTCCCAGAAGCACTCTGCCAGCAGGCTGCTCTGTCCCCTCAGGTCTGGGTCCAGCACCACCCTGAAGACCTCCTGCAGTCGCCTGCTGCTGCCATCCTTCACCTGGCCACTGCCAGAGGCTATGGCCTGCAGGTCTGCGCTGGACACCTGCCAGCTGCGTAGCAGATCCCGCGACGCAGCTGACCAGAAACCCTGCAGGCCAGCAATCCTGTGAGACTGAAAGGCTTTGCTACTCACTACCTGCAGGACATCCATGCCTGAAACAGTCACATACCCTCCATTAAGTTTCGAAGTCAATGTTCATTGGATGCTGGCTTACCTGCTCAAAGGAGGCACACTGCCAGGCAGGTTCCCAGACGAGCAGCTGCTGCACAGCCTGCTGCACAAAGGCCTCCCTGCTGGTCCCAGCTGGCTGGTTCTGCAACTCCATCAGAGTGTCAAACTGGCTTTGAGGGAGCTTCTGCGTGTGAAGCAAGAACTGCGCTGCCACAGGGTCATGGCGCTTCAAAACATCAATGTTGGCCTGCAGTCGAGCAGGCGCTGTGAGCAGGTCTGCCTGGTCTGCAGACTGCAGGTGATGCACCACAGTTTGTGGGAGTCTGGTCAAGCAGAGCACCTTGCCCTGTATGGGAGGCCCTGAGTGTCATCAAAGCATAAGGCTGCTCACCTCAAACTGAGACCCCAAGATCAGCTTCTCGGTCACGGCAGGCGATGCTGCCAGGGGGAAGCTTGTTCGGTTGTGCAGCGCCTGGCCCAGCAGCCATCCAGCCAGCCAAAACTGCTGCTCAAGATGGGCGCTTCTGGCCAGGTTTGTGTTGTACCAGAAGTAAGCACTACTGCTGATGTAGATGAACAGCTGTGCAGGGTCCGCAGCTGACCCACCAGGATCTGCACACAATGAGCTGTCGGTACCGTGAGCAGAAAATGGCAACTCAGTCCGTCACAGGCACAGACCGCAGAGCTGCATACAGGCTCAGGCAGTGTCCCTCACTGTGCCGTTGTGAGGTGGTAGGCACGGCAGAGTGCTGCTGCACCTCAATCAGCATGGTCCCACCTGCCCTGTGCAGCATGAGCTCAGCAGCTGCTGCCTCGAAGAAGTCTTTGCGGGGCCCATGGCCCTCCCCAGCCTCCGCTGCTGGCTGCTGGTGCTGGGGCCCAGGGCTATCCCTGTGCAGGAAGCAGGGGAAGAGGATGCAGGGCCCAGTCAGCTGGCCCAGCAGGCCGCGCCTGCTGAGATCCTGAGAGGCATCGCTGAACGCCGCATCTCGCTGAACCTGCAGGTACAAGGGCAGGGGAGTGATCTGAGTCGTGACCCCACCTGACTGCAGGGGCTCTCGTATGCTGTCTGCCACAGGCCTGACATGCTGCGTGTTTGGGATCATTGAGGTTGTGCAGGAGTGGAGGCAACTGCCAGGTGTGCACCTCGCTCAACACAGTGGTGCAGGCTGTGAAGCAGCAGAGCACTGAGCACTCAGGCAGCCTTACCTGCAGGGGCACCTTCTGGGGGGTGGCCTGCGCTGCAGACTGCAGATGTAGCAGCAGCGCCTTCCCAGAGGCGGCCAGCACTGGGGCCAGGTGTGCTTGCTCGTGCAAGCCCAGAGATGCTGCCAGCTGCTGCCACTGCTGCCACCGCTGCTGGGCCTCCTGTGCTGTGGGCACAGACACTGTGCGGGTGACAAGAGCACCTGCCATTCCCAGAAGGCAACTGATTGCGCTGCAGGGTGGTGCAGCTGACACTGCTGCATCTGTCTCACTGCTCTCAGGCGATGGCTGATCAGCGTGTAGGCTGGCTGCTGCAACGGCAAGCAGCTCAGCCACCGCCCTGGCAATCGGCTGCATCAAAGGGCCACCTGTCTGTGCCTCTGCGGCAGCAGTCACAAGCTTCTGGAGATCTGCCAGCTCTGCGTCCTGCCAGGTGGGACCTGAGTCGCCTGCAGGGTGATCCAGTGCCGTCTGGACCCTGTCAAGCAGCGGCTGCAGCAGCGCGTTGATGGCTCTGATGGCCACGAGGGTGGTTGTCCTGCAGTCAGGGGTCCAGTGTCCGGCGTTTGTGGACATGTGAGATCTCATTCAGCAGCCACTCACTGAGTCTCATGCTGGACATTCCATCTATCAAGCTGCAGCAGACCAGATGCTGAGCACTCCAGGATAGCAGCTGCTCCAGATTGCACAGCTTCATCGAGCTTTGCCGGTGCTCCAAGAGGCGCAGCCCGAGGTGCCACATTCACGGTCTGTACAGTCTCATGGGGGCCAGGACTGGTGACTCTACGACCTTTGCAGCAGGCACCCCCCATGTGTGACTTCTACTGAAATTCCGTGAAGTCAACATCTGCCAACACAGCAGCTGTGCCACAGTCATGGTCAGCTGCCCTGAATGGACAGGTTTGTAGTCCGTCTGCCCCGCGAGTCATCACTTGCCGCAAGCAGGACTCTCTCAGAGCACAAAAGGGGGGAGGGAGTAAAGTGGGAGCCCGAGCTGCTTGGACCTGGCTCCTCATCTGACCAGGCTGGCTCCCCTCTTGCTCATCAGCAACCACAGATCAGGTGTGGCTGTGCCCGTATTGTGTGCCAACACAGTGCAGATCTGCTTCAAAAGAGCATTGCACGTGTGTGTGCAGGCAATTGCTGGATGTCCAGCTGCATGGCAGTCAGAGCTCCAGGTCTCGCGACAGGCTACAGGCTGCAGCCTGGCAGTCATATGCTTCAGTCACAGTGGTATGCGCCTCAAACAGTTCATTGCTGCTCCCTGAGTGTGCCCCTGGCAGGTCAAGCCGTGTGCCTGACATGCATCCCACACCCACAGGCTCACATAGCAGTTGATGGCGGGCTGCAGCGCCTTGCGCAGCCGTCTTTGGCGCCACGGAGCGCCCCAAGCCGGTCCCTGGGTGACGGTGTCACAAGCCTGCGCTGCGACAGTGGAGGGGCGCTCTGTCTCTCGTGTGCATCGGTCTCCAGCAGTGCACGGGATGCCCAGATCTCCCTCCATGACGTCAGAGACATAGAGAGTCAGCCGACGTCAGTGGCCTGCAGTGTGACCTGGACACTTGGAGGGACAGCTGCACATTCAAGTTGAGCACGTCTGCATGCCTTCCAAGGACAAGCAGCCTGCTGGCTCATGATTGCTGTCCCTCTGCAGGTCGGACAGCGTTGCAGGGCTGCAGCCCCTGTTTGCCTTTGGCTGTTCCAGAGCCACCCTCTGCGCCTGGGACCCCCATGATGAAAATTGTGTGGCTGTGTTGAGCCCAGGCTTGCTGTCACTGTACAACCTTGCCAGGACACAGGCAAGCCTTCAGCTGTGCTGCCAGGACCTTGAGCCGTCATGGCCATTGTTGCAGCCAGCCACCTGACATGCAATGCTCCTGACCCTGTTGCTGCACCAGCAGTGTTACAGCAGGCTCTGGGCCTCCATCTGCTGCAGGGCCTCCCCTTCAAGATCTTCAAGCTTGGGCGAAGGGGTGCCGCAGACCTGTGCATTGCTGCTACAGACCTTGTCGGCTTCCCGAGCCACGCCCGGCATGCCTTTGCGGCAGCCACAGAAGCTGGGGTGCGCAGCAACCCTGTAACTGCACAGTGGTGCACTGCTGACATGCATCAGTGCACTGCTACGCACACAGTCAGGCATGCTCCCTGCCAACACCTAATTTTACTTCCCTTGCAGCAAGAGTGTGCCCACAGCAGGCCATGCTGGCACCATGCTTTGCTTTGCCAACATCTGCATGCCCCCGCTTCCTGCTGTTGCCCAGGTGGCTTCTTGCGTGCAGTTCAGGTGGCCATCTGTGCCCGGGATGCCAGCTGCTCGCCGAGCTATGTGGTACCCCCAGGGCCACCCAGAGTTGATGCTGTGGAGGTCTGCGCTGATGGCTTTACAGTCATTGGGGCAGTGGGCAATGGAAGGGTACGAGGTGCCAGGGTCGCTTGGTTTGCACCTCGGGCAGCAGCCTGCACACATGTTGACTCAGTGCATGTCTGCAGATTGCCCTCTGGGATGTCCGCGGCGGCAGGGACTCAGCTGTGGCCTTTGGAGGCAATGGCTTCTATCAGGTGAGCAGCCTGCAGATGTGACTGATAGGCTGGAGAGCAGGTGTCCGTCCAGCCCAGAGCATGTAGAGTGACTGGCAAGGCTCCTGCATGAGCTCTGCAATCCTGCAGTGCCCCTTTATTTGAATGCAGACTGACTGAGGCGGACCACCATGAAATGGTCAGCAGTTGTCAAACCCTTGACAGCCTGCCCTGCCAATTGAAGCATGGCCTTGCTGAGGTGTGCGCTGCACTGCCTGCTGCAAACGACAGTCACTCACCCTGTAGCCTGCTCTGTCCCTGCAGCATGCTCAGGTGAAGTCTGCCTCACTCTGGCAAGCGCTGGAGAGGGTCCCAGGCCTTGTGTCTCAGGCAGGCATCCCCAGCAGCAGAGTAGCTGCCATGCGGCTGGACCCTCAGAACGAGCGGCGCTTGGGATTCCGTCTTAAGTGTGGGTGGGCAGGTTAGCAGCTGGCAGCATGCACCTGGCATGTTTCTGTCCTCACTGTCTTCTGCCTCAATTCCTGGTGAAGAGATGAGCAGCTGGCAGCCTGTTTGTGGGATCCATCGGATATCAGGCAGTGTCATGTCCTGCTTCTGTCATTACAACTGTCAATTGTTGATGGGCAAGTTAGCAGCCGGCAGCACATACATGGCGCTCATGTGGTCAGATGAGCTTGCTGTGTGCACAGCCATCTGAAGCTCGGCACCATGTGAGAAGGACACATCACAGAATGGAGCCGCATGGCTGCGGCTTATCAGGCAGCCTCCAGTCATCATTGTGTTGCCATGCTCCTGCCAATGAACTCCTGGATGGAGCCTTCTGGCAGACAGTGTCCTGGGCAGCACCCGTTCTGGACGGAATTGCCTTCTCTAGCACAACATCGCCTACCTGTCTGACCAGGACTTTACCCAGCTGAGCCCCTAACAGGCTCCCCATGCGATGCTGCAGGGGTGCTGGACTTGGTGGATGACAGGATTACTCACCTGTTCTGCCCCTCCAGTGATGGAGAACTGCCCACCTCTTCTCTCAATGGCCAACTCAGCCAGAGCTGTGCCTGGACCACCGATGGGCAGTACTTCTGCACGGGCGGGTGGCCTGTCCGCATCCTGGACTTCAGGCCGTCTCCCCTGGCAGCCTGTGCTGTACCAACAGGTGAGTTCGTAAGAGTCAGCGCTACTTTGCAGACCTCCGATTGCTCAATTCACTGGTGGCCCGCAGATGACGTTGCTGGCAGCCCTGAGGAGCCTGGTCGCGCCTCCTTTGCAATTGCAGTCACAGGGAGCGTCAGTGCTTTAGATGTGTGTCCCACCACAGACAGCATTGTTGCTGGGACAGTTGATGGGGGTATGCTGCTGCTCAGCCAGCAGAGGGAGACATGAACTGGCCCCATGCTTGAATGCCTGCCCTTGCACTGTCCCATTTCATTGACGTGCATTTCCCCATGTACTCAACGAAACGAAAGACCAGTCAGAGGGATCGCCCCTCTGCCAAATGGGCACAGCCTTCAGCAGACATGGCGACAAGTCTTTGCCAGCAAAACGCTACAGCACCAGATATTCCCGCGTGGTCACCCAACGTAGTACTGATCTGGCCCAATCCAGTTTGCCTTCCGTGATCGGACGAGAACGGGGTTATTCTGGATGGTATGACCGTAGCATGCCGAGTGTGTAGTTGCCAACAAGTTATTCTGCAAGGTATGCACAAAGAGCGATAACAGATAAGCTTAGGAGGTTCGTTTGCCAGATCCACACGATGTCACTCGTAATAGTGCAGCCCGCTACCTCCCCAGCATCAAGAGATGTGCACAGGCGTTCAGGCTACTGTCTTCGCCTGCATGCCACTTGCACTGGCATCATGATCAAGCACACACGGACAATGGTGCACTTCAGGGATGAGTCCCAAAGGACAGGTCTGCAGGGCCATCTAACATGTGCTGGATTGCAGCTCCGCGATCCCAAGTGCTCACAGCTACATATCACTGATTTGCAGGCTGCATGGGCCTCCTTCGTGACAGGCGGCAGGCCGCATGGGTGGCAGGCCTGCAACAGCCTGGGCCGGACATAAGCCGCCTGGCGCCGCACCTGCAGCGGGAGTGGGACCAGGAAGCAAATGCCCACCTGGGGAGCCTCACAATCAGGCCTCAGAGCAACAGGAAGGTGGCCTGGGTCGGCGGCCTGTGCAGGACGGAGCAGCCCCACAGATGGCAGGCGTCTGTTCAAAGCCGCACTAACGGCGCCAAGTCCCCTTTTGACAGCGGGAAAGCGGTCTGCCCCTGCAACGACCTGGCCCACAACTACCCTGGGGTGGCAGCCGAGTGGGACTGGGAGGCCAACAGCCCCATCAGGCCGGACTCGCTCACAGCATTTAGCTCCCGCAAGGCGGCGTGGCAATGCCGTCGCTGTGGGCACAAGTGGCTGGCTGCGGTCTATAGTCGCACTCGTGAGGAGTCATCCTGCCCCCAGTGTGCAGCAAAGGCGAGAACAGTCAAGACGCGGCAGCCCACTATCAGCGAGAAGGCACTCTATGTGCTGGCGGAGTGGGATTTTGAGGCCAACGCCAGGCAAGGCTGGCACCCTGAACGCGTAAGACTCATGTCCCACAAAAAGGTCCACTGGCACAGGGCGGCAGAGTGCAAGCTGGGCCTGGTGCACAGGTGGCGGGCGACCCCCAGCCATCGCATACTGCTGGGGCATGGCTCGCCCTTCCTCCAGGCATCCGGCAAGGCTGTCTGCGCCTGCAACTCCCTGGCTGTGCAGTGCCCTGAGGCAGCAGCGCTGTGGGACTTCCATGCCAATGAACACCTCACCCCAGACACTGTGGTGGTGCAGTCCAACAAATTCGCATTCTGGATTGATCCAGATGGCACATGCTGGCGGCAAAAGGTATGTGATGTTGTCAAAACAGTGAAGAGGCGGAAACAAGCTCTGATGGCTCCATGATCAATATAGTGCTTCGTAGAGTGAAAAATTGTTTCTTTCTTGTTGACACCCCTGACCTTTGTTTTCGCAACAGCTTGATGGCTGCTGCCTGTGCTGAGACAGGGGTGAGGCTTTGACTTGTGTTATTGTGTTGATGGCGCTGCCATACGATCTGCTGTACCTGGAAAGCTGCTGCATGTGCCACCCTGTCACGACAGCTTAAGCTTGGGCTCCTCGGGTCAAAGCAAGCAACGGAGCTGCCATGAAGATCACCACACACTTTGAGATCAGCGATGATATGGAGAAAGCTCGCTTGGCGGTCCTCCTGCAGGCCATGAGGTGTGTGCTGCCCATCACCACTTTTGTGCATCTGCCTGAACCGGCATCGCTCCCATGCATGGTGCTGCAGGCGCGCGGTGGAGGCAGTGCCTCAGAGGCAGGCCCAGAGCCCTGCCGGCGGCGCAGGCCCCCTCCCGCACACCCCGTATTTTCCAACTGCTGCCCCTCAAGAAACCCACTTGTCTTTAAATCAGAACACCCTGTCCCAACTTCTCCCACCCGCACAGAGCGTGCTGCAGGTACGCCCTTCCACTGGTGCCTAGCACTTGCATCCCTGCTATCCTCCAATGAGGGACAAGGGCTGGGCTTTCAGCGAGCCCAACATCAGCGAGCAGGTCGTGAGCCCTGTCAAGCGTGCGCTGAGCCTGCTGCTCTGCTGGCTCTGCCCTGGTAACCCCCAATGACAAGCTGCTGCTGAATCCATTGCGTGTGTCAGGGAGCAGCAGGCGCCTTCGGCGCAAAGTCTTGCTGTGCTGCTGCGTGTGACATGGAGCAGCTGCACTTCTGACAGCATGCATGGCGGCGGAGGCCTGCTGGCAGTCCCACACATGGTCTGCATGCAGGGGGAGGGGGCACAATGGGCAGCTGGCAGTGATAGGGTGTCGGAGCACGAGCCCCAATCTTGACATTTGTGACCATACAGAAGCTGCAGCACTCCCACATCATGCTGCCTACCATTTGGTGGCATACCCTCACAAACGCAGCTGTCCCTCAGGCTCCCAAGACGAGCGCAGCCGCTACGAGTGCTGTACTTCCAGATGTGGTGCTGTAACACATGACAAGAGCTTTCATGAAATTGTTTGAAATTGTATCAAACAGATTTGTGGGCTGTAGGGAGACACACGTCATGCATAGGAGGGGGCTAGGTCTCAAGGCTGAGAAGCAGCTGCCAGAGTGGTGCTGGCTGATCTATGATCCCGCCTTTGGAGCCTCTAAATTGCTGTCCCAGCATAGCTAGATGAGGGCGTGAACGCCAATCAGCCTCACTTTGATGGAAGCCACAAACTGCGAGGGCACCCAATAGAGCCACAGCTTTGACCTGCCTGCACAGGGAAGCATGAAGGCACCTGCTAGCAGCAGTTGTGGCGTTCGGCAAAGCGTCCCCACCAGGTAAGCACAGCTTCATTGTATAGGCTGCAGCACAGGCTGCAGGGCAGCAGCTTTGCAGCAGAAGGGCATCTCCTAGGTCACGGCTACTGTGCTGACTTGCACAAGCCTGCTGTGAAGAGGTTAGATGAGCCCAGATAAGAGCACTGAGGTGCAGATGACACTCACAGCGTGCAACATCCCACGGCTGCTGGCAGCAAGTGGCCGCAGGGGCAACATGAAAGGTGGACCCACAAGATCAGCAGTCCAGCAGACAGGAGCATGCAAGGCTCCCCACCTTCAGAGCCGAGGTGCAGTGCGATCATGCTGTACTCCTCGTTTGCTGGGATGGCATGCGAGTCGATTTTGCTGATCTGGCGATACTGGACTGCAGGAGAGGCATCTGTGTCTGCATCAGTGAGCAGCAGGACTCAAAGCAGATGTACTAGCCTAAATGCAACACTGAGCAGGTGGAGGGCTTGCCAGGGCGTATCAGCCCCTGTCGCTGCAGGCAGGTGCTTCACATGCCCAGAGCTACGACAAGGCAGCCTCAATATGAGGTCACCTTCAGTAGCAAATGAACATTGGAACATTGGCCTTGCACACTGTCTGGCGGCTTTTGTGGAGTTCCGCCACCACAAGCAGCAGCACGCTATGGGGCAGTCCAGCAGGCCACCCAGCCACTGTGCGCAGGAGGTCAATCCAGCAGCAGTCAGCCCACAAGGGGCAGTGGTGGCCATGCGCACAAGAGGGGACGCAGCGCAGCATCTGCAGTGCGTCTGCCCTGGCCAGGGAAGCCAACAACATCAGGCAGACACCCCACATAAAGCCCACAATCAGACAACTAGGCATGGTCCAGGCAGCAATCATGTAAGGCAGGTCCTGCATGGAGCCCAGCACAAAGGACGGTCTCACGTTTCTGGGTGGTGGTCGGCGATCCGATCCAGAGCTCGTCAGTCTCTGGCTTGAAGGTCATGCGCGCCTGCGGGGCAGTATACCCTGTCGGTATTAGAGCGAGGCAGGGCGAGAAAGTGAGCAGAGACAGCTGGTCCTGCAGACGTGAGACCGCATCTCACCACCCTCAGAAGCAGCCCCCCTGCCTTGCAGCTGACAAGCTGTCAGGCATGCCCCGCTGGGGCACCACCCTCAGAAGCAGGCGCCCTGCCCTGCACCTGGCATGGGACCCTGGCCCAGCAGTGCACTGCCGCCCCAGTCCAGTCCCTCACCTTCTCCCCCCGCGAGTTCAGCAGCCCAGAGATGACGTTGTCATGGTCCTGCAGGGGGACCTGCCTGCCAGCAATGCCAGGCATTGTCCCCTCAGGCTTGCCCTTCTCCAGGACCTGCAGGCGCCAGGCAGAGGCTGGGTTAGTTGGGTCATGTCCAGCACACTGGGACACCACCTACAGAAGCGAGGGGGTACCGCTGCAGGCAGAGTCAACTCAGGGTTGTCCTGTCACACTGTGGCAGCAACCTCTAGAAGCCAAGGACCCTTTGCTGCACGCCAGGATTGTTGGGCCTGTCTTGTCTTGTGCTGGTGGATGCAGACACCAGCTGCAGGAGTCAGGGAGGAATCACTGCAGGCAGGACCAATTTGGGCTTCTCATCAAGCCAAAGGGTGCGCCTGCTGGAGCCAGGGTGCTGTCTGTACAGATGGGGCATCAGCCGTCCTGTAGGCATCATGTGCAGTGTTCAGCCTGCCAGTGCTGTGCTTAGGCTGCTGGGGCAGTGTCCATCTCACTGGCAGCCCTAGTCGCAAGCCCCTGCAGCGACGCTTGCATTGACAACAGCGCCCCTTGAGGGGCACAAGCCCAAAACCAGGTGTTGCAGGAATGATGCAGGCAGCGCCTGCAGATGATGCGACAAGATCTTGGGCTGCTGCATCGCCCCTGTGCGTCGCCGAGGTGGATGCAGCACCTGCAGGGACGCCGCAGAGGCATGTCGCAGGTGCTGCAGAGGCCACCCCACTGGTAGAGGATGCAGGCCGACAGGGTCAACAGCAGTGTGTGCACCGTACTGCAGGCAGACAGGCATGCTGTGCCAAGTCCAGGTGTGCAAGAGCGGTCCCTTGTGCCCTCGACCAGTGCTCAGGTGCAGGGCCTTCTGCCAAAACCTGCACCCCCTGCAATCCAGGGGCGTTGCCTGTGGCAGTCCGCTGCCAGACATGCCCCTTCAAAGCCAACACTGCGGCACAGTGTGGCAGGTGCTCGCCTTCTTGTGGGACGCCTGCTCATGCACAGGCTGCTCTGGTGCTGGTGGCGCGTCCCAGGCCGCGGCCTGTGGCGCTTCAGGGGAGGCAGCAACTGTGAGGATGTCTGTGGGCCTACAGGTGTAAAGAGGGTGCTGCGTCACGAGCTGCCAGAAGCTTGCAAGCCTCCTTGCAGGGGATTGCAAAGCAGGCAGCATGCTTGTGGGCTTCAGAGGCACTGTGACTGGTAGCTGACTTACTTGCTGCCAATAAGCATGAGTTTCATGCCCTTCTTGACGCCAGCAGCTGTCAGCGTTGCATCATCAGGCTTGATCTTGCCGCCAATGAGCAGCTTCTGCATTTCTGGGGGAACCTGAATAAGTTTGTAGGCCTCTGCTTTGATCTGGCCCACAGTGGTTGCGACTGGCAGTTCGAGATCATGCACTGCTTTGCCATAGCCCAGCCTGAACTTCACAGTCTCGACTTCTGCAGGCCCCTCAGAGGCCATTCTCGGCAACGGAGGTCTGTGCCAGAGAAGAAAGGCAACTCTGGAGCCGAAACCACAGATCAAGACTGGCAGAGCTAGGTCACCCCGGCACATGGCAAGGTGCTAGATAATGAGCGTAGCTTGATTGCGGCACACGACGGCATGCCTGTAGTTTATATTGGAGGCACACATGATGGCACTGCCTTGGTAAAGTTTTGATGTTCAGATACTCTCAGGGAGAGGATCAGCAGAAAGAGATTTAAGGGTCCCTACTGCAGCGAGTGTTCTCGGCAAGCAACAACAGGCAGATAAGGAAACTCATGAAGGAGCACCCTGAGCTCAAGTCACAGGGGTTGTCTGTAATAAGCAAGGGCAAGAAGCAGACCAAGCTATTGCCTTGAGCTACTCATTGAAGCTAGGCTGCAGGGAAGCTTGATCATACACAGGGTCATTGAAGCCAAACCCCCCTCTCATCCTTGAGCAATTGGGGCAAAGCTTGCAGGCCCTGTGACAGAGGCTTACAGGGGTGATGCAGTCATTCAAGAAGACGGAGACCACCATCTTTGCAAACCAGCAGCTCTGTCATTCTGGTGACAGCATTAGCCTGCAGTGTGTAGATGTGAATGATGGATGGACCCCCAAAGCAAAGATCTGAGGAAAGACCTACTAAATTTGCCACAGCTGTGGAGATGGGGCTAATTCTTCGCGTCCATATGTAGTGGCATTGCACCACACCGTGATCGGTGACACGGCCACCGGCCAAACGTTCCCCTGCCCCAGACCGTTTCTACCTCCATGAAGGTAAGGGGGAAGATGAAGTGACATGGTCTTTTGCATGACACTCTCGCTGCAAGCGGTGCTGCGTTTCATCCGCGGTCAGCAAGTGCAGGCATCATTCTTTCATCTGGTGGTGGTCACATACATCACTATCTGGCAAGGGGCTAATGGTGAGACTCAATGCTGTGGCATCATGCCTCATCCTGGTGCCTCTGACCATTTCCTCACGCTGCAGCCACTGGGCGCGTTCTTCATGCAACAGTATCAGCCCCAGCACCAGCGCCAGCACATTACGCCCCCTGGCCTGGTCAGCCTCCTTGTGTTGATCTCTTGGCAAGGGAGATCCGCAGCGGTATGCAAGATGTCCTGCAAGCACGTACACTACAAGTTCAGGCTGTACTGACCCCCTGACTTTTCAGGAAACTCCATACAGTATGGGACATTGATGACCAGTCTTGGCCCCAATGGCACAGCAACCAGCTGTCTTCAAGCCTCGCTGCTGTGGGCTGCCATCCCATATGACGTGCCTCTCCAAGATATCACGGCAGTCCAGGTTGCAACAGCCTCTACCAACAGTCGTGCGGGTGCCTTGATCGCAATAGCTTTATCAGAAGTCGAAGTGAGCGTCTTTCTTTATGCCATTCGATGGCTGTGTCAGCCACACTCATGAGTTACTCCAATTGCTGTCACTTGCAGGGAGCCGACATCACTTTGAACGATGTGAGTTTGTGGTTTGTGCTTAGCTGTCTGTCCAGCTTCTTTATGCCCCATTCAAATACATGTCTATGCTGCAGCTCCTGACCAACGACACGGTACTCATCACCCCCACCATACTTGAAAGCATCGTGCAAGCTCTGGACAACGCCAGAAATGCTTCGAGCGCTGCACGCACTGCTGTCCAGGATGCAATCACCAGTGCTGTGTCGACTGCTGTGGACTTGGTGAGCACTGTGTCTGATCCTGCATGCTGGCCTTGCATGCTTACAAGAAGTAATACACATGCGGCCAACCCTTGTGCAGATCCAGGATGGGGAAGCCGTTCCTCTCGTCGCCAGGCAATTGGCCAACAACATTTCAGGTGCTGTTCAGCCGGCCGCTGTGGAAATAGGGGCGCTTTCTACTGGTTCCACAGATGGTGCCGTCATCAGTGGTGCCCATGCACTCACATGCGCAACGGTCATCTGCAGCGTCGACATCAGTGAGTGTGCGACTGTAAATGATCGCTTTCATCATTTGATGTCATCTACTGACAAAGCATTTCTCTTGTCGACAGAGAATTTTGTCCTGGAAGCACTTGCTGACATCACTGGCGCCAATTCCAATGCAACGCTCCTCTGGGCATCGCAAGCGTCTGTATCACAGATCAGTATATCGATGGCACCCCCCACGGGCTTCCAGCCGGCGACTTCATCAATGATGCCGTCAGCCAAGAGGAGAAAGCTGCTCGACGCTCTTCTTCCAGCTGCAGCCCCAGCTGGTGGAGATGGCGTGCCACCTTGCAACATGGTCTACATTGACGAGAATGGTATATCATTAACTGCTCAACAGGCAGCAATGTCAACCATCAGCTACATCGAATACTGTTCTGAATCAGTGAGCAATATCACTCTAGGAAGTATGCCCAACTCAACTGCAGTTGCAATTCAACCAGTTGTTGAAAACGTTGTCCAAACTTTTCTGTGACCCTGCCACCCTTGAAGGAGTAGAATGTCATAACTGCTATGCACATGTTGCCTTCCTCAGTTGTTGTTTGTAAGCCCTTGTTCCATGCTGTCCATCTGCACAGCATCTGCACAGCACTTGCACATTGACAGCAGCACATTTGGCCATACTCAACCTTGCCATCGCTGCCAGCGCTGACATGGATATTGTCACGGCCTGCTTGTAAGCAATTGCAGGCAACTGCCTGCGACCTGTTCAATCATTGATCTTGATCTGTTACAATGTCATGCAATGTGGTCATGCAGATGCAGTGTCCACTCTCGTCCTGTGGCTGGTTAACAGATTTGTTAATAGGTCAGTAAGGTCAGTAATCAATGCTTTTTTCATATTGAACATAAAGATTTTCATCAAGAAGTTCTCCAGCGGGCATGAGCAGCAGTACTAAACTCTGCCGCAGAGCAGGCCTCTAAGCTTCAAGCTGTGTTGCAGGATGAAACATGGCCTGCTTTGGGTCATGAATTGGGGTCATGAATTGGGGTACGTATGCAGGTTCCCAAAGCATCCCCGAGCCTCGTTGTTGAGTTTGTTGCATGCATGCTTCAGCTCATCATGATCAAGGGTATGTCAAGAAGCTTCAGCAGATGGTCATGAGCATGGTGCAGCAGTGTTGGCCAGGCAGTACTAGCTGGCCAGTCTCGCATCCTGATGCTGGGGGTCCCTTCCTGGTGGCCCCATCCTCTGCTTTGCATCAGGTCTGCCTGGCCAGCAGCACGCCCTGCATTGCAGTGCTGGAGGCTCAATGGGAGCTGGTTGCAGAGGACGAGGAGGGGCTGCTGCTGTGCAGCCAGGCCTAGCTGCAGATTTTGCACAAGTATTCTGGCGGCCTGGCGCTGGGCCTTGCAAGCCATCTGCTGCACCTTGACCCTTTGCAGCACCTCTTCTTGCAGGGAGGTGCTGCATCACCCCTCCCTGCCGCCCCTTCTTGCGCCACCATGCACAAGGTGGGCCACCCCTGCAGCCGTCACTGCTGCATCTCAAGGTAGCCGCTGTCTGCGCAGATGGTGCTGTGCCACTCTCACCTGGGCGGACACGCCATGGAGCGTGAGGTGGAGTGCCCTGCAGCTGCCACCTGCATGGCTGCCCCCACAGGAAGTCTGTGTCTCTGCAGTGCACCAGCTGGTCATTGCGCAGGAGGCGCGTGGCCGAGTCATCGCCTGAATGTGAAGAGCTCAATTAAGGTGGGCCCGTGGCTGTGCAGCGCGTGGTAGCAGCCGCCCACCAGACTCCCCTGCTGCCACAGCTTGCAGCCCTGCTGGCGCAGCTGCAGCCAGATGTAGCAGGGCAGAGTGGAGGCCGGCCAGCTGAGGAGGTGTGTGGCATGGCTGCATGACACTGGAGGGTGCTGTGCTCCACTGTTTCCGTTCACGCGGTCACGTTGGTCAGCCTCTGCAGTTCAGACAAAGCTTACTCAACAGCCTTGATGGGTTTATCCCAAGCAGCACTGCCACGGTGTCCCGACCAGCCTCAGCGCGGCTGTGAGGTCTGGTCAAAGCATCCTGTTCGGCGCACACAAGGCTGGCAGGCCCGCCGCCCTCTGCGGAAGCCTGCGTGCTGGTGCTTTCACAATGGCTCACACGCCATCATCTTACATGGGGTGTCCATGAGATGACCAGACCTGCCAATCCGGCAGGTTCTGGTCCGTTCATTGTAGTCTGCATCCTTGTTTGCCTGTGCAGCTTGGTCTAGCCCACTTGGCAACCCTGGCAGCTGCCAGCATGCAGCCGCACCTGCAGAGCAATGCGTGAGCAGCCTTGAAGGCATAAGTCATGGGGCAAGTCAACATGCACGCCTTGCTGGCGGGCGCTGGAGCAATCCCCAGAAGAGGCCTCGCCGGCGGCATCGCCACCTGCATGATCTTGCTGCACCGGCAGGGCAATGACCATGCGGCGGCTGCCCTGACAGCCAGGCTTGTGGATAGAGGCGGGTTGTTGGCATTGCTGCAGGGTGATGACCATATGCGGGCTGTCCTGAGGGCAGCGAGCTGCGTTGCTCCAGGCGCTGCAGCAGCAGTGCCAGGCAGCAAATTCTTCTTGCAGTACCTGCAGTTGCGCACCTCTGCCAGAAGCCGTGATTGCCTGAGGCACTGCCTGGCAGCAGTGGTTGAGCTGGCACTTTGCCCTGCACTGATGGCAAAAGCTCAGGCATCGTCATCCTGGCTCAATGGAAGCATGCTGCTGCAGGTCACATTCACACCTGCAGTCAGGCCAATGCATGGCTGGTGGACCACAAGCACACCGAGTGTGGTGCCAGCATTGCCCTCGAGCTCATCATCGAGGCAGGTGGGCAGGGCGCGGCATGCAGCGCTTTGGCATAGCATGGCTGCTGCTGCCAGTGGCCACAGGGTGGCTTCCATGCTGTGCCATCCCAAGCAGCAGAGCGGGGATGCCCCGTCCGGCTTCCGCCTCGTCCGTGCTGTGGCAGCTTCTGTCACAGTGCAGCTCAGCTGTGAAAGCTCTGACAGCAGGGCAGGTGTCACACCCCAAGCGCTGCAACCAGAGCTGGTTGTTCCCCAGGTGGTTGACAAGTGGGTGCCAGTGGTTGACAAGTTGACAAGCGGGTGTTAGTGGTTGACAGCTGCCTGCCGTCCCCTGCAGGGCGCGAGGACACTGCAAAGGAGATCGTGTCCTACATGGGGCGCCACTCATACCTGGACCAGGCAGCGCAGCTGGCGGCGCAGGTTGGGGTGCAGGCTGTGCAGGAGGGGCATGGCAACAGGCTGGCGCTGGTGAGCAGCTGCCTGCCAATGGGCTGGGTGACTGCCCACCCATGTCTTGAGTGCCTGTCAGACAGTGCTGCCTGCCGGGCAGAATGGTTACCAGGGCTCTGTTTGTGGAAGTTGAGATCAGGTGGTGAGTGCCAGTCAGCGGGTGCTGGTTGCACACAAATATTGCAGCGAAAATCAACCCGCATGGCAACTGCGCTCATGTGCCACAGCAGCCTTTGCCACACACGCGTGTCATGTAGGCTGCATGCCTCATGTGACCTGTTGGCACCCTAGCATTGCGGGACCTAGAGATTGAGGATGCCCAGACGCTGTCAGGATGTAGCGCCTGCTGCCTAATCTTGACCAGGCTGCCTGGCATATGCTCATCCCTTTCTCTGACAGCAGAGTTCAGCTGTCACAGCCCTGTTGCCTGCAGGTCCTGGCTGGCTGGGTGGCTGAGTCTGACTCAGCTGTGCTGGTAGTGGTGGCCTCAGCTGTGCGCCGCCTGGCCTGCAGCGGCCATGTGAAGACTGCTGGAGGTCAGTTGGTGCCAGTGCCTGCTGCAAATTGCAGGGGTTAGGGAACATTGTCTGCTGGAGAGCAGTTGTGGCCAGCCCTCTTTGCTCTAATGGCTCCCCTGGGAAGCCTTACAAGTAGCAACCTTAGATCACATACACCCAAGTGCATTGTGAAATGATCTGAAAGGGGATTGCTGCTCGTCTCGCCTCCCGCCCTTTGGCAGCAGCCACATGACGCAAACAAGATGCTACTGCAGTGCACCCTCTGAGGCACAGAATGTCTGAGTGCAGTGCAGTGTTGTGTTGGCCAGCCAGCAGCCCAAAAGACGACCTTGTCCAACACCAAGTCAACCATTCAGCCTTGCAGTTGCAGGTGTCAGTGCTCATCTTATAGCCAACAACCCTACTCACTGCAGTGCAAACCTCGCCTGGGAGATGATGCTGTCCTCCACAGAGCCAGTCGCGCGGCTCTGCTCAAGGCGTCAGTGCTGGTCTCACAATCAGCAATGTCACTCACTGCACTGCAGACCTGGCCTGGAAGATGATCTGCCAAGGACGGGAGCGGGAGGTCCTGCGGCTGACGGCTGCCATGCTGCAGCAGGGCTGGCGCGGCGCAGCCTGCTGCGTGAGCCAGAGCGCCTGCCTCGCGGGCGTGCAGGCGCAGGATATTGGACTGGTCGCATGTGCAGGCAAGCACTGGCGCCAGCGTCTGCAGCTGCATGGCAGCTGCTGCTGGTGCGTGACGCGCCAAACCTGCCGCCCAGCTGAGCCTGCCTGCCATCTTGTGGCAGCCTGTGCATGCACGCTGGACCAAGTCGCCTCTGGCTTGGACAGCTTTGTCGCGTTGAAATGACTGTGGCCCCACCCTTCCCTTCAGGTGCAGCCTGCATCATGGTGGCCAAGCTGTTTTCCATCTCCCAGATGGCTGCCTGTCTTTTTTCCAAGATGCCCCAGGCCACCCTGCGGTGTGTGGCCTGGGCCCAAGGCCCGCCAGACTCTTCATTGCGGCACAACAACGACCTGTTGCAACTCCTGCATATGGGGCCTCAGCTCATTGAGCAGACATACAGATGCAGGTTGCTGTGAGCGGCGATGCCGCCTGCGGTCTGGCCTCTGCACGTGTGTTTCTGGCCTGTCCAGCTCACTGAGCATCTCCCCTTGTGTGCAGCCTGCACCATGGCGGCCACCGGCTTGCAGCAGCACGCAGCGGAGGTTGTGGCTGCGCTGGTCCGCAATGGTCACCTGACCTGTGTCCTGGTGCTGGCAATGGAGATGCTGGCCCAGCGCAAGCTGTACTGCCAGGTTCAGGTGGGAGGCTGGCTGCTGAGAGTCAAGTAGCAGGCTTCTGCAGCTGCCTTCCCTGAATTGTTCGTCCTGTCTGGCTGCCATGTCTTCATGAGAAGGCTGCGCCACTGGCTCATCTTGCCTGAATGAGGAGGGGATGACTCATTGCTGCTTGCCCACGATGATGCGGCCACTACCCTTGATGGCTGCCCCAGGTCCTGGTGCCCTGGCTCTTGTCCCGTGTGCTCATGCAGACAAGCACACCTGCCAGACAGCAGCGCCCCACAATCTGCTGGCACGCAGACAGGGAAAGTGGTACCAACCCACAAACCTGCCCAAACAAGTTGCATGGTGTCCATGCAGATCTTGATTGCCCTGGCTCACCTGCCTGGCATGGGAGTGGCTGGGGACAGGGTCCCTGTGCAGGCAAGCAGTCGGCGCCGCCGCAGGCGCCCCTGCATGGACTGCAGCGAACCCAGCCCGTGCACCAGCCCTGGCCATGGACGCTGGCTGGACAACACGGTGCAGCGAGCGCGCGTTCGCAGCTGGGTGCCTGCTCCTGGGCTGCAGGGGGCCCGCCAGGCAGGGGACGTGCAGGAGCAGCAGTTACCAGCGCGGCAGGAGCAGCCACCAGCGGCACAGCATGAGCAGCCACCAGCGGCACGGCAGGAGCAGCAGGCATGAGCTGCCATGACATGACGTGTGTGCCATTGATGATATGCATGCCAAGCAACCCCATTGCTGTGCAGGATAACAGGCTGGGAAGACGCTTGGGGCCTTCATCCTCAAGCAATGCGTTGCAGAGCTACAGCAGTGTCGGCACAGCAGCCTGCTGGGGCCCGTTGCGTGAGGCACAGCTGGTGAGAAGTGCAGATAGCTGCTGGGCGTCCTTTGGCTGGGCGCTCCAAGGCTTCTGGCACCTTGAGCAATGAATCCGGCGGTGCTTCTGGCCAAGCCCCTGATGAGCAATCGCACTCATGGATTTGCAGGATAAGTCAAAGTCAGCATAGCATTGGTGCATGTCCATAAATTGCTCTGCATGCTGTGCCGAGGACTATATTGGGGGGCCTTGGCAGGTGCTCTGATTGACACTTCCTGTGGTGCTGCTTACTTTGCCCCTTGCTCAACAGGTACAGCCTGTTCTGCCTGTGTTGCTGTTGCCCTTCCCTTGCATGGCGGGTAAACCCTGCTCTGCCTGTGGTGCCGCATGCGCTGCCCCTGCTCAGCAGATGATGCTTGCGCCCCCTGGCGTGCTACCAGCTCTGCCTGCGGTACTGCTTGCTCAGCCCTTGCAGGGTGGCACAGCCTGCTCTGCCTGTGGTGCTGCTTGCTCTGCCCTTGTTCACCTGTTGCGGCCTGCTCTGCCTGTGGCGCTCCCTGCTCTCTGCCCTGAGTTCACCAGATGCAACCTGCTCTGCCTGCAGTGCTCCTTGCTGTGCCCTTGCAGGGTGGCACAGCCTGCTCTGCCCGTGGTGCCACTGCTCCTCTGGTGTCCTGCAGGTGATGATAGCCCTGGTGCCCCTGGCAGTCAGCGCAGCGGAGGCTGACCCCCTGGCAGACCTCGCCCTGCTGCTGCTCAGGGCCGGGGATCCCGTTGTCAAGAGCCTGCTGGTGCTGTCCGTCGCGGCGCTGGGGGCCACGGGACACGCTGGCGCGGTGGCTGACCTGGCGCTGGTGATGCTGGAGCGGCAGGAGGCGGCCTCGGAGTACCTGGCCGGGCTGACTGCAGCCATGGTGCGGGAGGGCAGGTGAGCTGAGGCGGGAGGGGTGCTGAGCTGCTCAGGCGGCACCAGGCTGCCTTGCAGGCCCAGGCTGGCCATAGCCGTAGTGCAGACAGGGCAGGTCGGCTGTGTACACGCTGCTGAGCTGAGGCTGCATGCCGCTCGTGCTCTGCTGCTGACGAGGCAGCAGCCGGAGTGACTGTCTGGACTGGCAGCAGCCATGGCACAGGAGAGCAGATTGGTAGTCCGTGTCTGACTTCGACGCGCTCAGCCTGCCATGCAGCGCCCAAAGGGCCCCTGCTGAGCTGCAGGCCTCATACTGTGGTGTATTGTCTCATGCTCTGGTGTGCTGTCTCATGCGTGCCAAAGGCCAGCGCTTGGCTGGCAGACACACACGGCAGCCCTTTGCAGGGCAGATGACATGTGGCCATACCTGCCTGCGAGACACCCTCGCTTTGTGAGCTGCACCACTCTACCACTCTGGCGGTCACGAGGACAGTCCCTGCTGCGCTGCAGAATATGTGACGCCTCCAAGATCTGCGCTGCTGTAGTCACCAGAGCTACTCAGAAGGGGACGGTGCAACTGATCCTGCCGCTCATCCACAGCCTGGTGGAATACCATGGACAAACTGCCCTGCTCGCAGAGGCCTGTGCCTCGCTCATCTCAGGGGGCCACCTGCCAGAAGCCTGCAAGGTGGGTGTGTTCCAACACAGCTGTGAGCTCAGACAGGCCTCCTATCTTGTTGGCAGGCCACAGAGAGGTGCCCAAGCGGTACACCTTCATGTAGCTGCTCTGCGCTGGTGGAGTGCTGCTCAGTTCTCCCAATGTCGTGCGCTACAGGCCGCAGTTGCAGGCATCGTCACTGGTCAGGTCGTCAGCCTGGCCAAGGTGGCCTGTCAAATGATTGCTGAGCACCATGTCCTAGAGGCTGTCCGCCTCACCTCCTGTGTGGCCACCAGACTGGCAGACCGAGCCATTGACAGGTTGTTCATTCTGTATGAGGACTGCCGCAGGCGGGTGACCAGAGAATGAATGACAGATGCAGAACGAGACCTGATTTGAAAATGCTGAAGTGAATGGCTGGCTATCTGTCACACACATGAGACTAGAAGTGGGCATTGCTGAGTTCATGAAGATTGATGTTCAACAACAGGCCTGCTTGCAGAAGCCCAGCATGGTGCGTCAGGCTGGCACTCGTACTCGCTGTTGTCCTGACAGCAGTCTCTGCTGGCGCTGGTGCTCAGCAGCCTCTCTCTGCCTCCTTTCAAGCCGCAGGCGCTCAAGAGCCGCATCGCTCTCTGCTTGGCCTGGAGCCTTCCGCTTTCTGTGCTTGTCCTCGTGATGCTTCCTTCTGCTCTTGGAGTGGCGCTGGTCTCTGAGGGAGCCAAGCCTGCCTGCATTGAAGGCTGGGTCCTGGCTCTGCAGCCTGGCCTCATCCGCCTCTGACGGCAACGTGGACTGCTCGCTGACATACCACGGCTGCAGCGCAGTGAAGCACTGTCGGTTGGCAGAGCAGCGGTACAAGGGGGGGCCAGTCTGGCTGCCCTTCAGGGCAGCATGGTCCTTTGACATTGGGCCACTGCGGTAAGACAACACAGAACATCGTCAGGTAGATGGTACTGATCCAGGCCCACTTGAGTCACCTCAGAGCGCAGCGCGCTGCTCACTGACAGCCCATGGCTGCATCACCACTCACCAGTGTCAGACAGTTTGAAACACCAGGCTCAGGCCACAAACCGGATGAACTTCATGCTGCCAGATTGATCACTGAACTGTGCACCAAGTGACTCCCACGCAGCATTGGTATCTGGCAACCACATGTACAGCATGCAGCTGGGGCTCAGACACCTGCACTTCTGCTGCTGGGACGCTTCTGCTTCATGCAAGGTGTGCTTAACATGGGCGAACACTGCCGTCAAAGAGTATGCAGCAGCCTTTGAAAGCAGCTCCCGAGGCAATCTAGCTCTGGGCAGGGGCAGAACAGTCCAGCTGGGCTGCTGTACTGCTCAAGTGCACAACTGACCTTTGCATCCTTGCCATGCATGCGGTGCCCAAGCTCAAATGAGGCATCAAAACGCGCATCGCTGGTCTGTGTGTCCTTCTTGCCACGTGACTTGTCCTGCTGCCGCTTCTCAGCCTGCACAGCAGGTACTGTCAGCCTGCACAGGTACATTGCATGCGCTACAAGTGGAACTGGAGGCAGCCTTCAGCTGTTTGTCCATGAGTGCAGGGACTTTGGGGCAAAGTGCGGCATAGTCTGCAGCTGCCTTGCAACCTGCAGAACCCCCCCACTGCCAGCACTTGGCCCCAGCCTGAGGCACATCAAAGTTGGCAGCTGCACAGCCTCATGCTGCATCCATCAAGGGAGAGGCTCGTGGGGGCCAGGAGTGCCCAGCATCCACTGGGTGCCAAAAGTTGCTGCAGCCACAACAACAACTAGTCCCGGCATGGGATCTGCACGGCACACACTGGCAGGCCCCCACCTGCACTTCAGGGTGCTCCAGACGGAGCTCATCCTGTTGCCAAAAGTTGATGTGCTGCAGAATGCCCTGCCCCTCTTCGGGTGCCTTCACAACAGCACAGTCTCCTGCAGGAGCGTCTGGGGCTGCCAGTGGGTGGTCCGACTTGCGGCTGCTGCAACATGCTGCTGCTGTGAGCAAAGCAGGCTGCTCTGTGGCTGCCTGCTTGCTTGCAGCTGGTGCAGCAATTGCAGCAACGTCCGAGCTGCTCTCCTCGGTCTGCAGGGCAGCCAACAGGTGACAGTCTGCACTGAAACTTCCTCTGAGGGTGGTGTGGGTACGACGCCGCCTAAGGCAATGTGCAAAGACAGGTGTGGGGTTCTGTGATGTGGGGAAGGCCTGCAACAGCTTGCAGCTGAGGCCACTTTGAAACATGGCACAGGCATGCTCAGCAAAGAGCTCACCCCATACTTCTGCCGTGCTCGCTGCAGCAGCTGCTGCCTGCGGTGCTCCTGCTCAGCCTGCAGGCCAGGAAAGACAACAAGGCCCATGCCCTGTCAAGCTCAGGCAGCAAGGCAACAGTGCAAAACAGCAAAGCTGCAAGCTGCAGGCCACCTTCTGGTGCTTGGCACCCTTGGCTTGCTGCTCCTCCTCATATGCTGCCTCATCTCTTGCCACCTTGAGCCGATTCTCCCTGCCGTAGACTGCAACAACAGGGCCCTGTCAGAGGCTGTCCATCAGGAAAAACTCAAACACAGCAGCTTGCACACGCTGACCATTCCATCTTTTCTGGGGAAGGATGTTGAGGCCACCATGGCCACCCATCGCTCAATGTCCTGCTTCTGTGCTTTGTGACCACTGAACTTGATCAGAAGCCTTGCTGTGCACTTCTCTTTCAGCTTCACTTTCCGAAGTGGGACCAGCTGCGGCGAGCAAACAGCACAGCTGTCCAGAGAAGCACCATGTCGCCCTATGCTGGGTCCAGGGAGCGAGTGCTGCAGCTGTACAGACAAATCATGAAGCTGGGGAAAGGTTGGGGACATTCAGAGGAAGAGCAGCTGTATATCTTCAAAGAAGCCCAGCAAGCTTTCAAAGGCAACAAGGCCACATTTGAAGCCCTTGATATTGATGAACAGGCAAGCTGTCATGGTTGTGACAAGCTGACAAGGCATCTCCCCTCGTGCTTGGCAACCACTGGCGGCTATATAGATGGCAACTGAGCACACCCAGTGGTTGTAGATCAGGGAGGGCGAGATGCGGCTGCAGTACGCCAGACAGTGGGGCATTCCATATCCACGCCTGGAGCACAAAGACCAGGTGAAGGCCACCTGGCGTCAGCAATGGTGTGCGTCAAAGCAGCACAGCCACCCATCTCTTTCTTAATGCCTGGCCGCAGAGCAAGTACATTCGCAAGCCAAGCAGCGATTCAGCTGGAGATGCCCCTGTGAAGGACCCCAAGCTTGCAGCTGCCATGGCGCGGCGGCGTCAGGTGCGGCCGGCATCCAGCAGAAGCTTTGTTCTCTTGGGCTGTACCAGCTAAGCAAGCCATGAGCTGCGCCCAGATTACCGCATTCTGCCCTTGTCTATGTCGCTGTAGTGGGACCAGCAGGCTCAAGACGTGCTTCCTGCTTTTGTTGCCATGCAGAAACAGCAGGGACATGACCCTCTGGGATGATGGCCACCCAGGAGCTGTAGTGCTAATTCTGCTAAGCGCTGTGCAAGGAGGCTGCGTCAATGCAGCAGAGGACAGGGTGGGGACTTGCGGGCTGGCCACAAGGAGCTGTCTGTCTGCTGCTCGTCAGAGGCATGTCATGCTGGCAATATGCTGAATCTGTCCTTGGTGTTCATCAGGCATGGCGATGAGAGCCAATGCCTGCTTGAGTGCGATTCTGAAGTACAGGCTTGCCTGCCCCATTAGCACTTTGCTGAGGCCATGGCCGCTCCGAACACTTTCCTTGTTTGGAGCCTCAGAAGCTGAGATCAGCTGAAAACGTTCAACCTGTTCAATGGCACAGTACATGGACTTCATGCTTCAGACAATGCCAGCAGCCAGATGAATGACGCCTGTGCCCTCGGCATAAGACTTGACATAGTAATAACTGCATTCAGGAACAGCACATCTTTATAAAGGCTGCACATCTTGCACGTCGAAACACATAGAATTGGTGGACAGTAGACCCACTAAGACAGCCCACCAAAGGGCACAACCCACAAGGCATGGCAGACAGCACCTGCCCAGGTATCCCAGCGCCCAGCGACACTCACCAGAAGTCCGCGAGTATGCCTGTCTGCACCACTTCTGACAGGAGTACCATGGCCGGCCAGAGCCCACTGCCAATGGCCTTGAGCAAGAACGAGTTGCCGTCGATGATCTGGAGGAGCCAGTGGGCACAGCTGATGAAGCGAGCCACCCCCAATGCAAAGACGTAGTGGGCTGTGAATTTCTCGACCACCTTGGCCTGCTGCATCATGCGTAGCTGGGGCAGCACTGACAGCGCCTCCAGGTAGACGCACATGGCCCACAAGACCTGGAGCAGGAGACAGTCAGGACTGGGTGACTGGGACCCGGTGAGGCTTTGGGCAGAGCAAGAGCACGCAGACTTGGGTCCCGCTGGCTGGCAGCCAAGATGTACTGTCATGAGGTTTCAGATTGGACACAGCAGGCTGGCTGGCAGCATGCATGATGGGGTGCTGCCAAAGATGCGCTGAGGGCATGGCTGCATCAAGCCTGAAGCAGCCGTGGTGACAGAGGGTGAGGCAGGAGGAGTCGACCCCAAGGCGCGCATGAGCTTGGTACAGCTGGGAGCAACACAAGGCTCACCCTGAAGACATAGTGATGCCGTGTGACAGGCTTGGCAATGAATGCCAGCACCAAGCATGGCACAGCCTGCAGGCACATGGGGGACAGGTCAGGGCAGTCCTCGTGAGCTGGCCTGAGCTTGCTCATGCTTGTCACTGTTGCCAGCCAGTCACTGCTGAAAAGCAGCAGCAAATCCTGCTGCTCAAATGCCATGTACATTGCAAACACCACCCAGATGCAGTCTGAGGTAACACTCCTGCATGATACCATCGCACAGCTGCTGCAAGGCTGTGCACATGCGAAAATCTGATCGCTCCCCCTGTGCAGCAAAGCAGCCCCTCCAGCAAACATACCACAAAATAGAACTTGAGACTATCCTCCTTGTCCTGGTAGCTGCTGCGCAGGGGAAAGCGCAGCATGTAGATGACCCACACAGTGGCCAGCAGGGTCAGGAAGTCCAGGAGGGTGTGGATGTCATACTCCATCATGAAGCTGCAGGGCAGGGGTGGGACAATCAGCAGACAGTATTCAGATGCACAGCAGGGCAGTCAGTGACTGTATGCCGTCACAATGCTGCAGAGCAGCCAGCAGAGAGTTAGATATCAAGCGGCAGGAGAGCCGCAGGGCGGAGCAGGAAGTTGGGCGCCCACTTCCGCTTGATCTATTGGCATCCTGACCAGTCAAGACAGCATAAGCTGACAGGCAGATGTGCATGTCAACAGCTCCAGGGCAGGGCAGCAGCAGTCTTGAGACAGCAGGAAGGAGGCACTCAGCTGGCCAGCTTGAATGTCTGCAACAGTAGACGATAAACGGCAAGTGCCAGCATGCACATGGTGCAGATGTCACAGCTAGCTGCGTTTGTTGGTGACAGCAGAGACCAGGCTGGCCCGCAACAGCCTATCGCCTCACCTGCAAAAGAGTCTCACTCCCAGGAAGAGGCCGGTGAGGTACTGTGACTGAAGCGACAGGCCTGCAGACAGCCAGTGCACCCGATCAGGCCACCTCAGCCCGCAATTCACACATTGTGTTGCACAGGCGGATGCTGCGGCAGCATGTCAAGCGCGACACGGCCCCATTCCCAACAGCAGCATCCTTGATGCACAGTGCATGCCTCCTGGTCCAGCGGCAAGCATGCAGGGCCACGATTCCTGGTCGTTCCCTTGGTGGCACCCCCTGCCCTTTGGCAGGGCTCACCGCCTGCCTGCCATCCGCTTGCTGATGATTGTAGCCCAGCAAGCAATCAGCTTGACAGCAGCCTCCTATCCGAGAACTCCTTCCTTCACCAGCCTTGATGAGGCAGTGTTGCTGAGCTCACCCCCTGCGTTGCGCTTGCTGATGAGCTTGTAGCCCAGGATGGCAATGCCCAGGAAGTGCACGCTCTCTGCCATGATGAATAGGTTGTCGTGGTCCTCGATGACCAGCCACATGAGGACCAGGCACTGCAGACAAGGCAGGGCAGGCTGTCAGCCTGGGCACTGTGCAAGTGCACTGTCAGGTGCCAGCTCTGCTTGTCCAGAGCCACGCCTCAGGCCTGGTGAGCCAGAATCAAGCTATGCTGGAGGCTGCTGGGACGCCCAGAAAATACAGCAGACGTCGCACTGCAGGGCGACAAGCTTCAAGAGGCTGACCCCTGCCAGACAAATCCTTGAGGAAGAGCTGCACTGACTTCATGGCACATGTGGTGCTGGCAACCAGGCACCATCTGTGACAGCAGCTGCCATGCGCCTTGGGCATTGGGCAGCACAACAAGTGATGCTTTGATGCAGTGCAGTGCGTGCAATGCTGCCACACCATGGACACAGCATCAAAGGTACCCCGCCTCCGGGGAGGAAGGGCCTCTGATTGGAGCCAGCAACTACAGAGCACTGCACTTCCTGCTGCAGGGTCACCAGAATGCCTCCAGCCACTGCCATTGCCATTTTCTCCTGTTGGCTGCGCTGCTTGATCCATCGGCTCAGTGTCAGCAGGGGATCCCTCACCACCTTGCCCAGCTTGTCATCGCTGCGCGATGCACTGCTGTTCCACTGCTGCTCATACATGCCTGCAGCAGACAATGACAGTATCAGCTGCACTTCACGTTGTGTGGCTGTCCAGTCTGGTGGGCAAGCACTGGATAGCAACCGAGATCTGGTTCAATGATGGGAGCAATGCAGGCTGCCCGCATTGTGGGCTTCATACCTGGCTTGCCCTGGCCAGCCGAGGTATGGGCCTGGAGGAGCCCCTGAGAACCAAGGGGGCAGGATGGAAGAAATCTAGGGAAGACAGCACGGCCCTGGCAAAGGATATGTCTATGATCACCAATTCAGACAGGATTGGCAATGGTCTTCGGCAGCTAAAGTTTTCAGCTGCCTCGTCACATCCTACCTGACCTGAAATGGTACCCTGCCATGCAAGCAAATAGAGCCTTATGCCTGACTCCCGCATGGAGTTGCATTAAGGAGGCAGGTGTTTGCAAGGCCTTCTCTAGGAGCAGGCACTTGCGCACGGCTCGGGCTGAAGCAGAGCAGGACCCTCTTCAAGACCTGAATCAGGTTGATGCCAATGTTGATTACCACTGGAACGTGATGCCCAGAGTTGAAAACAGCAGCATACATTCACGCGCGCTGTGGAGATTCAAAGAGGGACAGCTGAAGCATGAGGCAGAAAATTGGGACACAGCTCAGGAGGGCAGTGGGCTTACAGAGGATGAGTTCAAACATGCCGTTCAGGTCAGCTCTGCGGGCTATTGCTGGCAGTGCACAGCCGGTGACTACCAGGGTGTCCTGCAAAGCAATGGTCAGGCTCTGCTGGCCGTGCTTGCGCTGTGCAGCCAGTCTCTACCTGCTTACGCTGCAGTATGGACTGGCGAGCAATCAGCCTCAAGAGTGCCCACCAGGCTGCTGCGCAGCATGTCTGTGTGTTACTCTGTGACACATTGTCATGGCCCTCCAACTAAAGATGCTGCAGCAGAGGCAAAGCGTGCAAACTACTGTGCACCCGCAACGCCCTCATCATGGTACCTGCCCGCAGGGGTTGGCGCACTGGGTGCCGGCCTGCAGGGGTCTAGTGAATCCTGATGCCCCAGCCTGCCAGGATTGGGACAAGCTTGGTGCCTGCAGGAAATTGGTGCAGTTGATGCCTGCCTGCATGACTTGACACACACCTGGCGCCTGCAGGAGTAGGAGGAACATGTTGCCTGCAGGAGTTGCTGCAAAGGAAGCCTCACTTGCAGGAGCTCGTACAGTTATTCCTGCCTGCAGGAGTTGGTGCACCTGATGCCTGCCATGGAGCAGCGCCTTCTGAGGCTGCAGCCAGCCATGCTGGCGGCCTGGGCCAGGGACCCAGGTGCCGTTGCTGTCAAGCTCCTGCAGCTGCGCAGCTGGATGCCTCGTGTCGATGTGTCTCGTCTTGTTGTCAACAGGTAGCTGGCAACCCTCCTGTGGCTTGAGTCGCTGCACAAGCAAGCCTGACATCAGCGGGCGTCAGACTCAAGTGTCCAGCAGCGATTCCCAGGCATTCATGTATTGTTGCCATGCAGCCAAGAGGGGGATGCAATGTGCCTGCTCCTGAGTCAACAGCAGCAAATTCCCACCGTGAGGAGAGCAGCTGCTGTCCTGCAGTCCTTCTCTGCTGATGGAACAGAACTTCCAGAAGGTTGAGGCAGCCCTAATGCAGCTCCATGCCCGCCTGCCCGAGTCTTCAGTAGCTTCTCTCGTCCAGAGGCAAACGCTCTACCTGACAGAGGACCTGGAGTATCTGCTAGCAGAGGTCAAGAGGTGTGGCCCAGGGCTCCTGCGACGATGGGTCTCTTGCTGTGTGCACAGCAGTACAGTTTGGCAAACCCCTTGCGTTGGCTCCGTATTGGTTTGCGATGACTCCCAGCATCTCTCTGTGTGCAGGCTCTTTAGCATGCCAGATGATGATGCTGCCCTGCGTGTGATAGAGCACAATCCTGATGTGGTCATGGAGGTCGCTAGCAATCGACATCTCAGCCTCTGGTGATGCTACAGCAGGCCCAGCCCTCAGGACAGACCATGGTTGTTGATGGCATCTTTTCAGGCAAAGCAAGCAAAACTGTTTGGGTGCATGCAGGCCATGTCAGTCTCTGATGTCACCTGTGCTCATGCAATCTAGTGCCAGTATAAGGCCAAGGTTTGAACCAAAACTGTACTTCAGAGTGTCTTGCTATCTGCTTATCAGGCTGGAGCTGCATGCCCCGCTGTGCTGATCCGCAACAAAAGCTTCTGAATGACAACTGTCTGTTCTGCAAGACTGCTGGGCCAATCGTTAGCTTGCACCACCTGGCTGCGAATGCCATGGCCATATAAAGCCTTCTGCTTCAATACCAGGGGCGTGTGAGTCAAACCACTCCCATTTGGTTCTGCAATTTGAGAAACTAGACCAGTCGAGACCAACATGGCCACACTCTGAGGTAGCAACACATCAACACGTGGCATGGTTGCTGGCAAGGGACAAAAATGAGTTTTGTGGGGGATCTGGAGGCTCTGCAACACTCTGGAAATCTGCAAGCACACCCGCTCTGTCAGCACCAGAGCCTTGACAAACACATGCAGAGTTCCCTGCAGACTGACCTCAGTGACATGCCTGGCTGTCTGAGCGGTGCTGCCCATGCTGAAGGGGTCTGATATGAGCTGGCTGGGCTTGGACAGATGCTTGAATGCAGGAACCTCAGCGCCTGAGACCAGACACCAAACCTGGGACAGACTCCTTGACAGGTGCGGCGGGAGGCCCTGTAGGAAGACAAACCACCACAGCCTCAGCAGAAAACCAGTCAGAAATAGTGCTGCTTGAAAGGCTTGCCTGTAATCCTCTGCCCTCCAGGATGAAAAGGGCTGTATGCCATAGGTCTGGGGTCAAACCATCGAGCAGGGCCAGCCCTTGCAGCAGCCTCAGAAGGCCCTGGGCTGAGAGCCCACTCAGGCCCTGCTTGACGCCTCCAATCTTGGCTCTCACCAAGCTGCAGAGCTGCCTGTTCTGCTGGGGCTCATCTGCACATGTTGGGCTCCCACAGGTGAACATGGAGCTCTTGCGTGACCAGCTGGCAACACTGGTGGGCAGACTCACCGTGCTGCCGCGACCGTGCGCGCTTACCGCAACATGGGGAGCAAGGTGCCTCTGATGGGGCAGTGCATATGGCTGGCCAGGAGAAAGGGGAGTGACGGGCCGGTCTGCTTACTTGCACACAGCCAGAATTGTGCAAAACTCCAGAAGACATCAACATACACCGCTGAGGCCAGCAGCTCGTGGGTGGTTCCTGTCAGGGATGTGAATACTGCCCGCAGTGTATCGCTGCTGGGCCACACCCCCAGCTCACAGCAGCATGGCAAGATGATTGCAATGTCCTGCAGCAGAGCCAGGTCGCAGTGCTCAGCAGCAAAGCAACTGGGGCCAGCCAGCAGATTGGGCGATGCAGGAAGGGGTGGGCCCACCTCAGGGCGCTGCAAGCTGGAGTTGTGCAGCTGCACCAGGGACAGAAGGCGCCACAGCTGGTGCATGCTCAGATAGCCCTTGTCGAACCTAAGAAGTGGCAGGCTGGCAGCCAGCAGACCCCAGGGGCGGTTGCACTTGGATTCAAGCAGTCTCTCAAGCCTGCAGGTCAGCAGACGACGCTGCGGTGGGGCAGCCAGCAGGCAGAGCAGGCGGAGCCAGACATGGGATTGCCTGAGATGTGTGGCTCTGAGTAAGTTGCCGGGGATGCTGATGCCATGTGCCTGCAGCTCCGCCAGCGCCCTGAAAAGTTGCGCCAAAGTGGCCTCAGCTTCTGTGCACCTCTGCAGCGCCCTGTCAATCAGACCTGTGACGAGTGATGGGGGGGCACTGCCACCCCAGCGTGCCACCTCTCTCAGCAGCTCGATGAGTGACTCAGGCAGCAGTGGGGGCTGCTGGCTGTCGCAGGTCTGCAGGACAGCAGCAGCAACCTGCAGCAGGCAGGCAGCTTCCTGAGAGGCACTGGGCTGTGGCCACAGGCTGCAAAAGCATGCCGTGCCAGGGGGCAGCTTGGTGGAGGCATTGCAACAGAGTTGCGCTTACCTGCTCTGCATCGGAGCCAGCGCATTGAGTGCCTGCCTGCCTCATAAGATTCAAGGTCTTGGGCATCAGGCCAGGGCCTGCTGTGCCCTTCAGGGCCTGCTTGAGCACTGCCAGCACAGATGGCCCTGCCAGGTTCGGCTGCTCCTGAGAATGACCATGTCGCCCATTCTGTGGTGGCCCTCTTGCTGGGAGCTGTGCTGCTCCATTCTGCTGCTGGCTGCTGGCTGTGGTAGCGCCGGGTAGCCCCCGGCCTGCCTGCTGAGCTGACGCAGCGCCTGCAATGGGACAGACCAGCGCGACAGAGTGCTGCCTGGCCTCCACACCTGGGCTGCAGCTGTAGCTGCTGCAGCTGCAGGTGTTGCAAGCCAGCTGCTGCTCATGCATGCAGTCTGCGAAACGTGCAGCCCCAGTTGAGGTAGCACTGCCTACCTGCTCCCCATCTCCCCCTCTTGGCTGCCTCTGAAGCTGCATCAGAATCGGCAGGGCGCTTGGTACCGACCCAGCTTCTCAGCTCTGCAGGCAGGGCAGCCCCCAGCTCATGTGCTGCATATTCGGAAATGCAAAAGGACACAACCCGGCGGCATGAGGGGCGGCGCACGGGAGCTGAGGGATGAAAATTAATATGCTGCGAGAGGGCACAGCATCAGAGGCGGGCAGCGTGGGAGCTGAGCAGGCACGACACGGTATGCCTGCCTGGGCTCAGATGTGGCACAGGTGAGGCGGGGGATGGGGCCAGGCTTGTAACAAGTAGAGCTGGGGTTGGCATGGGCAAGCATGTCATCGTCGTCCAGGAGCCACGCAAGTCTGCAGGCTCACACCTGGCACAGGTAAGGCAGCAGCCTGAAGTCTGAGCACAGGAGGCTCCCTGGCAGCAGGGTGCAACCTCTGCACGCGCTCATTGGGCACAGGTGAGGCGGTTGTCGCCTGGAAGCCAGGCTCCAGGTGATTTCTGGCAAACAGACGGGATTTGTGTGGGCGCGGGCCGGCTGGCCGTCCCTCAATCACTTCTGGTGATGTGCTCCCAGCCGTGAAAGCAACAACTTGTTGGTCCTGGCTGCCGGTGCCACTGGGCTCCAGCAGGGTCGTGACCTGAGCCACGGCACCTGCATGCCCTGCCTGGGGGCCTGCCGCATTCTGCAGCAAAGCATTGCCCTGCAGCCAGGCAGCACCCTCAGCAGCAGCTGTTGGCAGCCACATGCTCTACGGAACACAATGGACACCATGTGCACCTGGTTGGCGGCAGCTCCCTGTGCAACACCACAGGCTAGGGTTGTGGGTGCCCTGCAGCCTGGCAGTGGCTGCCCATCAGTAACATCCAGGTGTACCAACAGTTGCTGCTGCCCAGACGCTTGCCCAGGCAGCTTGCAAGCAGGCCGTGCTTTCTCTTTGTGACTGCCATTAGGCTCTTCCTGAGGAGAGCCACTCCTGCTGGGCGCGTCACTGACTGTACTTGCACTGCCAGGCCGCCTTTGTTTTGTTTTTTTAATGCGAGCCATGTACCTGCAGCTGGCACAGTTTTGTGTTGCAACTCCTTGATGCAATTGTTGGAAGTTTGACCCCCACCTCCTCAGGCAGCATCCCGTTTGAAGAGGTAGCCGCTGTTTTAACAACCCTGACCCAAAGCAATGATCCAGCACCTTTACTGATCTAGGACTGCGATCTGCACCTTGGATATGTCCCTGAATGCAGACCAGTAAAGGCCATCAAAGAGTAAGGCCAACTTACGGTGTTGTGAAGTTTATTTACATATTCAGATTAGATTTAAAGTTCATAGGAGTCTTAGAGCATGACTCATGCAGAGCAAACAAAGCAGTACTGATGTGGGAAGGCAAATGCGCCCAACAGAGGGTTGACACTCAGCATTACATATGAGCGGGTTATCAAAGAGGGCAAGCTGTGGCAGAGATCTGACATGATACAGGCACCCAGTATGCAAGGGGCCTGTCACACAGAGGTCGTCAAAGACTGACAGCTGCGATGTGGACTTAGTTGTCTGAGCGCCCATATCAGCTTGTCTGCATCTGCACAGTGGAAGGTGGAGACTTCAGCGCGCACACTATGAGAGACAGAAGCCAGGGGTTGCCGGCAAGATGCAGAAGCAGGGGATTGCATAAGCTACAGAGCTTGGACTCAGCCGCTGCTTCCAAGAAGGCCGGGATCGCAAAACATCATTGCTTGGCAGCCAGCACTGCACTGAGCCAGCCAGAGGCCTCAGGCCAAGTCCCCACCTGGTGTGCTGCCAAAGTGTCCCTCAGCACAGAGGACATGAACAGGGCAGCCTCTCGAACGCTGGCGTAGCCAGGCTCCTGCTGAATCTGGGCCCTGACGCTTTGCAGGCGCTGCAGGTCCACAAATGCAATGCCAACTGCTTCTTTGGGCTGTGCCAGAGCTCTGCGTCTGTGCAGCCACTCCTTGCAGGTGGGCCACTGCTGCTGAACCAATTGGGCTTGCGGACCAACATGCTGTTGGAAGAAGGCCTGCACTGCTGCTTCTAGGGCACTGTGCTCAGCCCTGCTCATGAAATTATCCTCCAGGCGATCAAGTGCCTCAGAGACATGACTGACAGGGCGCAGGCCATCCTGCCTCAGGATGCAGTTTAGGCGCTGGGTCAGGGCGCAGTCTGTGCATTGCATAAGGTCAGCCACATTGAGCATTGCGGGAGTGAGATCTGGTGCAGCACTGCGGATGTAGGGCCAGTGCTCTGGTGCACCAGCTGTTAGCAGGGTGGTCATGATGCCAAGCACCAGTGCAGGGATCAGAGGGGCACGTCCTGAGCAAACCGGTTGCGCCAAAGGTGTCTCCAACCTATACACGGACGAATCTAGTTCCAACCACCCACTGACGAGTGGGCAATACTGCCGCCTTGATGAGGATATGTGACCCGACTTCCATCTGACATCTCTATGCCCATGTGTAGAACTCAAGCTCAACTTAGCCCGATGCCGCGCAGGCAGTGATGAGGACTCTCATTTAATGCGCTGCCTCCCACGTCCAGTGAAGGTGAAGGTCTCAGCTTTCCTGCTCACTTGACTCCAAAGCAGAGCAGACTGCAACTGCCCATATTGCATTGTGCAGGCCTCTACAAGCCCTCCAAGCTGACTGGGCGCCAATGTTTGGCCTTGTCTGGGGCTTATATGACTACTTGGCCCAGCGCGAGGAACTCAGCTTCGTAATCATTGGCGTGGATGGTGCGGGCAAGACCTGCGTGCTGGAGAGCCTGAAAGGCTTGTACACCTCGCAGCCCGGCCTGGAGCACAGCAAGATTGTCAGCACAGTAGGCCTCAATATGGGGCGCATGGATGCCCATGGCAGCCAGCTGGTCTTCTGGGACCTCGGCGGCAAGGCAGACCTCCGCTCCATCTGGGACAAGTACTTTGTGGAAAGCCATGCGGTCATCTATGTGGTCGATGCAGCAGCGCCTCCGCGTCTCACAGAGGCACGGTCAGCTCTAGAGCAGGCCCTCGGCAGCAGGGAGCTGTACGACGCCCCCCTGCTTGTGCTGGCAAACAAACAGGACAGCAGTGCTGCCTTGTCTGGCGATGAAGTCACTGAGCAGCTTGGCCTGAGCACAGTGATATCCAGGCCTTGCCGGGTGCAGACAGCCAGTGCCCTGAACGGCAATGGCCTTAAGGAAGGCCTGGAGTGGCTGGTGCATGCCACCAAGCGCAGCAATCGTGCACTGCTACTGAGACAAAGACAGCAGCGTAATGGCAGGACATGATGAAAAGCAGCATGCGTGCATGAGGAGCTTGGTTGGGGTCGGAGTACAGAGCCTCATTGACAGACTACATTTCAAAGTGGCCATCCAGCTTCATGCTGCTTGCAGTCCCAGGAGGGCCACACTTGAACTGGAAAGTGTCGCGACCTGAGTCACCAACCCAGGATGCAGTCAAATCTGCACTCCAGCCTGCAACGTGAAGTCCACCTGTCAAGGCACACTGTGCTGTTTTGAGTGAGCAATGGCCTGAGTCAGGCTCACCTGATGCACCATATTTCAGGTGGCAGTTGAAGCCATGCCCCACAGATTTCCTTTTCAAGCAGGCTTTTGCTAACCAGCTGCCTCTGCCTGGGCGGCCATGCTCAAGTAGCAACTCATGCTCATGAGACAGGGGCAGACGCAGCTGCACATGCCAGGGCAGGCTACAGGTTGGTGGAGCCAGTTCAGCAAAGGTCTCCAGCAGCAGTGGACGAGTTCTGAACCGTCTCAGGGTGTGCTGAAATCTCAGAGAGCCGCAGCAGGCTGCAGGGCAGAGGCTGAGGCGAGTCTTGCATTCCAGGCTGCTGCCTGGCTGCACAGCACTGTTGTCCGCTGTACTTCCAGATGCTGGCCCAGGCACAGCACAATCTCTCGCTCTCTTGTCCTGAGATCTTGGATGTGAGAGATGCCGACAGCGTGCTATGCACTCAGGCTTGGCCTCCTGGTGCCAGCTGGACGCTTCAAGCCTGCCTGCTCCTGCAACACCTCGCTTCAATCGTAGGGTGAGGTCAGTCGTTGGGCTGGATGTAGGCTTGACTGCCAACTTCAGTGCCTGTACCCAGCCACGTCTCTGCCAGGCTCCAGATGCTGTGCCACTGCAGCTGCCTTGGGCTCCAAAGACAGGTAGCCCAGCTTCCAAAGCCCATTGAACACTGCGGCAAGCGCTCCTGCAAAGCCACCGCAGCACTTTGGGTGTGTGAGCGGATGATGCCATGCCCAGAGCCGCCCCCTACAGCTCTGCCTGGTGTTTACTGAGAGATTGCTGCTGGCCAGTCATGGCTCGCGGTAGACATGGTGCCCTGAAAGTGCAGTTGCCCACCTTACAGTGCATGAGCACGAATTGAGCCATGCGATGCTGTTATTGTGCTGCAGCAGCATGTTGGCTGCCACCTTGGGGGCCCCAGGTGTGCGTAGCTGGCCTGACAGTGTGCTACCCAGGGCACATCCCGAGAGACCGCCCTCCGTTATAGCTGCTGTCAGCCATGCAGGCTGCTGCCGCAGGCTGCCTTGCAGGCAGAGGTCTGCCACCTGGCCCTGCAGCAGTTAACTTGCTGAGACAACAGCCGCACACAATGGAATCAGAGGAAGTAGGACCCACCTCGCAGTGACGGAGACGCCTGTCTTGTACGCTGGTCTCCAGCACAGCAGCGCCAAGGTCCACATGTGAGAGGAGCACACACCTGCCCCGTTGCAGGTCTTGATGCTGCTTCTCAGCAGAAGTCTCCCTGTATGCAGGACTAGACAGGTCAGCAAGTGCGCCCAGAGTGAAACACGGCCAATGAGAGCTCAGTGTTGCCTGTGGGTAGTGGGAGCTGGTGGCTGATGGCGCTTGGCAAAGGCCATGCCTGCCTGCCTTGCACACGGATGGCAGGTGGCTCAATTGTTTGACTTGCTGGTCTCACATTGTCCCTGACAAATGACAAAGATTGGTTGAGATGTTTGAATTCACAGCAAGTCCACCGTGGACAGCCTCAAGGCAGATATATTTCTTTTTATTTTCTGGACTCTGACCGCAGCACTTGTTTGGCAGAGTCAGGCTCTGCTTCGCACCAAACTCTTGTAAAGACTCGAGGGACCTGTAGATTAGCCTGAGCACACTTTTACTTGCCCACGCCTGAAGGCCGGCAGAGGCAATATTACGCTGCCAGTGGCACGCGTTGGAGAACAGGTGCCCTGGACGCGTGGACCGAGTACTGTCCTGAAGCTGCAAGCCCACCCCCTTTGAGCACCCAGGCTGGCTCAGCCTTGAGCCTGCATGGGCTGTGCATCATCACAGCCAGCCTTAGGCGAAGAGAAACTCAAAACTGGCCAGGACCACAAACAGGCAAGCTTTTGCATGTTACCGTAATGGTGTCAGGCCTTCATGTCACATAATGCATTGCTTACAGTGTCTCCATGTGAACAGTTACCAGGCTTTCCAAACAAGCCAGCAATGCCTGCCTGCTGCTGCACTGAGCATCGTCATCAATGTTCCTCGCAGCACAAGACACAGGATATCAAGCGCACAGACAGCGCCCAGGCAGAAAGGCGGCCGCAGCATGTTGATCTGGAGCAGATCAGACCTGTGATCAATGGAGACGGAGGCAGCAAAGATGCACCGCGCGGGCCAGCGCAGCCCGCGGCAGCAGGGCCAGAGGAGCAACTCCCTCTTTCCTCCGGTGTGTGACTGTCTGGTGACCCAGTGCTTGGCAGGCTGTGTGGTCTGAAGGTTGGCCACTCCTCACCTGTAGGCAGTGTTATGAGGTTGGGTCTGGGATTGGAGGTTCTGACGCACTCAGCAGAGGTGCAATGCCTTCAGCAGTTGCTGAGATATCTGAAGGGTCCCGCTCCCAGGGAGATGGCGTGATCTCTTTCTGTCCTTGCCCACTGGCTGGCATCCTCTCTGCTGGCTGGTGTGCGTCCAGCCGCCAGTGGCTGCGATGTGCTCAGCCCAAGGTCAGCCACGTTGCCCTACTGTGCGGTGACCTCAACAGCAGCCTCTCCGCTGGAGCAGGACTCTCCTGCCACCTGGGGCACAGACAAGGGACCGTCACTGACAGGGATTTCGGGCAGAGGCGTACAGCAGCCCGTTAGGTTCAGGGCCAGAGGAACATTTGGTCAGCAACCTTCCCTGGCAGCACGGGTGCCCTGGCCTAGGCTGGAGGTGCTAGCCCTGGTCCCTGCAGAGCTGTGCCCTGGAGCAGCCAAGCTTCTGGCAGTTCTAGCAGGGTGCCCGGCAGCTTGGCTTTCATCCCACCTCTGGCTTCTTGGCAAGCTCAAAGCAGACGCGTCATGCCCAGGGTGGAACCCAGCTGAAACCAGGCTGGCGGTGGCATTGCACCTCTGCTGGAGGCGTCCTGTTGGCACACTTTATGCTGCCTGCATGCCACCATTCTTGCTCTGTAGGGTACACCCAGCCTGGCACCGCACCTCTGCTTACAGTTTTTCTTGGCAGATGTTAGGCTGTCTGCCAATGCCAACAGCATGCTCTGCAGGGTCCACTCCGCCTAGTGCTGGCACGCCACCCCTACTGAAGGCCTCTGAGGGAAGTGCCTCGCCCACATCCTCTGGAGATGAGTTGCGCTATGTTCCTATCATTAACCCGCACGAGGAGACTCTGCGGTCAGATACTGTGTGCGTCATGGGGCTGATGGAGAAGCCGCGGGACCCAGCGCTGGCAATGATTAGCGAGGTATGCGCTGCCACTGTGCTTCAGTACCCTTCCCGCCCCCCCTCAAAGGCTGCTCTGCAGTGGTGCTCTGCCTTTCCTGTGCCTCTTTGCACAAACAGCAGCCTGCAGGTCACATTATGCCACTTTAGGTCCCCAATACGAGGGAAGGGTGCTTGGGCGCTGGGACAAGCAGCAGCTTTGCCTCGTGGCTGCATGGCTGGCTTCGCTGGCATCTCTAGCTGGCCTGCGACACTGCCGCAATCTGTGCGAACCACCGTCTGCTCTGCTGGATACCCACAGCAATGCTGAGTGGGAGCGCTGGCATCTTTTGCATCAGACCACCGAGCTGAAGCCCTGCACACAGGCACCAACACAGGTGCTGGTGGGGCTGCCTGCTGACAGTGGTGCTGCTCAGTTTGCAGGCAGACTGCTGCATGTAATTTGTGAGCTGCACTCTCAAAGAAGCCGCAGGCAGACTGTCTCTCCTCGCCTGCAGGTAGTGTGTCGCGTATTCGACATGCCAGTGGGGGGCGTGACTCTGTCGGACTCCACTGTGACAGTGCTGGACAACATGCATGGCATGGAGGGGAAAAGTGCGCGGGACGAGACCTTCTGCCGCCACCTGCTGGCCTCAGACTACCCCCAGGTTGTAATGATAGAGGATGCACGGCAGCACTGGAGGTGAGTGAGTCTCAGCTGTTATATGTATTCTGAGGCCTATGGATGCATGGCCAGGCAAAGCTAGCCTTGCTGCTTGCTGGCATGACCAGCCCGGTATGGCCAAACAGGATCAAGCATTGGCCAGAGGCTTTGCCTGGTGGGACCCGGGACACTGTACATGCGCCTCTGGCTGCATCAGTGCCGTGTCCGCGCATGGGCACACCCTGACTGGCTCAGCTATCCGCCTGAGTCACGCCTGCAGGCTGTGCCTTGCCTTGCTGTTGAGCGGCGCCTCACTGTGCCTCGGCTGACCCTGCAGGTACTCTGATTTGGGCGTTGTCCGTTCTGGCCTCTTTGCTTGCTACACTGGGGCTCCCCTGGTGGCATTCAATGGCGCACGTATCGGCGCGCTGTGAGTCAGCAGCTGCACTTTGAGGTCTCACGCAAAGCATGCAGTCTGGCTGAACTGGGCTCACAAGGGCATACACATGCCACATGCCAAGCATCAGTGATAGTGATCATCCAGGCCAGCAATGAGGCATTCTCTGCTGGGCTTGCCATGCACCTTGCCTGCACTGCTGAATGGGGTCACTCACATTCATTCGCGACACTTATCGTCAGTCCAGCTTTCCAGCTTCCCATGCTGCCTGCAGGTGCCTGCTGGACCACAAGCCTCGGAGGTTTGATGCTCACGACTGCCTCATCCTCTGCATGTTTGCAGAGCTTGCAATGCGCGAGATTGAGCGCAGCTGGCGATCACATGAGGTGAATATATGATTGACGGCAATGCCTCCATGCAGCTGTGCAATATCTTTGTTGCCTGTTGTCAAGCTGTTGGCGTCGTAGACAAGGTCGGTGCGCAGCTTCTTGCCTGCCGGCAGTTCCTATCAATCAGGCCAGGTTTTGCATCTTGCAGATGGAAATGAGCAGTGCTCCATATGGTTTCACCTCTGCCATGATGTCACACATCAGCATGTCTGCTCTGCTGCCTAGCCTCAGCACAGTGTTGCGGGTTGCGCCTCATCTTTGCCCCACCTCTTGAGGGCATCCTCCCGCCGTGCCTGCAGATTACCTCTGCAGCAGTGCTGGCCAGGCCGCAGCAGCTTGTGCTGGATCGCGACCCCCGGCTGCTCGATGAGGGTGTCATGCTCGTTGATGTCAGCAGCCCAATGTGGCCTGTAATCTATGCAAATTCTGCGGTCATGGAGCTCACAGGTGAGCCCTCAGTTCCTTGAGGTAAGGGCCCATCATCTGCCAGTCAATGTGTTGGTACAGCAGGAGAAGCTCATCAAAGCAGTCAACACATGCTGGGGCAGCACTCATGGCCTGCGTGTCATGTTGCTGCTGCCGCCGGCCGCATCACATACAGATTCGTCCAGTGGGCATGCCCAGCCTCAGCATAAACTCATGCAGGTCACTGCTGCCTGCCAGGGCCACTTCTAAAAGCTGCTGTCTGCCTTGTGCAGGCCTGTCTTGGAACCCTGACATGAACACCACGGTGTGGGAGCTCTTCTCTCTGCCGCCAGAGTCCAGGAAAATGTGGGAGGAGCATGCAGCGATGAAGGTTGACAGCAACTTGGAGGTGGATGTCTTCTGCCCGCCAGGGGGCACAGTCAGGCAGGTCACCTTGACGATCAGGTGAGGCTTCTAGTCGCAGGGCCGCACGCTCAGGTCTGGTGCCACATCCAAGACTCGTGGGGCCTGCCCAGCTGCAACTGCACCATCTGGCAGGGTCCCCGTCAAGCTCCAGCCCCCAGATGAAGGTGCGCCTCCAGCTGTGCAGTCTGACAACATGACCAACTCTTGCCCCTGTGCTGTCTGGCTCATGTGCAACCCTGGCAGTCAGGGCTGCATTGTGCAGCAATCCTATCTTTTCTTTTCTTTCTGACCCTGCAGGACCAAGCAGCCTAACACCTTTGCTGGGCGCTTCCCCACCATCGGGATCCCCAGCATTGTCCCGTCTCCGGGCAGCCGCTCCAATGTGTCCAGCAGCTACTGCTTTGTGACCGTGCACCCAACCAGCCGCACGCCAGGCAGTGCCTCCCTCAGCCCAACCTCCAGCACCAGCATGACAGCAGCTGCTGCCATCCATGAGCAGTACAAGGAGCAGCTGGCCAAGGCAGGGGCTGAGGCCCCTGCATGCCAGCAGCCCATGCCTGACGAGGCCTTTGACTCCCAGGCCTCCCTCAGCGGCGTCAAGCTGGGCCCCCTGCTGGGGCAGGGCAGCTATGGGCGTGTCTACCGTGCTCAATGGCAGGGCGCAGTCTGTGCTGTAAAGGTAAGCTATCGTCATGTGCAGTCTGCCCTATCTTGTCTCATGCTATGCCCCATGCTGCAGCTGTGGGCATGTCCTTCCTGCCCAATGGCTGGCTGTCTCCCATTGCTGCCTGCATCATGGGAGAGCGCCCGAATCTGCACATTCAGGCACAGCTGCAGGTCACAGCCTTTTGTTGCCGCAGCAACCTGTGAATCTCTGTCAACCTCAAGAGAGCCCAACAACAGGCCCTGCTGCACTGCGCTGCATGCACCTGCCTCTCACCTTGTACACTGCCTCACCAACACCTGGCTGCAGGCATCTGGCCACAGCTTTCCCATGCCAAGCTGGACATTGCAGCACTTGCTGCAACGTGCTGGCGGCACCCGCCTTCACCTTGCCGCCACAACACCGCTGCTGTTCTGCAGGTCATCGAGTCCAGCCGCCAGGACGTTGCCAGCATAGATCAGGCTCAGCAGGTGATGGAGGCCAACCTCAGTGCCGGGCTGAACCATCCCAACATTGTCAACACCTACCGCCATGCCACCATGGAGGCAAGGGTAAGGTATTTTGGCAGTGAAGATGCTGACAGCATCACATCTGCAGAAGGTTGCTGCTGAGGCCCCAGCCAGGTGTCAATGGTGACTTCTGTTGCTGGGAGCTCATCTTGTCCTGAGCAGCATCAAAGGATCTGAGCAGGCAGTCAGCAGTCCTGGCAGCAGGCAGTTGCTTCCACTGCTCTGCCAGGCAGCCCTTCCTCACAGCTGAGCTTGCTTGAGCCGCCTTGCTGAGGGTCCTTTGCTCTGCCTGCAGACGCAGGCCCCCCTCTTCAAGGGTCAGGTCTGCAGTGACCCCATGTCCTGGTCTGATGATGAGGATGAACTGGACACGGGAGCACAGGGTGGCCTTCAAGAGACCTGGATGGTGGGTTTGTGCAGAGCAAGGTTTGATGTGCCTGCTAATGGTCTTGCCATGCCAGCCACCAGCTGAGTGCCTAGAGGAGCAGCTGTGTGATGGCCAGCTCATGATCGTGCACCAGTCTGTCTTGGTACACAGTCAAGGCGGCTGCTTGATGCTGGTGGGCTGGTGGACGCTTTTGAATGCTGTCAAGGCTGACGCACTGCTGTTAGGCTGGCAGCCATGCTTCCAGGGTTTGGAGGCTGATCAGATCGCCATACCTGCAGCTTGATCACGGAAGCCCTGTACACCAGCCCTCTGGCTCAGCCCTGAAGGGGACTGATACTTCCTGGGGTGCTGGCTCTCTGGCAGACGCTGTCAGCTGCAATGTGTTATGATAATTATGTAAACGCATTGCTGCAGGTCATGGGTGCTGCAAGATGGCTTCCCTCCTACACAGGTTTACATGGCTGGCAGGAACTCAACCCTCTGCTGCAGGTCATGGAGTACTGCAACATGGGGTCTCTGGGGGATGCGGTCAGCCAGGGGCTGTTCCACCACAGGAAGGCCCCCCGCCCTGAAAATCTGGACCTCCTGGCAGTGCTGCGGTCGGGCGCTGAGATTGCCTCGGCGCTATGCTATCTGCATGACAGCGACATCACTCACGGCGACCTATCAGGTGGGCTTGCTTGTGCAGATTGGATGTCCCCTGGGCAGCTGAGGTTCTGTGTGCATGACGGTTTAGGCTGGATATGAGCCCCATGCTGATTTGAGTCTGCGTACTTGTGCTGGTGGAGGCATGGCCCTCTAGTCCTCCAGGGTTCTGCTTCAGTGGCCACTGCTGCCATGGCAAGGGCCTCTCTGCCCTTCTGTCTCTCACGAGGCCAGTTACAGTGCTAGTCGTCGGGGCCTGGGCAGCAAGATGAGCCCAAAGCTGTGTTGCAGGTGGCAACGTGCTTCTCTGCAGCAGCAACAAGGACTCCAGGGGCTTCACTTGCAAGGTGAGAGTCGCACTTTGAGAACCTTCAGTGCCTTCACCGTGCTGTCATCGACGGCTTTTGCAGAATGGCATATGCACCTGTCAGGAACAGCATGGCAAACAGGTCACATCTGCAGCCTGGCAGCCATGGTGACAGCAGAGTGTCAAGGCTTGTTCTCATGCCCCTCCCTCAAGCAGCTGTGTATGTGCAGGTGGCAGACTTTGGTTTTGGCAAGGTCATGACTGGGCACCAGACCCACCACACAAAGAGCTATGGCACCGTCACCCATGCTGCGCCAGAGCTGCTGATGCATGGCAAGCGCACAAAGGTGAGGCCCCAGGCCAAGGGTCAGGCTCTCCCCACATGGCCTTTGCAGAGAAATGGGCACTGGGACTCTTCCCTGATCTCCTCACGGCGCCCTGCTCGAGCTGCCTCCAGGGGTCGCTGCCTGCCTCCACTGCAGGGCACAGCAAAGTTGTGGGGCTCTTGCAGCCTGGCTGTCTCTGTACAAGCCTGACTGTCTCTGCCAGTGCCAACCCAATGACCAGCACTCATGTGCACAGCATGGCTGTTTCACTGCAGGCTGCAGACGTGTGGGCCTTTGGCGTGCTGCTTTGGGAGATGTACAGTGGCACACGCCCCTGGGCTGGCATGGCTGGCATCACCATCATTCACACCTTGACAATAAAAAAGCGTACGCTGGAGCTACCTGCAAACTCATCCCCAGCTTTCAAGGTGGGCTGCTGGGCCTGCTTCTGCCCAGCAGGCCTGCTGTTTCTAGGCTGCATTTGTATCTATCTGCTTGCACCATAACATCCTCCCCTCTGCATGCTTGGTGCGCCGCAGTGGGTCGCTGTTCCTTGCTTGCCCCCTGCCTTCTGTGTGGGGGACTGACACCTGCACATGTGGCTTCCGCATTTGCCAGTCCCGTGCTGGCTGCTTGTCTGGTCAACTCCAATCAGCGTTGCACGTGTGGCGGGTCTGACAGGTGAATTGAAAGCTGTGCTGACTCAAGCCCTGATGCTACAGGTCCTGACAGAGCGCTGCTTGGAGTTTGACTACCGCAAACGTCCCACCATTGGTGAGGTTGCTAAGGCAATCCAGCTCATTCTGACGTCCCTTACAGTTCAGTAGTGCACGCTTAGGCCACAGTGCACAGCCACACTCCGCGTCTGTCTGCTCAGCTGTGACAGTCCCTCTGACCTGCTGAAATTCTTCGTGGTCGCTCCAACAACAATGTTGTTCCGCCCACGGTAAGCGATCCATTGATGCTAATGGAAGTTCAGAGCAAGCCGATGTCACCTCTGGGGTTCGTCTGCGCCACTTCACACCCACTGAAACATTGATTACCTGCTGAACGGCATGCCTAATTATATGCTCTGAACAATCCCTTTGAACTTCAAGTGTGCAATCAGTCTTGAAAGTCATGTGCATTGTATCATCACAACATATTTGCAGCAGCAGGTGTCAGGCAAGAGCATAGGTGTCAACCCTTGCTTGCCAAAGCCGTTTGACGTGAGGAGCAAGAATGACAATGGTGACGGGCTGCTTCCTTGTCAGCGTGAGCTCTGAACAGGGCAGCTGTGCAGTGCAGAACAGCAGACTTACCTACACTATGGGAAGCCCAAGTGCAGCAGCTGGGACCTGGATGCTGCTTTGTAAGCTACCACCTTGGAGCCTGCCTTTGAACAGGGTGCCTGATAGGAGAGGAAGGCGCCTACGCCTGGCTGACGGTGCATCAAGGCTGGCTGCATGAGCTTATAACGCCTCGATAGGGTGTCAGATGGTCAACACCGTCCGGCGGTTGTTACAATCCAGCAAAAGAATTGCTCGATTGTGCTACCCCCTGCATGCCAAGCGGTGTCCTTGTACCACCATCTCCAAACTGGTGGGTGTGTTTGCAGAAGCTTCATGCAGACCCCTGATCTCTGACCTACTCATGTTGTTTTGTGCTGCAGGTATACAGCTCATGTTGCGACTTGGGACAGCGAGGCACAGCTGTATGCCTATGCTGCCCACAACAGCATCGTGATTGTGGACACAGCAGCTGGTGTTGTGCGAGCCATATGGACGGGGCACACCCACAGGTAGGTGGTGGAAGCCCTGGGCGCCAATCCTCTGCTGGCAGTGGTGCTCACCTTCCCTGTGCGGCCTTGTGCAGGGTCACATGCCTACAGTTTGCGAAGCCGGGCCCTCACGGAGAGCTGCACCTTGTGTCAGCTGGGGCTGACAGGAGCGTGAGGGCGTGGCAGGCCGACACAGGCCACTCCATCAGAAAGACCCCTAAGAAGGCACCTGCGGAGCCGACAGCCCTCACAGTCAGCAGGTACACTGTGCTGCGATGAAGGCTCAGCTGCATGGCAGACGAGGCCTGGGACTCCGTGTTTCGCAGGGTCGCAGCCGTGGTGCTGCACTTGCAGAAACGCATAGGGTTTGCTCCAGAGCTTCATTCAGACCCTGCAGTGATGAGAATCTGACCATCAGGGGCACCACGACATGGGTTCTGTTCAGCCTGCACGCTACACTCCACGCCGCTGTCTGCAGTGATGGGACCCTGGCAGTGTGGGCTGATGGGGCAGGGCACCTGTGGACGTGGGAGCTCTTTCTGGAGGGCAGTGCTGTCCAGAAAGTTGCTGGCCTGGAACTCCAGGCAGCGATCACCTGTCTGCACGCTGACCCCTTGGGCAGCCACCAGGTGCGGCTGAGGGCCCTGCACAACCTGGCAGCCACCATAACACTCTGCAATCATGGATAACTCACCTGCCTGCACGTTGTCTGCTGACGTCAGGCGGGCGCAGATGGTGCTTCCTACACAAGCTGCATCTCATGTAGTCTCATGGGATTGTGGCCTGCCTCTGCTTTGGCTGCCCTGGCAGCCCCAGCTTGTCAAGCACAGGCCGGCACCAGCCCAGGGAGCAGGGAGTGCACAAATGGCCTGCTGAAAGCCCTGCAACTGTGGCAGCAATGCACATCTTGGCAGTGAGAAGCTTGACCAAAGTACACATGCATCCCTGCACCATCTGGCTCTGCACTGCATCCAAGCTGCCACTGTGTTATGTTGCTTACCTGCAGAGTGCCATGCTAAGGCTTGCCCATATGCTGCTTGAGGGACAGCAAGGCAAAGGCCTTATTTCAATTCCCAGTTCTGGCAAATCGGATTGCGGCCTTTCCATCATCCGTTGTGCACTTCACACGCCACTCCCGCCTCTGGTTGTGCAGGTGGCAGTCGGCACTGCAGATGGGTGCGCCCTTCTTGTGGACATTCAGCTGGGGACAGAGCTACAGCGTTTGGGGCGGCAGTCAGGTCCCGTGCAGGGCCTGGCCTGGGTGAGCCTGATGCTACTGTGCCAGCAGACAGCGTGTCAAATCTGTGGTCACAGGGCGAGGCAGCGGCCCATGCTTCGATGTGCAGACTGGGGGCAGGGGGCTGCTTGACGCCATGCAGTTCATGGACGCGTCATGTTTGCTGAGATGATGTCCCGCAGCCCCACCCTGCTCCTGACAATGCCAACAGATGTTTCTTGGACGCAAGGTGTTTTGCAGTGTCCTAAAATCTTAGTCTGCATGAGCACCGACACACACTTTTTATGCCCTCATCCGTAGGTGCTGCTGAGTAGCCCTGCTGTGGCAGCCCACGCCTCAGCGCAGCTCCATGCCGGGAGAGCAGAGGCTACTCAGGCTGCACCCCCGCTTGTTGCGGGAAAGCCCCAGGTGCTGAGCGAGGCAGCTGCAGGCGCAGGCGTGTGCCAGCAGCAGGCAGAAGGGCCCAGCAAACAGCCTGCAGCACCTGCCACAGCAGCTGCAGGTGCAGTGCCTGCCGGTGGAGGAGACAGAGGCAGCCAGCATGCTCCACAGCAGCCTGCTGTGCCCATGACAGGCTCATGCAGTGGAGGTCTTGGCCGTGCAGGGCAGGAGTGCACTGGTGATGCACTGCTGGCCGCGTCGTGGCAGTCTGGTGTCATTCAGATCTGGCACACCAGGCAAGCTGCAGCGCACGCGGTGCCAGATGCTCATGCCGCCTGCCTGGGCGGCTTGCGCTGCTTGTTGTGATCACAAGCAGAACGTGTGTTCAAGTGTGTGCTGCTCCAAGCCCAGCCATGGGCTTGGAGCCTCACAAATCAGTCACAGCCTTCGGTGGCATGTCCCCAGTACCATTGTTGTTGACGCCTCTGCTGTCTGCAGAGAGGCTGGAGGCACAAGCAGTAACAATGCCTCGCTACTGCACAGCCTGGAGCACCCCACCGTGCCTGGTGAGCTGCCTGTACATGCCTGCCTGACAAGTGCACATAAACTGGTAGCTCAGGCACTCTGGCGCTCCCTCCACAGGCTGGCTGGGCTGCTGTTGCCTCACCTGCTGCAGCACTGCCTGCACAAGCTGCAGCCAGCTAGCTGGGTGCCTGTGCCTGGGCCTGCAGATCATTGCTGCTGGCTCCTGACTGTGAGGCTGCAGGCAGCACTCCCTTCACCTGCTGGATTGACTCGGCCTGCAGGTCATGCAACACAGAGGAAGACCTTTTGGTGCGCCCTGGCCTGGGTGCTGGACCCAGCGGCCTGTTGTGACAGTGCACTGCTCCTCAGCAGCACCTACTCTGGTGAGAGTTGTGCAGGCATGACTGCTCTGCTGCTTGCTGTGGCTGCCAGCGCCAGCTGCTGGGGCTGTGCATGGTGTTCGCTGCTGCCACGCTTCAAGCAACCCTGCCGTGCACCCCCGGCCTCTGCATGGGCTCTGCGCCAGGCTCTCCGTGCCTGTCAGCCGGTCACCTGTGCTGGCAAAGTCCATGCCATGGGAGGAGCAGAACTGTCACCTTGTGTAGTTGACACAGACAGCCATCTGGATTGACTGTATGCTCTGCAGGTCAGGTGCTGGCATGGCAGGTGCCCCTGCAGGCAGGGTCCCCGGTGCCAGCCCCGCTGCGTCTGCACCCCCGGCATGCCCGCAGCATCTTCTCACTTCACGCAGCTGTGCAGCAGCAGGAGGGTCTGAACACGCCCGCCAGGTCGCATCTCTTGGCAGCACACCCTGCGGCAGCCTCAGTCAGGCTGCCACTGAGTGCCAGGCACACTGCTGCTGCGCCCGCTGCACTGGAGCTGCCAGCAAGCGCTGGAGTTGCTGCGGCTGCGCCTGCCGAGCTGCAGCTGAGAACTGGGCCTGCTGCACTGGTGCCGGAATGTGCTGGAGGGGCTGTGACTGAGCCTAGCGCGCCGCAGCAATCCGCTAGAGATGCTGGGGCAGGATCTGCTGTTGTGGGAGCTGCCCAAATGGCCAGCGTCCTACAACTGATCACCACGTCCCAGGACCGGCAGATGCTGTGCCTGGAGGTGGCACTGCCTCTGGATGGCCAGGCTGCTAAAGCTGCACAGGTAGGTTTGCTGTGCCCAGTTGCTGCCATGCAAAGTGCTGCTTTTTCTTCCAGAGACAGAATTGGATGTTGAGGCCCAGGGTATGTTTGTGTGCCTTCGCACAAAGATGGGGCCTGTTGTATACAGCATAGAGGAGGCATCTCCACGACTTATAGCCTTGCAGCAGATGGTGTCAGTGTTTGACCATTCATGCTGACGTTTGCAGGCAGATGCCTGCTTGTTTCTCAGCCTCTGAGTGTGGACCAGCCATGCACTTCATGCAGGTGACGACCCGAGTGCAGGGCCTGGGGGGCCACGCCTCTGCCCTGGATGTTCAGCCCAGCAAGGATCACATGCTGGCCATTGGGTGTGGCGATGGGACCATCCGCCTAGTGCAGTGGCTGCCAGGCGACCCAGCCGGCTTGCCCCGTAGACAGCACCTGCAGATGCAGCCAGCTGCCCTGCCTGGCGGCAACAGCATCGGCATTGCTGGCCGGCAGGTCCCTCAGGCCGGCACTGATGCTCGATGCAAAGAGCTGTCCAGTCAGGTGCCTGCTGGCTCAGCACGAATGTCTGAGGCAGAGCTGCTCACTGGCACCAGCGCAGCTCCAGGAGGCTCTGGGAGCAGCCCTGGCTCAGCAGCAGTGCCAGAAGCACTGGTGCAGTCGCTGGACGCCAGATGCACACCTCCAGCAGGCCTCGGAAGCGAGGCTGGCTCAGCAGCGAAGGCAGAGGCCACAGCGCCCCTGCTGACCACCACAGGCATCTCTGCTTCATCAGGCGCCGGCACCAGTGCCAGCCAGAATTGGCGCGGCCAGCTGCCCGAGCCCCTTGGCCCCTGTCCGGAGCCAGCAGAGGCCCACTCCGTCGATCAGGGTCTCAGGGCACCCATGAGCACCTCTCATAGTCCCGGGGACCCCGACACTGCGGACGGCTCAGCTGCGCATGCACAGCCGCCGCAGGTGGAGTGGTGGCAGCAGCATGCAGACCGCCTGCTGAGGGTGGGGATCCCGGACAGGGCGAGGGTGCTCTGCTTGCAGTGGCACCCCACGCGGGCGGCCCTGCTGGCCTTTGGCTGCAGCGACGGCAGCGTGGGACTGCTGGACGCTGTTCGGCAGCGCATTGGGCTGGCCCCCACGCAGCATCCTGCTGGGGTGACCCACCTGTGCTGGTGCACCGGCAGGAGCAGCAGCAGCATGGGAGGCACTGCCATCAGCAGCGGCAGTGCGGCTGCGCCTGGCAGAGGGTTGGGCACCTCAGGCGCCCCCAGCGTTGCTGTGGCTTCCTCTGCCGCTGAGCTCTGCGGCGTTGCAGGGGCTGCCCCGACACCTGGCAGCAGGAGGGGCACGTTGGGGGCATCCAGCGCTACTGCTGCTGCTGGCCCTGCTGCTGCTGCTGGGCTGGACAGCGGCACAGGCGCTGCCGTCTCTGAGCAGTCTGTGGGCTCAGAGGTTGGCCAAGGAGCGGCAGGGAATGGCACCTCCGCTGCAGGGATGACAGCTGACGGCCACAGCAAGCAGGCTGGTGCCGATGTGCAGATCGGCCGGGCAGCGCTCCCAGCTGGCATGGCTGGGACGGCTCAGTCGCTTGACATGCTGGTCAGCCTGAGCGAGGATGGGTGCCTGCTGCAGTGGACAGCCCTGCCAGTCGTGCTGGCCGTCAAGCAGCAGGCGCCCGCCAGCAGCGCCGGCAACAAGGGCAGCGCCGCAGCCAGCCGCCACTCTGGCAGGGCGGCAGGCGCCGGGAGCAGCCCGCCCCTCGTCGGGTGCAGCCGAGTTGTGCTGCACCCTGGGGAGCAGGCTGGGGCTGTGGCCACAGCTGGCCAGGCTGTGGAGCACAACCCCAGGTGCCTCAGCTGGAGCCCTCACGCCCATCTGCTGGCTGTGGGCTGCAGCTCTGGAGTTATCCAGCTGTGCGCGCCCTCAGTGGCGGCTGCAGCACCCCCTACACCTGCCTCAGGGCCGGCCGGCTCTGGGCTGCCGGCTGCAAAGTGGCGGGCACCCGAGCAGCCCGACTGCAGCACGGTTGCGTGGGAGGTGTGGCATGTGCTGCCTGCCCACCAGCAGGCCGTCCAGAGCGTGACATGGCAGCCAGGCCCTGCCCGGGGGGCCACGCAGCTGTCTGCCCTGCTGCCACCTCCAGCCGACGGCTGCTCCCTGTGGAGCGGTCTGGACCAGCCTGAGGGGCAGCTCCCAGTCCCCAACGCTGTGCCTGCACCTGCGTTGGTGTCGGCGGCAGCTGGCAGCAGCATCAGTGTCCACAGGCAGACGGTTGGAGCCCTAGGGAGCTTGCCCTTGGAGGCTCGGTGGCAGTCTGCTGTGCACGAGCTGCGCAGCCCGGCATCTGCGGTGGCGGTGCACCCTGGCAGTCCAAGTGTTGTTGTGGTCGGCCAGCCGAGAGCCATCCAGGTGGGGTTGAGATCACTCCCTTGTGCCTTTGGTCCGGTGGTACTCAGCCAGCTGAGAGCCGTCCGGGGGAGTGGGGTTGATCACTCTTGCCTCTGGTCTCATCATGGGCAGTCAGCAGAGAGCCGTCCAAGCAAGACTGGAAATTGCCACTGTTGCCTGTGGTCTGGGGCGCCCTAGATTGGTCCTTGGACACTCTGTTGACAGTGCATAAGTGCGGCAGCTGTGACAGCTTCCACAGCATGGAATCCAGGCAGTGGGCCTCTGCCTTGCATTTGCATGGGGATTGCACAGCTTCAGCAGTGAGACATTGTCTATGATGTCTCTGTCACCTGTCAGACCAGGAACCCTCTGCCGTGCTGCTGCAGGTGCTGCGGCTCACGCTGGACGTCTGCCAGATCCTGTGCACACTGACGGGACATGCTGGGCGCGTGTGCAGCCTGGCCTTTCACCCAGAGGGAGCCATCCTGCTGTCTGGGTCTGAGGACCAGAGCGCACGCGCCTGGGACCTGCCTCATGAGCTGCAACAGACAGAGCGGGAGCGCATCGGTCAGCAGCTCAGGCAGCAGCAGCAGGATGGGGCCACGACCAGGCCTCTCGAGCTGCAGCAGCAGCAACGGGAGGAGTCCTCCGCCACGCCTTACGAGCTGCAGGAGGCAGAGCGTGAGCCCAGCAGCCTGCTGTCCAGGCATCAGCAGGGAGAGCCCTCGGCCAGGCACCAGCAGTTGCAGGGCGACGTCCGACAGCAGCAGCAGCCTGAGCAGCACCTGGGCCCAGGGTTGGCCCAGCAGCAGCCTGCTGGAGCAGACAGCCATAACAAGTCTCAGCGCCAGCAGCCCCCACAGGCAGCAGGCTCACGCCAGGGCAAGCTGAATGCACCTCTCGTGGAGGAACGCGGCGGCCCTGCCGTGGGTGCAGGGGGCAAGCTGGAGCATACTGAGGCCAGCAGCATTGCACTGCATGCAAGAGAGGCGGCTACAGTGGGAAAAGGAGCGCATACTGCTGGTGCTGCGGTGGCTGGCAGGCCCAGTGGCTCTGCCACCTGTGAACCTGGGGCTGCAGCAGAGCCGCTGGGTGGCCACGCTGCTGCTGTGGAAGGCAGGTCGACCCCTTGCTTGGGCGAGGCCGATGCCGCGTACGCTGCAGCACAGGTGCCGGGCTCCAGCCCTGAGGCTGCCCCGCCTGCTGGACCCAACGCTGGTGACCCCCAGCAGCCGCACCTTGTCACTGCCGGCACGCAAGCTGCCTCTCCCCGTCTCACACTGGAGGTGGGCCCAGCAACCAGCCGCGTGCCGTCTCAGCCAGCATCCCCAGGCAGTGCAGCAGAGCCGCGGGAAGGGGGCAAGCTGCTGCCCCTGCCTGAGCACGGGCTGCACAAGCCGCTGGCCCCAGTTGGGCTTCAATTCGACCTGGAAGCCAACAGCGAGCCACCAGCCCCTCTTCAGGGCCGCGACTCAGCTGCAGAGGGATCGCAGGCTGCTGCACGGGCTTCCAGGCCCCCTGTGGCTGGGGGAAGGGCCCAGAAGAAGGCGGCTGCGCGGCATCTGCCCAGCCTGGCCGCGCAGCAGCTCGTCACTGCAGTCGGGGTTGGGGCCCAGGTGAACAGGCAGAGCAGCCTTCTGGGAAGGCTGGTTTGTGTGCTGTGCCTGCTGGGTCATGCCAGCTGTGCCTGCACTCGCACAGATGTCTGCTGCTGCCTCTGTGGGTCCACAGACGTGCTGGCAGCTTTGCCTGCCCTGGAGATGCCTGAGCCCCTTGACACCACCTGCCCTGCCACACAACTGCCTAGGGACGTGGTGCACCCTGCCATCATCTCTACTATGACTTTCCCCTGCAGCAGCACATGGCAAATGCCCTCAAACAAGCTTGTTGCTGCAGGACCACTATGGAGCATGCATGGCCTATGCCCAGCAGGTGTATGTCGGCAACAGTGCTGCCACAGCATCACCAGGGTCAGCAGCAACCACTCGGCCTGCCGGCAGTCCTCTGCAGGCTGCTGCACTGCTGGATGCCCTGCGGCAGAGGCTGACGACGGGCGGAGCCAGCCTGGCGGCAGCAGGCGGCAAGGCGGCCGCGCAGCAGAGCGCAGCCGTCTCCCTGTGGGCAGGTGGGGCCGGTCAGACCTGCCTCTTGGCTGTGGCTGGCCGTTGTTTTCTGCGCATCAGGGCCTGTCCCCCGTGGAACATGGACCAGCCTGCTGCATCGCACATATTGTGCAGAGCAGCGTGCCAGACTTGCGGGGCAGGCGGCATGAGGCAGCCCAAACACAGTTGTCAAAAAGCTGTGTGGCTGCCAGGCTTGCCCCCTCCGAAAGGTCAGGATGCTATGCAAAGGGTTGCACCTCACAATCAAGCCGCAGTGTGGAGGCTTGCTGCCCTGTACTCAAGGCTGAATAACAGGTGACTGCCAGCTGCTGCAGAGGACGTCATGGCCACCCTGCTGAGCACAAAGACGTGGGCCAGGCACACTGCCAATCGCCTGCAGCTGTAAGGGTGTTGTGGGCCGGTCGTTGAGGTCCTGCTGCATGCATACACGAAGCTGACTTCATGCAGCAAAGCTCTCCTGCTACTGCAGGAGATTTGGGCGCAGCCATCGAGACCCTGCTGGATGCAGATGCTCTGTCAGGCGACTTTGTCAGCATGGCGGCCGGCATGGGGCCAGAGGTGTGGGCCGCCGTGGTGCAGGTGTATGCCGCCATGCTGGAGCTGCAAGGTGGGCACCGTGGGAACCTCACCCTGAACTCAGCATTGCCAGAAGGCTGCTGCCATAAAGATCCCTGAGGGGCCCTTGCTGTGGGCCGTCAAACCAAATGCTGATGGAGCTGCGCCCTCCAGGACCTTGTGCAAACGGCCTGCCCGCAGTCAGTTGTCTGCAGAAGCCGTCAATGAGTGGTGAACCTTCATGGTGAAGGTCCTCTGGCACGTCTGATCAGCCCGGCACTGCGGCTGATGCCCACTGCCTCTGCGCAGGCGAGGTGCACCTGGCAGCCCTCCACCTGCTGTCCACTGGGGATGTGCACGGCGCTATGCAGATATATGCGCGGGCCCACCTGCTGGGCGAGGCGGTGGCGCTGGGCAGCGCTAGACTGCTGCCACAGGACCCCTTCCTACAGGTGAGCACTGCCTGGTACAGCCGGGTTCAGGCCATTTGCATCCTGATCATGACTGCTATGGGGCAGCACTGCATTGCTGCTTCTGGGGTTTGTAGGTCACACCTTGAGGCTAAGAGCAGCCCGCCTGCATGGCAAAAGGACATTGAACACGAGGGGCCGCTCTGGTCCTGTCCCTTGGAACGCTTCTCTGTACCCTCAAATGTCCTGCTGTGCTGAGCCAGACAAAAGATTGTGGCCCTCCTGCTGCAGGACCTGCATCGCCTTCAGGCTGCAGAGCAGGAGCAGTGCAGTAGGTTTGCTGAAGCAGCCGGAAGCTACTTGGCAGGTGAGAGCGGCCAATGTGGGGCTGTGCATCGTTCATCCCAGGCCAATTCGGCCCCAAGATCCTGATGCCTTGCAGGAAGCAAGCAGACTGGGTGATTGCAGCTTGCAACGCTTGCCAGCATCCCAGGTGGGCAGGTGTGCATGTTCATGCATTGTCTGGTGCACTGCAGGGGACTGCCCTCTGGACGCAGTCAACATGCTGGTGAGGCAGAATGATGCAGCTGGCCTGCGCGCTGCTGCAGACCTCGCTGCCACCGTCGCCAGCAGTTCTCACAGGGATGCAGAAAAGTAAGCTTACCGATGCATGCTACCAATTTCTCACTCTCCTTAAATTTTGCTGTGTCCTGAACTTGACACTCGAGGATTTTGTGCCACTCGCCCTATGCAAGTCTTGCATTCTTGTGCTTGCTGCACATGCAGGCTTGAGAGACGAGCGCAGCAACTGCAAGAGCAGTTGAGTTTGCAAGCCCCTGCCACAAGCACTTCTTCGGCTTCAATTTACCCTCAGTCAAACATCTGGAACCAGACACGAACAGTTTACGAGCAGAGTGCACGCTCAATGGAGCACTGCCAGAGGCCCATCACTTACAGCAGGGAGCAGCTCATGTCAGTAGCTGAGAAAGTCACAGGACAGCATCTGGCCCGCCTGCCTGCAATTCATCCTTTCCTGCTCAGACCAGCAACAGATTGAAAGTCAGCGTACAACTTGTTGGGCGCACTGCAGTCAATTCAAAGGAGTGTTCTGGCGCTTGGCAAAACCTTGGCTCCAGCCATGGGTCTCATGCCTGAAAGCTGTCTCAAAGGCCTTCACTGCCTTTGCCTGCTGGGGATCCAGCTTGTGGGGCAGGAAGAAGCCTGCCCTGAGCATGACTCGCTGGTGCTCTGACAGGGCAGAAGGGAACTTGATCTCATATGTGATCACCAGGTTGCCCTGCATAACAGCCAGCACCACTCCTGAATTTGTTTGGGGCGCAGATTGCTGTCAGTGCCCTGACAGGCATGGAAGCCAACACGAGTTGCTGACTGGTCCCTCAAGGCTGCAGTGTACCTTGCCGCCCCCAGGCTTGGGGAAGCCCTCCCTGGGGATGGACATGGTGTAGCCAGGCGTGATGATGTCCGCCACGGGCAAATCCACCATCCTGCAGAGGCCACTCCATGTCAGCCAGGCGCAGCAGCTTCTTGCAGGAAAAGAGATTGTGCAAGTGACCATCTGAGGTCCCTCCTGCAGGTGACGCTGACAACAAACCTCACGTCAATCTTGTCTGTGTTGAGCGAAGAGGACGTCGATTGCAGTGCACCTGCGTTGCGTGATCCCACTGTTGCTGCACGACGCCCAGCATGGGCTGCTGATGTGAGGCATGCAGGTGCCATGCTGTGCAGCTGCTGCACAAGCGCAGCGCGCCACCTGCCGGCCAGCATAGGCACAGGTTGGCCAGTGCCGCCAGTCATGCTGTGCAGTGGCAGCTTGAGGGCAGAGCTGCAGAGATGTGCAGTACTACCTGCCCATCATTAAGGCGGTGGATTCCCGTCAGCTCCTCCACCAATGACCCACCTGCCGTCCAGCATCAGCACAGGCAGCGAGGTGCCTGTCAGCGCCTCATTCAGGGGGATGGTGGCTGTGTGCAGCAGGTCTGCCCCCTGGCGGCTGAAGCGCGGGTGCTTCTCTGAGCGCAGTACAAACACCACAGGCCCAGGCTCTGTGGCAGGGGTCTGGTTGCCCTCCCCCTGGAACACAAATTGGGTCCCGTCTGGCAGCCCCGGCTTGACCTGAAGCAGGGCAACGAGGTCAGGGGTCCCTGTGTGGCACCCTCGATGTGTGAGGCCTGTCGCAGTGACAGACCTGCACCCACTGCATTTGATGCCTAGATTTGCCTCAGGTACGATGCCTTACACAAATTGTCGATTCAACCCATCATGACCTGCCAGCATTTTGGACTCCACAGTCAAAATTTGCGCCAAGAGAAGCTTGTAAGCTGCCTGACGGCTTGCCTCGCACCAGGCACAGCTGCTGCTCCAGGACCAGAGGGGTCACTCCGCATGTCTCCAGTGTACCGGGACCACGCGCGCTGCACTTGACAGCAGTCAAACCCAAGCAGGGCACAGAGGTTCGTCCCCACTCACGTCAATGGTCAGCTCCCTCTCCTGCACCTCTGTGGTGCCGTCTGGCTGCAGCACCCGCCGCGTGTGGGTCACTCGCTTCATGACGCCATGGTACACCTCCTCCAGGGTCAAGAAGAAGTTATACTGCAGACATCGGCAGGGGATGGGCGTCAGTCCCTGCTGGCATGGCAGGAGGCTGTACAGATGTGTGAGCATTCCTCTCGACCAAGCCTGCAGCTGAAGGTGGTACTGCAGCAAGGGCGGGGAGCTGCAACTTGCCAAAGGCAGGCAGGCTCCCTGTTGCTCTTCCAGCTTGCTGCAGCTGTGGTACACCTCATCCAGGAGGTGGAAACCATGCTACAGCAGAGGACGAGGTGGAGTAAAGCCTTGCTCATGTGGCAGGGGACAATCCAGTTGCTGCAGCTGTGGCTGGCTCCAGCTGGGTGCACTCCCTCCCGTGTCAGGACATTGTCGCAGTGCAGCAAAGGCAGGGTCCAAGGGTCTTGTCTGCCATATCTGGCCGCATCTCCACCAGGGTCAGGAAGGTGCCAGAAAGCAGGCGTCGGCAGGGGCTGGACAGACATGCGCTGTGGTGGCATAATGCATGGTGCAGTAGATGCAGGGCTTGCCTGACGCAGGAGAAAAGCATTCTGAAGGACGCAATGGGAGACTCCACAGAGCAGCAATAAAGCAGCCAACCTGGTCATCTTGACACGTGCACAATGCAGGAGGTGGCCAACTTGTTGAGCTTCACAGATGGCAGCAGTGGTGTTTGCCTCACCGTCTTTTTCTTCCCTGGCGCTGGCTTCTTGGGGGTGGTCATCTGCTCAAACGAGCTTGAGATGCCTGTAGAGTCAGCCTAAAATTGGTCAGCACACATGTCTGAGGGGTGGTGATGTGCTCAAGAGTACTAACGATGCCGTCTGGACTTGTGTAACGGTCTGGCGCAACAACAAGCTGGGATCATTGTGTGCATTGCCTCAACGAGATGCCAAGCGGAGACGCTGCAGGGCTGTCCAGCAGGAGGGGCTACAACGAGAAAGCCGCTCTGCCCGCTGCATCTGCTGGTTGTTGATCTCAGCGCTGCGCCACCCGCTCAGGGAACACCTGCCCTTACCAGCCTTCGACTATGGCTAGAATCAACACGACCGGGGACTGCACGCTGTGCTGCTGAGCCCCATGGCACAGGGCCTTCTGAGGCACCTCATAGTGCATACACAGGCGGCTGTCATGCCGTGTAGCAACTACCCCGCCGTGTGGCTGCAGTGCCACTGATGCTGCCTGGTCCCAAAAGCAATGGCGACTGCCTGTTGCTGCAGGTGCCCGGATTTCACCCTGCAGCGCCTCATAGGGGTTCAGCGTTCCAAAAAAGCGCGCAAAGACCTCATCCGGCCCCTTCTCTATGTCGAAGCTGTAGGAGCCGCCCTTGACTCCTGCAGGGGAGCCAATAAGAATGGCTCGCAGAGCATGGTGCCGGAAGAAGCTGTTTCAAGGCTGCTGCAGTGCAGTGCCTCTAGACATGGCTTGGTAGCTCTGGTCTGAGCTTGGTGGCCTGCTAACGCACATACTTGGGCTTGCACCCATTGCAGGGTGGCTTGACAAAGCTGAAAGTGCTGTAGATGACATGTCAGCAGCAGGTGTATGGTGCAGCCAGCTGCCAGACAGCCTGCATGCTTTGTTGCAGCATATTGAGGGCGCAAACAGCAGCACACAATGGGGGGCTGCGATGGGTCTACCTCCTGCCCCGTCAGGGACGCCCTGCTTCAGCGCCGTCTCTCCAAAAAGGTCGTACAGCCCCTTGCGCTCAGCTGCAGTCGGCCAGGGAGGTGGTCTGTGGCAGGGTGTTCAGGGACTGGACGACTGGCACTGCAGCAGAGCCTTGGAACACAGCTGGCAACGCCTTGGATCTGCCGGTCTCAAGCTTGTTACTTAGGCCTGAACAGAGGGCACGCTTGCCAGAAGTCAGCAGTGGCCATGGTATTTCCAAGCTCTGCTGCCTGGGCATGGCCAGGTTGGTGAAGGTTGCAGCACTGGTGAACAGCACCCAGCATGCACCAGCACTGGTGCCTCGGCTTGCCAGCCCAGTGTGTGCTGCATGCGAGAGTTTGGCAGCATCCCGCATGTTGCTGAGCCTGCCGCCTGGGCATGCCACCTTGAGGCAGGTGACCACTGCTTCAAAGCAGAGGGCAAGCACACTCACGGTTGCTGAGCACATCATACGCCTCACAGGCCCGCACAAACTGTGTGTGCGCCGCGGGCGTGGGGTCTGCATCAGGGTGACAGGCGAGGGCGAGCTTGCGGAACCTGCAGCATCATTCAAGGGGTGCTCACATCCGATTGGCAGCATCAGGCCGCGCACAGGGGGCCAGGGAATCATCAAAGCTGCACAGCAACATGCCATGCAGCAGGAGCAGAACCATATGCCTGTGTGAGTGCTCTGCAGCACCAGGACACCCAGCGCCAGCAGAACTCACGCTTTCTTGACATCGATGTCAGTGGCGCTCCTGTGTGCACAGGGGCCAGGCTGCTGTCAGAGTGGTACTGGCTGGGGGTGAGCACAGGAAGCCATGCAAACGCTCAGCACTTACCTGGTAAGGCCAAGCTCCCTGTAGTAGCCTGTCTCAACAATGCCAGGCATTTGAGCCCTGGAGCCTCAGCTGAGTTGCTTTGAGAGTCCTTCAGCAGCACAAGGTGGGTTTGAGAAGCAATTCGCTATCTCACACTGCAGGCAAAAAGGGTATAATCATGAGTGGTTTCGGCTGTTTGGCAGGCCAGGTCAAAACCAGGTCGCAAGCCATGTCTAGGACAGCCCGGCAGATGAAAGGTTTTGTATCGGGCTCTGCACTGGCCTTCAGACGCTCCCTGGCCACTTAAATTGCTGAGGCTCAGCATATATCATGCAGTGAGAGCAGCCGCCTGAAGCAACAGCCACTGACCTTGACGGTAGCAAACTGGTCTCGGCAGCCTGACTTGCATGGTTGATGAGATTTCAGCAGCAGCCGGGGAGGGGGGGGGAGCAGCGCCTGCAAAATGCCCTCAAGGGGCTGGCCATGAGCAGATGCTGGCAGCGCACCCGCAGCAAGCCTGACGGCGATCAAGGTGCAGGGCTGCGGGATGGGGACCTCAAAAGGACGACTGAACTCAAAGTACTCTCTCTGTGCTGCTTTGCTGGGAAGTCCTAGTCCAGATTTTCGCCAACGCCTATGAGAACTGGAGCAATTACGTCTGCAGCTGCGCCGGGCGCTGACAGAGCGGCTTGAGCAGCCTCGATCGCTGCTACTCCAGCACAGGGAATGGTGACGGTGACTAATGCCATTCCCGCCTGTTGAGAAGTTAAAGGGTTGCCGTTCCTGTCCTGACTTGAGCTCAGGTTACCATCAGCATCGCAATCAGGTGGCACGCCATCTTCGCCAGCTAGGGCTGCAGCTGGAGCAAGAGCGTCGAGCAGCTTTCTCCTCTTTGCTGACAGCATCGTTGCTGAAGTCGCCGGCTGGAAGCCCGTGGCGGGTGCCATCGATCTACTGATTTGTGATACAGACGCTTGCGATACCCAGAGGAGCGTCGCATTGGAACTGGCGCCAGTGATGTCAGCAAGCGCTTCCAGGACAAAGTTCTCTGAGAGACAGGAGAAACGGCCTGTCAGTAGATGTAATACACATGACAAAATAGAAGCACACTCACTGATGTCGACGCTGCAGATGACCGTTGCGCATGTGAGTGCATGGGCACCACCGATGACGGCGCCATCTGTGGAACCAGTGAAGAGCGCCCCTATTTCCACAGCGGCCGGCTGAACAGCGCCTGAAATGTTGTTGGCCAATTGCCTGGCGACGAGAGGAACGGCTTCCCCATTCTGGATCTGCACAAGGGTTGGCCGCATGTGTATTACTTCTTGTAAGCATGCAGGGCCAGCATGCAGGATCAGACACAATGCTCACCAAGTCCACAGCAGTCGACACAGAACTGGTGATTGCGTCCTGGACAGCAGTGCGTGCGGCGCTCGAAGAATTTCTGGCGTTGGCCAGAGCTTGCACGATGCTTTCAAGTATGGTGGGAATGATGAGTACCGTGTCGTTGGTCAGGAGCTGCAGCATAGACATGTAATTGAATGGGGCATAAAGAAGCTGGACAGACAGCTAAGCACAAACCACAAACTCACATCCTTCAAAGTGATGTCGGCTCCCTGCAAGCGACAGCAAATGTAGTAACTAACAAGTCTGACTGACATAGCCACTGAAAGGCATGTCATGAAGTAAGACGCTCACCTCGACTTCTGACAACGCTGTCGCGATCAAGGCACCCGCACGACTGTCGGTAGAGGCTGCTGCGACCTGGACTGCCGCAATATCTTGGAGCGGCACGTAATATGGGATGGCAGCCCACAGCAGCGAGGCTTGAAGACAGCTGGTTGCTGTGCCGTTGGGGCCGAGACTGGTCACCAATGTCCCGTACTGCGTGGAGTTTCCTGAAAAGTTAGGGGGTCAGTACAGCCTGAACTTGTAGTATACTGTACGTGCTTGCAGGACATCTTGCATACCGCTGTGGATCTCCCTTGCCAAGAGATCGACACAAGGAGGCTGACCAGGCCAGGGGGCGTAATGTGCTGGCGCTGGTGCTGCGGCTGATACTTTTGCATGAAGAACGCGCCCGGTGGCTGCAGCGTGAGAAAATGGTCAGAGGCACCAGGATTGGGGCATCATGGCACAGCATTGAGTCTCACCATCAGCCCCTTGCCAGATAGTGATGTATGTGACCACCACCAGATGAAAGAATGATGCCTGCACTTGCTGACCGCGGATGAAACGCAGCACCGCTTTTGCAGCTATGGTCACTTCATCTTCCCCCTTACCTTCATCGAGGTGGAAACGGTCTGGGGCAGGAAACGGTTGGTTGGTGGCCGTGTCACCGATCACGGTGTGGTGCAATGCCACCACACATGACGCGAAGATAATTTTTTTGCCATCTCCACAGCTGTGGCAAATGTAGTAGGTCTTGGTCTTTCCTCAGATCTTTGCTTTGGTCCATCCATCATTCACAATCACACACTGCAGGCTGATGCTGTCACCAGAATGACAGAGCTGCTGGTTTGCAAAGGAAGGATCTGAAGGCAGCTGAATGGTGGTCTCTTCTTCTCAAACAAATTGCATCACCCCTGTAAGCCTCTATCACAGGGTCTGCAAGCTTTGCCTCAATTGCTCAAGGATGAGAGGGGGTTGGGCTTCAATGACCCTGTGTATGACTGCTTCCCTGCAGCCTAGCTTCACTGAGTTGCTCAAGGCAATAGCTTGGTCTGCTTCTTGCCCTTGCTCATTGCAGACAACCCCTGTGATTTGAGCTCAGGGTGCTCCTCCATAAGTTTCCTTATCTGCCTGTTGTTGCTTGCCGAGAACACTCGCTGCAGTATGGACCCTTGAGCCTCTTTCTTTTGGTCAGCTGACCCTCTCCCTGAGAGTATCTGAACATCCAAACTTTACCAAGGCAGTGCCATCATGTGTGCCTCCAATATAGACTACAGGCATGCCGTCATATGCCGCAATCAAGCTATGCACATTATCCAGCAGCTTGCCTGTCTGCTTTATGCAGGAGTATGTACTGGTGCAGCTGTGCTGCCTAGCAACGCAGTCGCGCCCTAAGACACCTCTGGGTGTGGGGCTGCCTGCCTGAGGTGTGGAGCACGACATTGTCAGAGCCGGCCCCCATGTGCTGCTGGCTGAATGCGTTCTCCGGACTTTGACTTGATTTTCCCTCTCTCTTGGAGTGCGGGTCAGTTTCTGAAGTGTCTGCAGAGCCTCTATGGGGTTGGCTTTGTTGCATTGAGAATTGCACAGGGCACCTCTGGGGCTTTCAGGTGCTTTCAGGGGGTACAGCAGGGGGGCCCCCTTGGCCCCCTGCTGTTCAGGCTGCTGCTTGACTGCACAAGGTGCTGACAGCTGTGCCAGGAGGCATTCATGCCCCAAGCCTTGTCGCTTATTGGTTCACAGCTGCAGGTTGCAAGTGAAAGAGGAAAAACCCTGTGCCGCTGCTGCTCTACGCAGATGACCTTGCCATATTGAGCACCAGACCAGAGGGGCTACGGCGCATGCTTGATGCATTGCAGGACTTCAGCAAGAAGAGGCGCCTCACAGTGAACATGGAGAAGACTGAGGTGCTGATCTTTGAGCCGTGGCGTACCCTCTGCCGGGATTTCACATATGGTGGGAGGGTGCTCACCCGCAAGGACAGCTGCGGACTCCTGGACCTGTGGTTCCACGTCACGAATGGAAACGTTTGCCTTGCTCTGGGGAGTCTTGCAGTTCTGCATGCAAAGCAATGCATCCCATGCGCCGCAGATGCTTCCAGCTTGGTTATGTGCACCCCCATCGCATGTTCAATGCATTGGTGCTGCCCATCCTCAGCTGTGGCAGTGAGGTGTGGTTCTGGCACCATGATGCCAGCAGCATGGTCACCAAAGTGCTGGAAGGGGTGAAACGCACCACGCACCACTTGATTGCCCTTGCTGAGTTTGGAAGGCATCTGCTTGCTGTGCGTTGGCAAGAACAAGTTGACAACTTCAGGCAGCGCATCTGCAATGTCACTCGCACTGCATCTGACAACCCCTTATTCTGGGCAATGTTTGACGGCACACCCTATGTGGAAGACCTGAGTCTCCCGCGTACACCTGCTGGATTTGCTGCCTTGCAGGCCCTCGGGAGGCCAAGCAGCGCCCCCCTAGCGCAGAGCGCCATGAGCAGCTCTTTGCGCAGAACTCAGACAGCACAGTGGCTATGTTCAAGCAAATGCGCGGCTTCACCGTAGCATACACAATGCAACCTTACATCCAACAGATCAGAGGCTACTGACTGCACAGAACAATGGCCCGCATCCACTGCAGCAGCCACAAGCCAAGAGTTGAGACAGGCCACTGCACATGAGAAGCCAGACATGAGAGGACTTGCCGCCTCTGCAACACAGCAACTGCCACAGATGATGCACAGCAAGTTTGCTGCATTGCCCCCAGCTTGATGACCTACGTAAGGCCCATAGCAATCTCTGCCAGCAACAAGGACAGGTTTTGACAGACCTCTTTGCTAACCATCCCTCAATTTTGCTTGCTGATCATGTGCGTGCAGCGCTGCTTTTACATGCTGATCGAAACTCTTTGATCAAGATATGACTAATTCAGTCCATGGCCCGGACTTCGAATCTGCTCTGTTCCTCTCCCTTGGATGTTAGGGGCTGCACAGCATGCAGCTCAGATCCAGCTCTGATGTGACGCTCCATGCTTGTTGAGCTCCATCAAGATGAGGGGTGGCCTCAAACTCATGGCAGCTGCAGCTCTGCTGACTGTCCTGACCAGTGTCCAGGGCCTGCTGACATCGCTGTCTCAGCGAGGCACCAGGGGCTACCCCTACAATTATAACACAGTGCCATTCTTGGCGTGAGCCTCTCAGCAGATGTGATGCATCAAGCATTGCTCTTTGATTGCTGAGCTCTGATGCCTTTACCAGGGAGGCCCTCAAGCTGGCTATCAGCTGGCTGCTCCTCAAAGGACAGCAGGCTGCAGGCGTCGCACGGCCCAGCCTCAGCTTGCGGAGCGCTCTGCTGTATGCAGTACCCGCTGTGCTCTACTGGGTACACAACAACGTGCAGGTCAGGCACATTTCGTGCAAGCATGCCTCGCTCCACCTGCAAATGCCGACTGCATCAGACAAGAATGCCCCTGCCTGCAGTTTGTGCAGCTGACTTACATGGACCCAGCCACCTATCAGATCCTCAGCAACCTAAAGATCCTCACCACAGGTGTCCTCATGTGGGCTGTGATGAGGCGGCAGTTGTCCCTGCTGCAGTGGCTTGCACTTGTGCTGCTGCTAGTTGGAGCCACCACCAGTCAGGTGACCAGTGCAGTGCCTGTCCTGGGCCGGGCATCATGGACTGGTCACTCATGCCAGCAGGTCCTCTCGATGAGCTCAGCGCACTGAGACCATCAGCCTGCCTGCCTGCAGCTGAGGACGGTTGGCATGGAGGGCAGCTTCGAGGCCCCAGTGACTCTGTTGGCAACTCCAAGGGCTGTAAGTGCAGGCTCCAAGCAGGGGGCAGCTCTGCTCTGCCTGCACCACTGCCCTTCTGAGGATGCACTGCCCTGCAGGGAGTGGCCTATGCTGCCCTGAGTGCAGCCCTGTCAGGCGTGGCAGCAGTGTACACCGAGTGGGTCCTGAAGCGCAGCAGCAGCAGCCTCCACTGGCAGAACATGCAGCTGTACAGCTGGGGCGTGGTGGTCAATGCAGCAGGACTGGCCTGTGCAGACATGAGGGGTGGGCTGCCCCCCTGCGCCTGGATGCGCTCCCTCCTGCACGGCTACAACGCCTGGGCTTATGGGGCAGTCCTCAACCTGGCCCTGTCTGGTTTGCTAGTGGCTGGGATCATGATGTGGGCGGACATGGGCTCCCTCCTCAAGGTGGTCACTGACTGTGCCTCTTGGCACCTGCATGCCCGTGCTGCAAGTGCACACTGGCAGACAGGCCGCCCACCTGCTGCTGTCAGAAGCCGCAGACATTGCTGTGCAGGTGTTTGCCACCAGCTGTGCCATGCTGCTGACTGCAGCCGCCAGTTCAGTCCTTTTGCAGCAGCAGATCTACTTACAGCTGGTGCTGGGCATGACAATAACCAGTGTTGCTGCTGCTCTTTTCTATGCTGATCCTGGCACTTTGACTGGCCTCAACAAGGCAAGTTCGTTATGCAGCGTCTGCTTTGTGCTGTGAGGCACTTGGGTTTGTGTCATTCAGCCCTTGCCGCCATGCAGGTTCCCATTTTCCCAGAATCACCGGGCACCATTGAAAGCTATATGCCTGACCGGCTCAAACATATCTTCATGCGTGTTGAGAGCAGCAAGCATGTCTTGGGTGACGGCAAGTCTTCAGTGTAAGGGCAATTCAATTGACTTTGGCACAGGCAGAGATGTTGCTTTGGGTGGCGGGGATGTACTTATTGTCTCGTGGGGAAGCATGCATGTGAACACTTAAGGTGCTGCAAATTGTCATACAGGCCATGTGCCCACAGGAAAGAGAGGGCATGCAGTCTTGCCAGGGTCCTACCTTGTGTCGACCAATTTTGCTGGTCCAGTCTCCAGTCCCTCCTCGGCATTGGGATACGTCAGGCAGTGCATCCTGTAGGAGCAGGAATGTCACTCCATTATTCTCTTCCTTGTCACCCCAGCTCCCCACCTCCTACTGCACAGAAGTCTTGCCTAATTGCTGCATAGGCAGCCTGGCCTACCTGTCTGAGCAGCTCAGACTCACCCTACTCCCAAAGCTGTGCCCAGAGCTGCGCCGCCAGCCACTGGCTTCAGGCGTGGGTATGCTGTGAACGCCAGCAGACTGCCTCCAAGCGCGCCATACGCAGCAAAGCGGTCTGTCCTGTTCTGCCCCTCATTGTAGTGCAACCTGCATGGTCAACCCAGAGACGAAGCCTGAAAGACTGCCAGGTCAATTGGGTTGACAGGACCGTGCCTGACCTGTAGACCCTGTCCTCAATGCCATCCTGGGGCAAGGGCTTGCCCCAAATCAGTCCAGCTCCAACCACGCCTGCAGAAGCCAGGGTGGGCTGCAAGGACGGACACAGACTCACGTGGTGACGTCTGATATAGAACGGGCCTGACCTGTAGCTGCAGTGGTGATGGCTCCAGTGTGGCATAGAGCTGTCAGCAGACGCTCTCCAGTCAGGACACCTGCTTTCCTCCACCTTCTAGCAAGCAGTGGCATGGCCACGGAGACCCCCAGCACAGAGCCAGCCTGCCAGCCTTTCTGCAAGCATCATGCATGGCTCATTCAGCACTCCCCTCATCTTCAAGCGGCCCTTGAACAGCCTTGTTGCGCACTTGGACAATGTGCCACATCAACAGTGCTATGGCATTGGACTGCTGTGGGTCAAAGTCCTTCTCTGCTGACATGCCCGCAAGACTCGCTAAGGCACTGCCTGGTCGAAGTCAAAGATTTGCATGCATGCATTGACTTTCCTTGGCAGAAGTGGACACTGCATAACCTGATGGGCGCCAGGTTGTCGGCTCTGTGGCTCCCTGTCAACTTGCCATCTCGCATGAGCGGCAGTTGCAGCCTCCCCTCAAGCTGTCATGGGTGAGCCAGCAAGAGGCCAGCACAATTTACAACAGAGGCAGGTGGTGGTCATCCCATCATACTAAAGGAATGCAGCCCTGTTTGGGGCACACAGCCCTGTTTGGGTAAGATTTTGTGTCAAGTGCGGGTGTGCTTGTGCTACAACAGGAGAACACGTTGCATGCTAACACTGCTGGGGGGTGTCCAGGTCTTTCAAGCAGTCCAGCCCAGCAGGCCCAGCCCACTGACACAGCGCAGAGGCATCCTTCAGCGTCTGGCTCCAGCTCATGCGCCCACTGAGCTGCACACAGTAGCGCAGCAGGGAGTCCAGGTCGTCGCAGGTCTCCATGATGACTCGCCGGTGCTGCTCCAGGACGGCCACGCAGGCAAACAAGTGCAGGTGGGGCGTGTGGGGGTTGCTCCACAGCGCCTCCCAGAACTGGAGCACCTGTGATGCAGAGGCCAAGCATTCCAATCAGCGGTCCTGTCTCTCAGGCAGGCTGGGGGATAGGTGTACTTGACTGCATTACTGCAGCCCAGTCCAGCACAAGGTGCTGCAGTGAAGCGGGCACTGGCCATGTCACTGCAGCAGCAGCAGCAGACAGTCCTCCACGCCAGCTGCAACTGCCACACTGTACGGCTTCTCTTGCAGAGGCAGCAGGCAGCAGTCAAGCTGGCAGCTGGCCGCACCTCATCAAAGGTGAACTCGCGCTTGAACAGGATGAGCAGCCAGCGGTATGTGAAGAAGAAGTCGAGGCACTCGTGGCGCTCCAGGTGGGCGTGCAGGGGAGGGTCCAGCAGCTGCACCAACTTCTGCAGCGCCAGCAGCTGCGCGTGCATGCCCCTGCAGTGACCTGTGAGGCTCAGCAAGCCTGCTTGCCGGACCAGGCCGTCTAGGCTGCAATAGAGGTGCAGCCAGACGGACAGCAAAGGACAAGGCACACATCTGGCATGCTGTGATTACACTGCTAAAGTCAGGAGCACCCAGGACATGCGCATTGGCCTTGCCTGAATATCTCACTCCAGTCATTGATGATGTATGACATCATGAGGCACTGATCAAGACTTGAATCAGTGCACAAGACCCAGGACACCGTGCCTGCCTACAGCGATGTAGCCCTCCGCTGAACAGTGGCAACAACCTATAAGCTGCCCTGCTTGAAAGGTGATGCAGTGAAGTAACACACAGGCGCCGCTTCAGCTTGGGCAGCAGCTGCCACAGCAGCAGAGAGGCACAGCAGCTCACACACTGTCGGTGTGGAAGTTGGACTGCAGGCGCTCCATCAGGGCAGCGAAGCACCAGAAGGCCTCGGCTTCATCCCGCATGATGAACACCAGGGGGGCGGCCAGATCAGACATGCCCTGCAGGCATGCACATGAGCACGTCAGCAGAGTGATGGACTCAGAGCAGCACTGCAGACCTCAAGTGTGGCTGCAGGCAGCCATGCCCTGCGGCCTCATGCTTTGCAGCCACGATACAGGGGCGGGTGTGGGCACGTCCAGTGCATCAGCAATGCGCATGCAAGGGCTTCAGCCGGGTCAGACAGGCCATGCAATCACAGATCAATGCTACCAGCACAGGGCACTGATAGGGGAGCCCCAGCAACGCAACTGACCCCAGAGAGAGCAGTGGAAGGTGGAATCAGCCCAGGGCAAAGCGCTGGCCACAGAGTAGCAGTTGTGCCATGCCTCAAGTCAGATCCAGGCAACATGTTGCTGTGCCCTGTGGCTGCACCACATGCCGGTGTCAGCAGATGCTTGATGCTTGTCATACACTAACTGAACAAGACCGCTGTGACACATTCAGAGGAGGTGGCCCACCTGGACGTAGCCAAGGTCAAAATTGTACATGGCATATGACATCAGAACATTGCGCAGCATCTTGAGGTTTGGGCCCCCGCCGCGCGCAAAGAAGGGGTGTCCCCGGTCGGTGCGCCGCACGTCCTTGTCTACGCGTGTGCGCCGCTCCCGCCATTTGCCAAAGCTGCAGCCAGAGGAGAGTGATGTCAGTCAAGAAGAGGTTGGTCGTGCAGGCGGGCGGTAAGCATGTGGTCAGCGGCACATCTTTGGGCCACGTGCTGGCGCTGTGGCCAGCAGTTCAGAGCACACCCGATGCAGACAACAGACTCGGCTGCCCAGAAGAATGTTTTGTCATGCTGCACAGTACTGCATGTGCTCCTGCATCTCCAGCAGGAGGCCTGAAGCGGCTCAGCCCTCTGCATGCAGCCCCAAACAGCCCCAGCTGTGACCGCATCCTCCCACACAGCATGACATCAAGCCGCCAGCACCTAGCCCAAGGCATCCACTGCGCTGCCTGCTGACCGGCGATGCCCGTCCATTGCTGCTTGATGTCCTGAGCAGGCAGCACCTGGCGTGCAGCTAAGCCATAGGCGGCCCAGTGCGTGGGTCGCACGTTGTCATGCTGCAGGAGGCTTCCTGTCTACCTGCACAAATGCTACCCTGCAGCATGCTGGTCATGTTTTGACAATACACCGCTGCCATCTGCCTGCAGTTGGACACCAGACCTGATGGGCCCTGGCCAGAACCTATGCTGCCCCTGCCTGCAGCTTTGAATGTCCCTGGCCGGGTGTGTGAGATGCTGCTGCTGAGCCCATCAAGCGGTGGGCAAGCAAGCATTGCACCGCTGTGGACGTCTGCAGGGCACACTGCTGCTGCTTGACACCACAGGCAACCAGCAGCACGCACCGCGCAGCCTGCTGGTCCGTGATGCTGGTCCACTGCTGCTTGAGGCCCAGGTACTGCTGCCGCTTCTCTGCCAGTAGGCGCTGCCGGTCTGCAAAGGAGCTGTCCGGGGGAAAGACCCCCAGCAGGAACTTCCAGGCCGTGCGGCGCAGGGCCGGCTCCATGCCTGAGCGAAAGACACGTTCCTTGAACTGCTTGCACCCCACCAGAGTGCCTGCAGGAAAAGCGTGAGCCCATGTCGCTGCAGGGCGGGCTTCATGCCTGAGCTGAAGCAAGCACTTCTTAATCTGCTTGCACCCCACCCGAGTGCCTGCAGGGGAGAGGGATATACCTGGCACTGCAACTGCAGCAGCCAGCAGGCAGGCCCACATATGCTTGACTGAGGGTCTGCCAGCCGTGCAGTCCCATGGCTGTGTTGCGCCACTCTGTAGGCATGCGCTGCAGAGATGCAGGGGCGCGGGCGCAGCAGGGGAGGCAGGTGAGGCAGGGTGGCAGCTAGATGCATTGCGCTCTGCAGGTGTGCTTGAGCATGCATGGTCTCAGCAGCAGGTGCAGGTGCTGCAATGGCCTCAACCTGCCACTGATGACGCATTTAGCACTGCCTTCAGACAGGACCAATGTGCACTACATCAGAGACATGATGACAATGTGCAATAGGTTTGTGGCTGCATCAAGCTGTCTCTGATTGCCAGGTGACGCAACCAAGCATCTACAAGCTTCACCGTCACACTGGCCACATCCCTCATACCCGGAGGTTTTTGTGTACCACAACCGACACCTGCCCACCTTCAGAGTCCAGGAAGGTTTTGAACTCTTCCTCAAACAGGGGAGGCCCTGGAGTGCTGGGCCTCCGGTCTGCCACCAGGCTGGCCCCCTGCATTGCAGTCATGCATCAATGTGCAGTCCAGGCCACAATGCTATTGCAGGTCTCAGGCATGCTCCCGTGCAAGGCAAACGTGTGGACTTGGCTGTCCCCCCATAGGTGGGCTCTCACACAGAAAGACATAGCCTGCCACATCCCCCTGCCTGTATCACGGCAGGCATACACATCCCAGAACATAGGCCGCTCATGCAAAGAGCCAGTCCACAAATAGCATGCCAACAGGGGGTACCAAGTCAGCCAGATGTGCTATATCCCTGCTTCTGGGAGCCAGCCTCAATGTCAGTCACAGAGTGAGTGCTGCTCAGAGCTGTGCGCGGGGTGACAGCAGGAGCTGCTCACCGAGAGCTCAATGAGCTCAAAGGCTCCCACGCTGGTGGAGGCTTCTGCATTGCTGCAGCGCCGCTCCTGAAGCCTGGCATCCCCCAGCCTGTCCCGCGCGGCACCTGCAGAGATGGCAGTGACTGTGAACGAAGTTGAGCAGCTACTGAGCGCAGACAAGTCAGTCATCCCCTGTGCATGAGCCAGTGTCCAGCAAGCTCTGTGATGGCTGGGTGATTGTCGCTGCTTGCCAAGATGCACTTTGCCTGATGATGCAGGCAGAGCAGCTGGCCGCAATTACTTGCGCCTCACAAGGGTCTGTTGCAGACACAGGGAAGCCCCAATCAATGGCAGCGCCAGGGTAACAACAGGCTGATAAGCCATGCTCGCCTGAGCTCTTGCTGCTGGCACTCGGCCCCATGACGCCTGATGCCAGGCCTGCTCCACCCTGCTGGCAGTGCCTGTGCGCCACTGCCAACGGGCTGGGGCCCAGGCTGGTGTGCACTCTGACTGGCCCATGAGAGGCTGCTGCGGCTGCTGTGGCCGCGGCCTGGGGCGCCTCAGCATCTGCAGCATGACAGCTGGCTATGAGCCTGGCGCCTCATGCAGGCACACAGCTGCAGCAGGTGACATGCACCAGTGCGCTGCCACTGGTCCACTGAGAGAGCTGCAAATGCTGCCCACAGCGTCACAGCAGCAGCAGAAATAAGCAGAGCTCACATGCCTATCCCACGGGACAAGGAGCTGAGGCCAGCAGGGTGGCACCCTCAGGCTGTCAGCCCCTGGGAGCCCAAGATCAAAGAGCTCACACACCTGGCCCTGGGGACAGGTAGGCAGCTGAGGCCAGCAGGTTGGAGGTTCGCTCCCGTGCCATCTGTGTCACCCGGTTGAACTGCTCCAGCACCGAGGCCATCAGAGGGGCCTTGACCTCTGTGTCAAAGCAGGTCGCAGGCGGCGGAGCTCCAGCTGCAGGCAGCCAGGTCGCGCAGTGTGAAAACATGCTGCACGGGCAAGCCCAGGAGGCCATCCGGTGAAAGGCAACGCGCCGTGCCCCTGCTGGCAGCAAGGCGGGTGCTGGGCTCTGCTGCCAGAACAGCAGGGGTTTGACCTCTGTGTCAGATCATGCAGCAGGAGGCGCCACGATGAGTAACATCACTGCTGCAGCAGGAGGCCAGGAGGGCATGGCACGCATTCATGCTCTGCATCCATGCGCCACCAGGCAGACTGCACGGACTGTGCCTCCCCACAGGCTGTGTGGCTCGTTGCAAAAGAGGCTTCCAGGCAGTGTGCTTGCTCCTGTCTGGTTCTCAGGAGTATGCGAGGCCCATCACAGCAGGCAGCAAGCTGGTCAACCTGCATCCGCAGCCGTGTGGTGGTCCTTACCTGAGATAGGCGGGGCCCAGGTGCTGCAGGCACCTGGCGGGGGCGCCCCTTGCAGCACGTCCGAGAGCTCCAGGGAGGTGAGCGTGCGTTGGAGGGGGTCAGTGGTGTCATTCACCAGGAAGGTGTTGGGGTCGTCCCGGCTCTTCACCAGGTGGGCGTGCTGCACATGAGGACAGTGTGTCCATGCCAGCATCTGTCAACTGCGCATGCCTATGGCCGGCCTGCTAATATTCTGCAGCATTGCCATTTTGCACCAGCTGAGGCTCTAGAAAGCCACTGCAAGGGCTCAGCTGTGTAGGCAGGCTGTCTCATGAAAGGAAATCTGCCACAGCTCTCGCCACATCTGCACTAAGGTGCGGCACCTTGGAGCTGCAGCTAGACTACACATGTCCTGCATGAACATGGGGACATCTAACCTGCTTGAGGGCGGACATGAGGCCCTTGACGCCCCCTGTGCTGAAGTAAAGCGGCGGCAAGGTGAGCCCATTGCCCAGGACCACAATGATGTACTGCCACCCAAAGCTGGGTGTGTGCTTGCAGATGGCCTTGACCTCTGACAGTGGGATGGGGTGGACGGCATACATGTGCCCTGCAGGAGCATAGGCAAGCTGCCTCAATCACGCGAATCTTCTGGGCCACCCATACATGCAGCGGCTCCAGCTTTCTGGCCAGCACTGTCGTTCCAGTGCACAACTGGCTCTGCACAACTGGCAGCCATCTCACAGCCACGTCAGAGGAACTGACTGGCAAACACACTGTCGACGCGACACACACACACAAACAGGGAGCCCAGCCCACCTCTCTGCGCGCCCTGTTTGTCAGGGGAAGCAGGGGCCACCTGCTGCCAGGTGCCGTCCTCATTCAGCATGCCAGGCCCATAGGGCAGCCAGGCCAGGAACAGCACCTGGTGCTGCTCGATCAGAGAGAGGCGCCCCATGATTCGCTCGGTCTTGGTGGGCCAGACAGCCACACCTTCCCGCACATACACCACCTGCAGGGCAGGAGGGGCTTCATCCAGCGGCAGTACACTGCCAAGCCGTCTGGTCTCGACAGTAACAATACAACAAGTAAGGACACCGCCTTCAGGGCAGCCTGAGTAGCCTGACTGCAGTACAATGATGGGGCTCAAGTAACTGGCAGCCTGGCCGGCTTGACATTGGATGTGTGCTGCAAAGGGCAGCCAGGCTGGAGCCTTCAAGAGCGAGCTCCAATGCAACCAAGGCTGAGCTTAGCACCATTTGTGTGAGGAGCCACCTTGGCACTGCCAGATGGTGACCTCTGGCACAGAGCAAGACCTGTCCCTGCACACAGCATGCGGCACCCAGGTGGACCTGTGGCAACCCGCCTCCTACCCCTACTTGTGTCCCCTTGCGATGCAAGTAGGTAGGACGCAGCACGTGCACATAAAGAAACCTTAAGCAACAGCGGGAAGGGAGCACTCCATTCTGAAGCCTCGGTAGATTTGAGCTACATTGCTTTTCGAAACGAATGACTGCGAGCACCCACCTCCATCTCCCCGGGCTCTCCGACATCAGAAAAGTCGTCCTCACTCCTGGCCCCAGCAGATTCATCGTCCTCTCGGCTGAGGCCCCCAAAGTCAGCCTCTGGGCTGGCGCACTGACTGCCCCCAGCAGCCCCTGCTGGCGCACTGCCTGGGCTGCTGCTGTCGCCGCCTGCCGCCATGCCGCGCCCAGTGCTGTATGTGTGGATGGGGGCCAGCACCTCGGGGGCGCTCCCGCAGACCTCAAATCCCTCCACACTGCAGTTGCATGGAGGACTCTGCCTGGGCAGGCGCCTGTGCAGTGGATGGGGTTCCTCTTTGGCCGTCACCTGCAGGCAGCGCTGTGGCGTGCCTGCACTTGCTGAAGGCACCCCACCATTGAGCTTAAAGTGTGCCTACCTTGCTTTCTGTGCTTTTCAGTAGCAGCCAGTTAGGTTTCAAACAGCCCCATGCATCTCATCGGGTAGGCCCTGTTGCCTTGCGCCTGGCCTGAACCCCTGCGCAGTCAGCTGCCTTCACAAGCAGCAAATGCATGCAGCCACTCTGCAGCACTGGACAGCGCCCCTTTCAAGCCTCCACAGCAAAAGGGCAGCCTCCTGAGGTGCCCTGAATGCTGCCAGTCAGATGCAAACATAGGTTCACGCAATGTCTGCAACCGCCAGGAGCCTGACAATGACCCCTCTGGGTCAATTGTGGCACACCTTTGATGCATCCGGTGGCTGCTGGCTGTGCTGCCCTGCCTGCTGATGCTCTTCAGACTCTCGTCATCATTGCAAAGCACTGCCCCCTCTGAACCCTCCTCAGCCCTCAGCATGGGTCCGTTCTGCAGCGTAGCAGTTATTTGCAGCAGGAGCAAGAGAGAACCGTCAGCTGATCAGCAAAATGATCCTCACAGCAGCACGCAATGGCCCCACAGATGTCTGCGCAGAGCTACATCTTCCCTGCCCTGTGTTTGCTTTGCTCCAGTTGCCATTTGCTGCCGGCAGCACAGCACAGCCTGCAGCATGACAAGGGCTGTTGAACAATTTCCATGACCTTGTAAAAGTTAGTGTCTCCGTTTTGCTGCAGAAAGTGTACCACTGCAGCGATGGAAGTGATGCCTGCAGGTCCAGGCTGCAAGTAGCATGCAACAAAATTTTGAAGTGGGGCTGAGACACACATGCCCCGTGGGATCTGCTGCGATGCAGTCTGCCATGTGTCCTCACCTGTTCTGAGCCCCTCAGAGCAGCTTTGCTCAGTCCCTGCCCCACTCCAACCTGCCATTGCTGATGAGCCCTCACTTGGCACCAGCGTGTCAGGCCTCGCCCAGCTGGGCAGCTGTGGCAAGCTTGGGCGGTTCAGCCTGGCAGCGCTATGTGTGCCTCGAGAAGCTCTCGGAAAATTGTCCCACTTCAGAGTTCCCCCATGGCCACAGCCAACCTCCGGCACATACATCCCACAGCTTGAGTACTTCGGCCAGAGCTCCCCGCTACTGCTCTGGGCTGAGCTGCGCCCTGACTTCCCTTGAGTGATTGACAAAGCGCAGAAGAAAGTATTCCTGCAGCTGCTTTGGGTGTTGGACACTTCCGCAGATGCAGAACAGCCAGAGGAAAGCCATCATCGTGCACCCGCTGTTCAGAAACTGCCTGCCAAAGGCAGTGAAGCAGGGGGAGCCAGCACGGTGGGCTGCCCGCAGCTGGTGTTCTGCCACTTCCCCGGTGCATGTGCTATAACAGTCCTGCATATGCGTGCAACTCGCCAGGCATCACAGCACGTCCTGGAGCCCGAGCACACACAGGTTTCCCTGTGTGTGCGAAGAGCTTCAGTGACATCACGGCTGGCTGCAGGTGGTCGAACCTGCCCCTGGACCTCATGCACAGGATTGCTGGTAGCCTTGACACCGCAAAGGACCTCTGCAACTTTGAGCGCGTCTCACGGGCGTGCTGGTGGGTCCCTGATGATCTGCGCATGTGCACTGCGCAGAAGGTGTGAACAGGCTGAGCAACCCAGCCTGAACACCTGGAAGGGGCCAGTGTGCTGCAGTGGCCTTCCAGCTGCTCACCTTCATGCAGGGTGGTGGCTTCAGACGAGCAGCTGTGGCGCAGGCTATGCTGGAAGGACTTTAGCGTGCCGCGCAGCATCCCCTGCCAGTCGTGGCGTGACTTGTACAGGTGCGCCTGCATCAGTGAATGCTGGCCTGCCCTGCGTGGGCCAGCACAGCTGTCCATGCTGTCCTGATTGGCTGTCTGCCTGCTGCTCTGAGGCCGTGCCTGTCCTATGGCTTGCAGGTTCAACCACTCCGTGCTATATGACCTACTGATGTGCCGTAAGCCTGGCAAGCTGCCCAATCTCACGCCTCAAGGCTTCATTGGCATCCCTGTACTAGCTTGACAAAGCAGTGCTGGCGTGTGTGTCAACCCTGAGCAAGGGCTGGCAGCATTCTTTGTATATCTTTGACATGGTTTGCACAGTCACAGATCTTGCTGACAACATGGGAGTGCATTCATTCAGGCTGCAATGGTGGCCTGCCCCTTTTTTGGCATGCCTATTGTATATATTCAGGAACTATCTTCTCCATGACCCTGTGCCAACCTGCATGAGCGCCACGCTGACAAACAAAGCATGTATTGCATTCATTCCATTGATGCGTGTGAAGAAGCATGCATCGACATTGAAGTCAAACAGCCATACAGGATGTAAAGCATCACCCACACAGGTGTTAGTGGACAAGCAACACAGGCCTGCAGTCAAACAGGGATAGAGTGAGGCAGAATGTTGGCGATGCTTATCTGACAGGCAGAAGACTAGATTGTGGTCAGCCACCAAGCCAGAACAGAACTCACCGTGAACAGTGATGTGCACAGTAGTTGCTGCAGCTGCCAAGGAAAAAGGACTGCACACGCGTCTTGGACTGAGAAGACATCACTAGGGCAACGGCCTTCAGGTCTTCAGCCCGCTTGCAGAGCACGTTGCCGATGCTGTCTGTGTCCATGTCTGACTGCAGAAAGCACTGCAGCTCACGCTTCCAATGGGTGCAGACGCTGCGCTTGACAAGCTGGTCGTTTGCAGCCAGATAGGCACATGGGCCACACCCACAAGTGGCTGCCTGGACAGCAGGTGTCAGCTTACCTTCACAATGTGCACTGAAGGCTCAGGCTGCAGGTCACGCAGCTTGGGCAGCAAGCGCTCCCTGATGAAAGTTTCTGCCTGCTGCAGCAGCTGGCTGTACGCAATGGGGTCCTGTTGCGGCAAGAAATCGACCTGCAATTGCACTAACGTTGTCAATGGGCACGCACCATCTAGTAGGCACTTTGCAGCCGACATGCACATGTCAAAAACTGTGCAGCAGCTCACTGGCGGGGCACCATAGCTCTCTGCCTGCTGTTGCCTGGGCACGACCCTCAGGAAATGGATTTCGTCGCCTGCATGGCAGAGAGCTTATCTGAAGCCCAGTGCCACATGAGCATTCATAAACGGCAATGGTATGACGCAGCCCTCACAATGCACTGCATGTTCCCACTGGAGCTGATGTGCGAGGTGAATGAAATGTCAGGTAGAGAGTGCTGAAAGCCTCACCAGGCCTGTAGAGCTGATCGAGGGTCCATTGCAGGGCTCTCTCACAGCCCTCGCTCTCATCAACACTGATCAGGATGTGTCTTGCAGAGCTCCGCTTCCGGCGATCCATTGAAGCAAGCAGCTTGGACTTGATACTGCTGGCAGCGCACTAGCTGCTCCGAAAGGACCGGGGACCTTGTGCAAGTCAGGTCAAACAGCTTTATAAGCTGATAGCAAATTGTTTCTGCCCAGGTTCAGTCCATCTATAGGCGGTCTCATTTCCTGGGCTTAGGCCTGACTTCTGACTCTACGACTGTACGCAGGTAGATGGCATCAGGAGGATGATCACGATCTCCCTGCTCATGTGTGTAGCTTGATGCAACAGCTAGGTAAGTGCCCTCGCTGTTGAAGGCCATGGCAGCGATGCTGGTGGGGTACTTAGGAGACTGGAAGAGGCGCTTCTTATTCTCGCCATCCCTGCAAACCATGTAGAGCTGTAAGCGTGAAGCACGCAGCATTGCATTGCGAAGTTCTGCACAGCAGCTCAGAGTTCGTGCCACCACATGCATTGCAAAGCTTTCGTCAGGGGTTGGGCGCCCAAGGAGCAGCAAAGACAGTAATGCTGCTGCCTGTGCAGCAGCTTGGAGAGAAAGCTGAGGCGCTTGTCAACGCACCACATGTTGACCACGCCGTCGCAGCCTCCAGTGGCAAATGTACCATGCTGAAGATTAAAGGCAATGGAATTGACAGGGAAGACGACATCGCGGTCCCCCTCCTTCCGTCTGTGGCACTTGAAGGCATACTTTCGTTGCTGCACTGCATCGCTGTTGTCAAAGTATTCTACTGCCACCCTGCAGCCAGCACTCTGCAGGTTCAGAATGTCTGCATGACCTCAGAGCACTCCCTGCCAGCGCAGTGGGGCCCAGGTGGTGGAGATGGCCAGCAGCAGCAGAGGCTCCCATCCTGCAATGCTGCTCAGGCATGACCTGTGCCCCTGGAGCAGCAGCATCAGCAGCAGACCAGCAGGCCTCGCGCTTGCTGCTTCAAGGAGGGCCCAGCTGCGCAGCAACCAGACCTTACCTGCCCTCCACACTGCTCAGAGCATAGCCTGTGCCATTGGGATAGCAGCGTATGCACCGTGTCTGGAACTTGAGCGATGACTCCCTTGCCTGCTCGGGCTGGCCAGTCCTGATGCTGCAGCCAGAGCAGGCACTGATCACAGCACTTGAAGGTGTTGTCTGCAGGCTGGCTCTCACCAGAGTGACAACGGGCTCTGCACATCCTACATCCTGTTGTCACTGATGGAGCGGTTCAGCAGCTAAATGGCAGACTGAGCTAGCTCAGCTGGTGACTGCATCCGTGGCTCTGCGCTGGCTCTGGCTGAGGGACAGAGCACCTCTGAGCTGTGGCCTCCTGGGCTGCCCTTTGCTTTGCAGCTGTGCGGGCTCCGCAAGGCACATCCACTCACAGCTTGTGGCATGGTACCGAGGTATGCAGATCGGGTCAGCGGCCTGCTCTGGTGGCTCAGAACAGCAACCCAGGCCGTCCAGCACTGACCTGCGGATGTCATAGATCATCACATGGCGCCCAGAGGTGCCGATGACCAGCCTGGACTGAGATTGCGCCATCGTGAACACCTTTCCGGGCAGCCCGATGATGCAGGCGCAGTTCTGGCCTGGGGGCGCTCTGGGGTCCCAGAGCCTAGCTGAACTGTCCCAGGAGCCTGCGTCGCACCTGTCAAGCATTACAGTTGCACTCCGGAGCACAGCTGCCAGCCTGTCTGGGTGCAGCACAAACAGTGCAGGCCCACGTCTGATGTTGCAGACTCAACGCCAGCTGTTGTGGCTGCACAGGTTGTGCAGACAGATGTTTGCAGCAGCCAGGCAGACCTGTGGCGATGAGGCCTGTCTCCCGCAGAAACTCCACTGTTCTGATAGGTGCACTGTGCTGCCCAATCACCTGCTCAGCATGCCCAAAGAAATCGTACCTGCATGACAGCAGGAGCTGATGGCTCATCTTCAGCATGGAGCTCGACATTAAGCTCACTGTGGGTGCCGGCTGTGCTCACCTCTTCACAAGACCGTCCAGCCCGCCTGTGAAGATGATCGACTGGTCCTGGAAAGTTGCATCCAAGAGGGGGGCCTGATGTGCGTATGTGCCACGCAGTAGGTTCTGCCTGGCATCATACAGCCTCGCCAGCTGCATCAGCGCACACCACCATTACAGGCAGGCCCAGCAGTCAACTTGGTGGCGAGAAGCAACAGTCACTGTGCAGCTGAGATGCTCACCCCGTCCCAGGATGATGCAAGCAGCAGGTCTCCAGAGGCCGCAAATCGCAAGTTTGAAATGCCATCCTGTGGAGGCTGGGCAAGTTGAGAGCCCAAAGGGTCACCCATCTGCCGCTGCTAGCCCCCTGGTCAAGTGGCCTGGATCCAGAGGCTATGTGAGCCGCTTCTGCTGCGTCACAGGGTGGCAGATGCTCTGCCTGCAGCACACCACAAGCTTCAGGCTGCCTCAGAGCAGGGCCAGTTGGAGCACACTCAATGCTGGAAACCAGAATTCAGGCTGCACTTGCCTCTAGTCTTGAGGAGTGCTCCTCAAGGTGATCCCAGATCATGGGTGAAGGGCATGCATCTTGGATACTTGGCTTTACTGTTTCAGGCAGAGAAAATGCAGCTTGCACTTCCCCTTCTTTCTGCTCAGGCAGTCTGATCTCGAACGATTGGAGCCACAGTGATGCGTCAGACACAGGGAGGAAGGCATGGATGATGATGAGCTTGTGCCCGATTGCCTCCGATCTGGCTCTGCCAGTCCTCAGAGCAAGAAGACACTGCCCCAGCATGGCATGCACCAGGCAGCTGGCAGGAAGGGCTCAGATCAAGCCGATGCTGACAGCTCCTCTGAGGCCACAGTACACATCAGGCTGGCGTCTCCGCCAGACCCAGGCCTTTGCAGCAAAGTGAAGGGCTCATCTGCATCAAGCACGCCACTCAAGCGCCAGCCACAGAAGGAGGATCCTGCAGCACATGATGCTGCTGGCGCCCCTGGCAAGGACTCGGCAACATCCAGGTCGGGCGCAGATCGCACTCAACTGCAGCTGCCGGTGGCCACAGACATAGCCTTCAGGGACAGTGGCCAGGGCGTCCCAATCCCCATGCCTGAGCAGGCAGGCACAGCTGCAGAGCCAAACGGTCCCATGCAGGCCAAGCAGCCAGGCCAGGAGGAGCAGAAAAGCGGCAGGGCGCAGCCGCACAGCTGTATTGCCTTGAGCAGAGAGGCTGGCCCCAACCTGCAGCAGTCAGCTGGCAGGGGCCAGCGTGAGGATGGCGAACTGTCGCCCCCCCCTCCCAAGCGCTTTGCGCCTATTGTGTGGGTCACGCCACCCAAAGACACCAACGAGGTGCATGTCAGCCGCAGGGACTGGGACTCCCATGCCCTCCTTGCAGCTGGGCCAGTGCAGCAGAGAGGCTCCAAGCGCAAGCACAGCGGCGCTGAGCCTGGGGGAAAGGCGCTGGCAGCTGCAGGCGGCGTCCAGAGGGCAGGTGCTGCTGCATCAACACATGCTGGATGTGGTGGAGAGGCTGGGGGTGAGCATTGCGACAGGCAGGGAAGTGGGGACATACCGCCACACCGGCATGCAGCACGGCTGCAGGGCAGAGGATCCTTCAGCAGAAACGCTGCCCGTGAGGGCAGGGATGGGCACAGGAGCAGCAAGGCCCATGCAGGCAGTGGCAGGGACAACTTTGAGCCTGCTGCCAGTGGCAAGGGCAGGGCCGGCAGACGCCAGCCGGCAGCTGAGTGTTGCAGGGGCAAGGCAAGGGACGGAGGCAGCCACACAGGCTCTGCGCTGGCTGTGCACAGGCCTGGCAAATGGCCGCCAGCCTGTGAGGGAGGCCCTGCCTGCAACAATGAGGCCGTCAGGTGGGGGCCTACATATGCAAACTGCCAGGCAGCACCACCGGTTGCAGCAGGTAGCCAGCTGCAGAACAACTCTGAGGACAGGCAATTGATGAAGCGCCCCAATAAGGTGCTGCAGACAGGCGCCGGCAGCAAGCCTCGCCCAGTGCAGGCGCAGCCCGCTTCCCTGACCAAGGGTGAGGCCGACCGCAGCCCCGGCAGCCCACAGTGCAGGGCCAAGCGACAGGGCAGCCCATCCCTGCGGGCGCTGCCGCTTGCGGCTGCCAACTCCAGTCACAGCAGCCAGCAGCGCAAGCGGACACGCCATGCCAGTCCCTCCCGGGGCCAGGCAGCAGTGCTGCACCTGCAGCAGCCTGAGCAGACTTCATCTCCAGCCGCCAGGGGCCTGGGAACGGCGCTGCCGCCCAGCACGCCACTCATTCTGTCCCCTGCCTTCGCCCGTACCCACCACGAGGTGGTGCTGGCCCACCTGCAGGCCTGCCACTCCCTGGCAGAGCTACAGGAGGTTGTTGAAGCCTGTGTGGAGGGCTTTGACGATGCTGGCCTGATCCTGGTCAGCCTGGAGGTGCTGGCGGACGTGGCACAGCAGGAGGGCCACCCCCTCGGTCAGCTGCAGCCAGTGGTGAGTCACGACGGTGCTGACACTTGAAGTGCTGGCTGATGAGCAGTGCAGAGGCGTTGGCGCAGTCACTGCGCTGCTTGCTGCAGATGCCTGCTGCAGATGCCTGCTGCAGATGCCTGCTGCTCTCATATCTGCTGGCGGGTGTAGACGGTAGATGCCGGTGCACCTTTGCCTGGTGCCCACCACCTCCTGGTAGTCCTCGCAGCTCATGGTTCTCTCGTCAGTCTGGCTCAAGCACCAGCACAGCAAGATGGCGTGCACGTGCACGCAGTTCTAGGTGCTGCCACGGTAGCCCTGCTGCCCACAGACGCAGCACCCTAGCTGATCAGCCCTGCCCTGCATACACCTGCAGGCAGCTGTTCTGGTGGCTCAAATGGCTCTGCTGCATCGGTCTTGAGACAGTGAGATTGTGGGAGCACTTGGAATTAGCTGTGCTGCTCATCAAGTTGGCTCTGCTGCACCTGGGCTGTCCCGTTTGCAGGTCCATGCTGCATGCGCCTGCAGGCAGATCTCTTGTTGGCCAAGGTGGCTCTGCTGCTGCTGAGCAACCTGTGCAACATGAATAGCACATCGTCCATGCTGCGCAGCCTTGTCTATGCTTTGCTCAATTTCTGGGTTGCATGCTTGTGTAGGCAGCTCTGCTGGTGGCCAAGGTGGCTCTACTTCCACTGGGTAACCTCTCTATCTGCAAGACAGCCTCCATCCTGAGCTGACTTGCAGAGGCCACCCCACTGACCAGCTGGACTGCATGCTTGCGCAGGCAGCTCTGCTGGTGGCTAAGGCGGCTGTGCTGCCGCTGGACAACCTCTCCAGCCACGAGATAGCCTCCATGCTGGGGTGCCTTCGTGTCCTGGACTTCAACACCAAGCAGCAGCCTGCGGCGTCTCAGCTGCTGGCAGCCGTGGTGACTCACCTGGACAGCAAGTCCTGCCGCCCCAGCGCGCGCGAGATCAGCAGCATGCTGCACTCCCTGGCAGCCCTGGGAGCTGCCTTGTCCCCCCAGCTGCTGGAGAGCGCAGCCATGGGCGTGGGGCACTGGCTGCAAGAGCTGGACAGCTTCGCTGTGCAGGACTTTGCACGCTGCTGCGCCCTCCTTCACTGGTTCCCAGGGCAGGCCATGTGTGAGGCTCTGCTGCGGCAAGTTGTCGCGGTGGCTGCCTGCGCAGACGACGTGACCGGCCCAGCAGTTGGCGTGTTCCAGGAGCTGCGGGGGCAGCTGCCTGAGCACCTGCAGCAGCAGGTGGCAGACGCGCTGGTCAGGCGGTGAGCATGACAGGGTGCACTTCGGCCACAAATGTGGTGAGGGGTGACACTGCAGTCTGCTAAGATCGGTATGGCTGGCCTGGCGGTAGGCGTCAAGCTGCTGAGGCAGCTGCCTTTGCGCCTGCACCAGCAGGTGGCAAATGGCCTAGTCAGGCAGGGACAACATGGACTGGGTCAACAGTTGCCTGGGCTGCGTGTGTGACCACTGCTGCAAGAAATAGAGGCTCCCAGCAGCTGAGGCATTGGACAGCCCGCACAAAGGATTTTGCCTCTGGATTTGGCTGTCGTGTGCACCTTTGTTGCTGCTGGAAGCAAAACTGTTTGCAGCTCTGCAGGCCTTGCTCAGGGGAGATGGGGTGATTCCCTGCAGGGCTGCAGTTGCCTTTGCCTGTAGGCTGTTGCCCAGTCTAAACGGTGCTCCATTGAGTCTAGGTCCTATGCAGGTTTCTTGGGGTGGCGACGGACGAGTCAGTAGGCAGGCCCAGCCTCAAGGACTGCAGCCTCCTCCTGCAACGCCTGCATGAGAGTGGGGCAGCCCCCTCGCCAGAGGCACTGTTCAAGCTCATGCAGCTCATGGAGGCCTGCTATGCCCTCAACAGGACCTGGAGGGTGCGGCTGTCAGTTCTGGCAGGGAGTTGCATGCTGCTTGCTCAATGCGGCTGTTGCCCGTTGCGCGCCCATGTCGGCTTTGACCTGTATTTGCAAGACCCTTCAAAGTGTCCACCTTGTACGAGGTTGTGGGTGCAAGCTGCCAGGACAGCCTCTTTACTGCCTTTTGTGCCGGACAGCTCCCAACACAGCACTCTCACGTCTTGAACTGTCCCCTTGCTGCAGCCGTCTCAGCTGGCCCAGCTGCTTCTGGCGGCCATGCAAGCCTTTGCAGCATTCCGATTCTGCCCCAGCCAGCACATCATGGAGGCTGTCAGCAGCGTCATTCTCCTTGGAGGAATAGATGTGCCAGTGGAGGATGCAGTGGGGCTGTGCACCACCCTTGCCCAGCTGGGCCAGGTTCCACGTGAGTCCTCTCAATGCAATTAGAGTAAGAAAGCATTCAAAATGAGCTGCAAGGTGCCTGAATCTTTCTGTGTAGCCTGCATGCAGAGTGTGTGTGGAACCATAGCGTTTGGCGCGGCTTCCACATGATGCCCACCTTTTTGTTGCCTGCCAAATTGTTGAGAGACTGCTCATTGCCGTCCTGGTTGCAAAGGCAAGGTAGTCTGATGTCAAATCACGGCACTGCCTGAGGGCCTATAGTCCTTTAGCACTGTGCCACGGCCACCCTGCCCCTGGCTGACAGCACAGCGTTGCCTGCAGCCGTACTTGTTCAGGACCACGCAGGCAAGCTGGCTGCTGCCCTTACAACCGCTGTGCACCAGTGTCTCGCCCCAGGCCAGAACATCAGCCCCAGCGTGCTGACTGACTTTCTGTGGACCCTGGCTCTGATGGGCAAGCTCTCGGCAGACAAATGGAACCGCATGCTGCCCCTGCTCACTGCAGCACCTGCTGAGGTGTGCCAGCCCTGAATAAAGTTGCCCCTCTGTGCTGGCCTCTGCAGCAACCACTAAGGTCCGGTGATGCTGCTGTTTGAGGGCCTATGTGCAAATGCTTCCTGCTGTACCAGCTGTGGCATCTGCTTGGGTGGGCGCTTATGTGCAAATGCCTCCTGCCGCCACTAGCTGTGGCTCCTACTTGGGTAGGCCCGCTCTGCTTTGTAAGCATTTGGCATGTCGGTGCGCGGCTTGGCCCTGTTGCGGTGCTGATTCTTCTGCTGAAGCATCACGGCAAGTCATCCTCGCTCTTGCTGCCATCATTGTAAGAAGCCATTGACATGCATATGTGATGCATTGCCAGCATTGCAATGTTGTGAGCAGTATTGTGCAGCAAGATGACCTCTGTACCATGTGCTGCAGGAGTTGGATGACACACATCTGTCCCGGCTGTATCAGGTGCATCTGCTGCTGCAAGGGCAGCAGATTGATGGCGTGGCAGCCCTGGACGCCCTGAAGCACCGCGCCGAGCAGGCCTGGGAGCAGCAGGAGCAATCTGAGCTGAACAGGCCATGGATTGCAGAGGTGAGCACCTGCGGTGCTGCGTTTGGGGCATGGACATGGTGCACTGCAGAACGCCACACCCGGCAAGCCTGGGGATGAATGGTGAGTGGAGCTGAACAAGCCCAGGCTTGCAGAGTTGGGGCCTCTCCGTGCTGTTCTGAGTCATCATGCAATGCCAGTGCCCATGCCAAGCTCTTATCCACATTCAATGCTGAGTGTTCTGCCTGACGGCCGCTATGCGAGTCAGCCAGGTCCAAGTGCGCGCACCAAAGCCTGGTGCCAGCTGCCAGTGCCCAGTGCCCTCCCTGGCACTTGCTGCAGGTGTCGGCCATGCTGCACGCACGGGGGCGCCCCCACACAACCTTGGTACCGGTTGCTGGCAGCCACATGCTGGCTGACCTGCGCCTCAGCAGCCCCCGCAGTGCCATCCTGCTGCTGGAGACGCGGCGCATGGTTTTCAACATGGCGGGGCTTGCGCCTGACGTCCCGGACCTGCCCACAGGCGAGGTTGTGCTGCGCCGGCGGGTCATCGATGCCCATGTGGGGCGCCCCAGCACCTGCATCTGCGAGCTGGAGTGGCAGGCCCTGGGGGATGCCCGCCGCCGTGAGGAGTTCCTGGAGCAACTCCTTCAGGAGGCTGGCGCACCCTCTAGCACCCCAGCTGCAGCCCACGCTGCTGAGGATGGGGATGAGCCTGCTGGGCTGCCTGCCATCCAGGCCCAGGCGACCAGCAGGCAGAAGCCGCCTGTCCTTGAGACAGCACTCAAGGCAAAGCCGTCCCCGTCGCCAGATGCAGAGCCAGCAGCTTCGCCGGCGGCGCTGGCAGAGGCTGAGGGCCGGAAGTCTCAGCTGCCGCCGCCGCCAGCAGCCCCGAAGCAGAGAGAATGCCAGCAGACGAGGAGCGAGCGCCAGCGGTCACGACGACCAGCTCAACGTCCACGGCCAGGGGTGCAGCCTGCCCGTGCTGGCAGCCCTGGGAGGCTTCGGCAGGCAGCCAGCTTCAGGGAGCAGGACCAGGCCAGGATGAACAGAGGCGCCAGGCACCCAGCTCATGTGCACAGCCCGTCGCGGCTGGGCCCCCCCAGGGAGCTGTTGCCACCCAGAGATCTCCAGCGGCCGTACCGAAGCCCGCCGCCGCCACAGCGCAGAGACATGCACAGCAGATTCCTGGGCGAGCCATACAGCCACAGCCGTCCATTTTCACTGGAGCCGTATGCAGATCGGCCGCCTCCCAGGCGGGGCAGCCCACCGCCACTTGCAGGTCTGTGGGGCCCATATGCAGGCCCTGGGGGGTTCATGCCGGCAGAGCCACCCCTGGATCGAAGACCCTATCAGGGCCACCCACGCTCCCGCCTGGACATGCATCGGCCATCAGACAGGGGCATGTGGAATGAGAGGCAGCTGCCACCATATCTCAAGGAAGACATGCACCCACCAGGGCTCCCTTTCAGCGAGGATCTGGGTCCTCCATTTCGAGGGAGGCGTCCATTCAGGGGCGAGAGCAGGAATGTCAGGCCAGCCTCAGAGCCCATGACATGGCCCATGTGGCAACAGCCACTGCCCCACAATGACCTGTACCAGGGGTGGCATGCAAGCAGGCCACGAGAACGCTTTCCTGTGGACCGTTGATGTTGTTGTAAACAGGTTGCTTCAAATTCAAGAATGACTTGAACCTTCATGCCATGATGGTCTTGTTGCTGTCTCAAGAATCGTTGAGTACAATACCTATTGTCAATTTTGAGCTCTGCCAGATTAAGTTCATTCTGAGGTTTCCACTCCTATTTCATTAAGTTCCTTACTGGTCTGAGTGTGTCTCCCTACCTGCATGGTGCCATCAACATGTCAATCCCATGCTCATTGACATTTAGCAGCATTGCCAATCAACAGAGTTGTTGTCAAGTCCAGTCTTGCATTTGCTGGACATCAGGCAGCACTGTCAGCGGGGTGCTCATTAGTCAATTGGCCCACCTGCACCAGCCGCTGCTTCAGGCTCCTTTGAGTTGTCTGTTGTATCAGCCACAGTGCCTGGGAGCTCAGCAGCTCTGGCTGACTGGCTCTCTCCCCCAGGGGACGTGGCAGAATCCTGTACCAGCGCTGTGGCTGATGGCTCAGCCTGTGGGGACTGACCTGCAGATGGCTGATCAGCGCTGCCGTTACTACCAGCCCCAGTCTGTGCACTGAGCTGCAGCGCTGGACCCGCTGGAGCCTGAGCAGGGCTGACGGGCACCATGTGGTCCTTTGAAGAGTCTGCAGCGCTGTGTTGTGCGGACGCTGCAGACTCGGGCCTGCTCTGAGCCCCCAGAGGGTTGCTGCTCCAAAGCAGGAGGTTTGGATGCTGCCTGTCAGGGCTGCCACTGCTGCTTTGCCTGCAAGCCCAGGCAGGCGATGTTGCGCTGCACCATGCAACTTCAGTAGCCAGCACACCTCCCATACATCTCTGCTCTTAAGCTTGCTCCCCCACCATCAATGACACCTGGTGTTGGCATATGCGGCCCTAAGTTCATGCAAGCGGCAGCTTGGCAGCTGTGCATGACATGATTGCTGCACCGGCTGTTGGTCAGCTCGCACCTGAGCACTGCCGAGACAATGCCCTGAGGGCTGTCCTCCAGCTGCTGCTTGCGCTCCTCTGGACTCTCTGCTGCTCCCTCCCACTCCACCTGCAGCACGGGCAGCCTGATGAGGGCTGCACCGGCTCTTGTGAAAGCACTTTTGGTGTGCATAAGCAAACTGCTCCAGGCTGGGCAGGTGGCACCCTTACAGCATGTGTATGCAAGCAGAGGGGGTCTACAGTAGCCACAAAGCAGCATGGGAAGGGAGAACCACCTCTCAAGCGGCAATGACAGGAAGAAGCAGCAGTCAGACAACAGAGGTGTTCATAGAACACCAGAGACGGCTAGCAGCGGGGCAGCACAAGGATGCACAGTCGAGAAGAGCCAGTGCTCAGGCAACACAGGCTACAAGAGCCATTCATTAATCAGCACCATTAGGGAGAGCCAGCAGACTGGCAGCACTTTCGGGCACATTCAGCAGCCAAACAGCAGCAAGAGCTGACCTTCTGGGTCGCCATCTGATGGCGGCCACCAGGGGTAGCCAGCCGGGGAGCGCTAACGCCGCGCTGCAGACTTTCATTCTTCTCTCTGGGCCTGACAGCCACCTCTGCAGCGGCATGCGGCGTTTCGGGGGCCTCCTGAGCGCCGCGGCTTGGCCGTGACTGCAGTCTGTGCCAGCGGCTGGGCAGCACCAGCATGAGGAGTGTGAGCAGTCCGGCGCCTGGAGCCGCTGTAGCCCGCAGATCTGATGTGGGGCTGCTGAGAGAAGCGGCGCTGTGAGCTGGCCGGTGCACCTGCGGGCGGGGGGCCAGAGCTGGCAGCGCCGACTTGCTGCCCTGGACCAAGAAGGGGGAGGCGTCCCTGCAGCCAAGTCAGCACCACACGAGCTGGGCCCGCGAGCCTGGCAGTCTTTTGCCACACGTGCATGCCCAGAGGTAGCTGCAGAACGGCACCCTGTGCTTGAAAGCCCTGCAAGGGTGCGGTGTTTGGTGCTCTGGCACTGCGCCGCCCGTTGCAACGTGTGTGGTGTGCCACCGTGCATTCTGCACTTCTGTCACCGCATTTTCAGCACCTGCTGCCACATTCTGCATCACATGCACAGCCCTCAGAGGCATGGTAGCTGAACAGCCCACAGCCAGCCCACACAACCCAAGCAAGGTGGCGACGCAGCTCACCAGATGCGCCTGCGCTGCCTGCCCCTTGCGACGACCACTGCAGCTATCGCCAGGGCGCCCAGCAGCGCTGCAGCTGCCAGCCCCACAATCAGCCAAAGCCACCACTTCCCAGCCACGCCCGCTGCAGCTGCTGCCCTGCCAGACATGCCCTGTGCAGTGTCAGGCCCAGGCGCAGTGAGCGGGCTGGCTGCTGGGCCCTCTGCCACAGCCTCAGGACCCCCAAAGCTCTCGATGCCCGCCCGAGACTCGCTGCTTCCTGCCGCTTCAGGCAGCATGGCTCCGGTTGCAGGGTGTGGCGCAGAGGCAGGTGCCAAGCTGGAGCCCAGAAACGTGCTGCCTGTAGGTCCCCTAAATCCAGCTGCAGGCTGCGGCACACGGGCGTGAGACAGGCTGACGCCCAGGCTGGCATTGCTGACAGGTGCTCTGGCCCCGGCCAGTGCTGGCTGGGAGGCTAGCCTTGCTGCAGGCGCCATGGCGGGTCCTGGCGTGATGCTGACACCGGCCAACGGCTGCCCGGGTCCAAGTGCCTTGGAGGCACCAGCAGGAGCGGCCTGCTCAGGCTCGTACTGCTCAATCCTGGCTGAGCTGCGCGCCTCCAAGGGCCTAGGCTGAGGAGCCTGAGCTGGCAGAACAGCGGGGGCTGGCGCAGGTGCACTGCCAGCTGCATGGCCGGCAGCAGCAGTGGGCGCTGAGATCCTGCCCGCAGCTGGACTGACCGCGGCTGCAGCCGTGGGGCCCTGAACCCTTGATGCCGCAGCAGGAGTGGCACCTGCCCTGTGCAGCGACGGCCCAGGCTGCGGCAGTGCTGCTCCCGAGGGCATGTCGCCTTGCAGGGCGCCTGGCGCTGGTGCCTGGGCAGCTGCCCTGGCGGATGTTGGAGCAGCGGCGGGGACTGCTGCAGCAGCCACAGTGCCTGTGCCCTGCCTGTCCCCCAAGCTGCCAGCAGCAAGCGTCGGCCCAGTAGCAGCAGTAAAGATGGCAGAGCCTGGCTGCACTGCCGCTGCGGGGCTCTGCGCAGACGTCTGCACAGCACGCGCCAGAGCAGCCGCCCTCTGCGCGGCCAGGGCCTGCTGGAGGTTGGTGCTGCCGTTGGTGTTGTTGGCAGAGAGAGGGGCAGCCATGAAGCTTGACGTCTGAGCCTGGCTGGGGTTTGCCAGTGTACTGGATGGCACTGGAGTCACCAATTGGACAGAAGACGGTCTGCCTGTGCCTGGAGGCACCGTGGCCTGGCTGCTGGGGCTTGGCGGCTGGGGCGCAGGTGTGGTGCCTACTCGGCTGGTCTGGGGCGGCTGTGGCCTTGAGGTGCTGCCATTGGCTGCCCGGCTCAGCAGGGTCGGCATACTGCCGGTCTGAGATGGTGTGGGTGCTGGTGTGCCGGCTGCCGTGGCGGTGGAGGCCACAGCATGGGTAGTGGGTGCGTGGACGCCGCCGTCGGGTGCCTGGGCATTGTTATTGGGTGCCTGTGTGCTGGCGTTTCGTGCCTGGGCGCTGACATTGGGTGCCGGTGCGCTGGCGCTGAGTTTCAGGACGCGGGCCAGCAGGGTTGCAGCAGGGGCCCCTGCCTCTGGGACCAGCTCTGCAGGCCCTGCTTGCTCGATGCGGGCAACGCCCTGTGGGAGGGAGCTTGGCGCCTCTGCAGCCTCTTGTGCAAGAGTGGCAGGTGCAAGGGCTGCCATTCTGCTGGGAGCGTCTGCCAAGCTTGAGGCACCTGACTCTTGGGTGAGGATGTACAGCAGCTCTGGCTGCTGCTGGCCGGTAGCGCTGATAGGCTGCGTGGGTGTACGCAATATTGAGGGCGGCAATGGGGCTGGTGCAGAGGGGCTGCCAGGCAGCAGTGAGCCTGCCTGGGTGCTCTCTGATCTTGCTGCTGTCAGCAGTGCAGCATAGGGGTTAATGGTGCTTCTTTGCAGGGCAGCAAACCCCAACCCACTGGCAAGCAGGGCAGCTCCTGCCATGGCAGTGAGAACTGCCAGCCCTGGAACCAACATGGCACTTCCAGTCTGCTGATGCTGCAGCAGCTCGGGGTGTGGTCACCTCTATTGTCGTGCAGCCTGGTCACCACAATGCATGCTATGTAGTCAAACTTGCCACGATCGCCACAGAAAGCATCAAAATCAAGACCAGCATGCCGAAGAGGAAGGCTTCGCCTGCGGGACCCAGAGCAGCCAGCAGCAAGCGCTCTCGCAAGCCAGAGGATGAGTCCAACCCATTCCCTGATTGGAATCGGCCATCAGCAGACGAGTGCCAGGTGCCTGTACAATCCGGCTCCGTGCAAGCACCAGCAGGCAGTGCTAAGCACAGCAGCACAACTAGTCCCTGGTGTGATGCAGGCTGCCAGAGATGGCCTGGCTAAACTGCATGGCGAACCCAAGCAGGCAGTGCTGAGCGAAGAGCAGGCCAAGCTGGCGCAGCCCCAGGCTGAGGCAGATGCAGAAGCTCAAGAGCTGCACTCGCATGACCAGATCACTGTGCTGGACTCTCTGGTACGCTGTGCGGACCTCAGTGACCTGAGGCCTGCCATCCTCAGGACTCACATGCCTCTCTTGGCCTGTGCTGAAAATGAGTGAGCCAAGCCACAAGCCCGCCCGCAGTTGACCTGCAGGTGCGGACCATCCTCTCACAGAATACCACGGATATCAATTCTCGCCGCAGCTTTGCAGCCCTCAAGAAGGCCTTCCCAACCTGGATAGAGGTCCTCACTGCCAAAGATGGTCAGCTGCCCTGCCTGACCGGGGTCAAGGCAATTTATTCACATGTCTTGCTTCCCTGACTGCCAGCTCAACCTGGCAGCTGGAGCATGCCTGCGCTGGTGCATCCAGGGCGGCGTGGACTTGCATCATGTGCCTGCCCAGCAGCTCAGCAGGGCCTCATCACTGTGTTGCCAGTCTTTGTGATATCCAAAGTGTATAGATACTGTGTGGCAGGGAGACGCGGTTTCAGTTGCTGCAGCTGTGCTTCTGTGACCATTCCTCTGGCTGCCCTGCCCTGCATGGCGGCCCAGACATTCCTGATGCTGCAGTGTCACTGGCCATGCACATCAGTCCCTCTCTGTGCGTGCTCCGAATGCATGCTTTGACTTCATGCGTGCTGTCGTGCAGCTGACGTTGAGGTGCCCATCAAGTCTGGGGGCCTGGCCGCCATCAAGACGCAGCGCATCAAGGCAAGCTTGCTTCTGTGGGGCTCCCAGCCACTGGAGAGTGGCATTTGTGCTGGAACAGATTTGGAGCAATGTATTGTTGCGTCCTGCAGTCATGGGTTGCCAGAGCTGCAGGCCCGACAGGTGCATTGCCTGCCCTTGCAGCTCATCTTGCGGGTGCTGAAGGAGGAGCGGGGCGAGTGCAGCTTGGAGTATTTGAGGAAGCTAAATGATGAGGTGCGGCTCTGTCTGTAGCAGGTCTGGTGCCTGGAACCGTGTCCTTCCCTGCTCTCCCAGCTATGTCTGGTTGCTGGCCTCAGTTTCTACAACTGCATTTGTTCGAAGGCGCGCCCATGCTGCCACCGTGCTCAGCTGACAGTCTGCTGAGCCTTACGAAACGGCAGCATCTGCTGGTGGTTCCCTGGCCAAATTCCTGAGACACCTGTGCGCGCAGGAGATCAAGACTGAGCTGACACGCTTCAAAGGGGTGGGCAAGAAGACCGTGGCATGTGTCCTGATGTTCTGCTTGGACAGGCAAGGCATCTCCTGTGGTGCACATTTTGTGCATCTGGGCCGCTGGCCCCTTTGCCTGTCCATCCTCTGATCTGCCTCATTGTCGTAGGGATTGATCAGTATGGTTCAGTGTGCAATCTGCATGCTTGTCAGTCATGCTGCAAGATGCTCAGGGGCTGCTTGGCCAGAACTTTGGACTGCAGCCATGAGCTCAAGTGGCTTGCCCCTGATGGCTTTGCGCTGACTGCTGTTTGGACCTGCTGTGCTCCCAGATACCCACAATACATCAGCGCAACACCTTGTTTTAGGGCCTTCTGTGCTGCATGCAGGCATGAGTTCCCTGTGGACACCCATGTCTGGCGCATCACAAAGAGCCTGGGTTGGGTGCCACAGAAGGCGTCACGGGATCAGACATATGCACATCTGAATGCACGCGTGCCAGACAACATCAAGTAAGCGCAATTGAGTTGAGATGAGACAAACAACAGAACATTTTTGTTCAAGCTGCCCGTAGGATAGTATGGGCCTGCAGGCGACTTGACTGGCCATGCTTCAGCACTCGAGATGTGCTGCATGGTGCAGGTATGACCTGCACGTCCTGCTGGTGGAGCATGGTAAGTGTTGCGAGCGGTGTGCGAAAAATAATCGTCCCAGGAAGGAGGTGCTGGGGGCATGCCCCCTCTTTGGGCAGCACAGCGTCTTCAAAGAGCTGCAGCATGGCCCCCAAGTCAAGGTTTATGACACCAGTGATGCCTCAGATGAGGACTAAGCTTCAACAGACGCGACTGCAGCTATCACTAACAACATCAAATGCAAGCAATCAAATGACTAGGCTTGCCCGTGACCAGAAGTAAGCATCAGCTCGCACTGGCCTTCATTCTTTCCATGAACTCCGCATTGATGTCATAGCATTCCTGCTCCACCTGGCCGCCAATGAAAGCCACCTCGATGCCAGCCTTCAGCAAGGTATCCACACCAGCATTGTTGACAAGGGGGTTAGGGTCGCCCACTCCAATCACCACCTGCAATAAGCAACAGTGGTTTGCTGACCGCCAGGTACAAAGCAGCAGCTACTGCCTTGATGTGGGCACCCGTTGTTGATATGACGTCAGTCAGGGAAGCGTGCCCACCAAGCCACCGCAGAAGCAGACTCCTGCAGGCTCACTCTGCTGACTCCAGCTTCAACCAATGCCTGGCTGCAAGGGGGGGTCTTGCCATAGTGGTTGCAAGGCTCCAAAGTGACATATGCCACCGATCCCTCGGCAGCTTGCCCTGCAGATGATGGCCACTGGCTTGGTGCTGTGAGCTTGGATGCAGTGCCCGTGCCTGATGTGCTGCATGTGGCAGGCAGGGCTGTGCACCCCTCACCAGCTGCCCGCAGGGCAAACACCTCAGCATGTGGCTCGCCAGCTTTAGGGTGGTAGCCTTTACCCACCACCTGGCACGAGCACAGTCCCATCAGTGCAGGCGCCATAAGGATTTGCAGCGGAGACAAGAAAGCACTATTGCACAGCAGGGCAGCAGGACGTGCAGACCTTGCCTTCCTTCAGTATGATGCACCCCACAGCAGGATTGGGATATGTCTTCCCCAGCCCCTTGCGGGCTTGATGCAGTGCCATCTGCATGTAGCCTCGGTCATCTTGGTTTGCAGCACTCAACTTGCCTGCAGCTGCACAGCAATGAGTGAACAAGAGGCCAGCATCCTGCAGGCATGGCAGCAGGAACTCACCTGTGCTGGCTGAGGCTCTACAGGTGATGGACACTGAATAACGGCCCAGCTGATATCGTGATGATGTCTTGAACCCAAAACCGCCAGCATTGCAATGCCTGGCTGCCAACTGCCTCATGAACCTTTCACCCATGTCAGATGGGAGGTTGACCAGATCTAGGTCTACCATTTTAATGCTGCCATCCCAACTGTGAGGTTTTCTCACTGGCATGGGCTTGAATATCTGACAGAAAGATGCAATATGTTGGCGCTATCTCAGCATTCTTGAGTGCGCTTGAGGACCTCCATCAGGATTGTGAGCAGGCATTCTGTCATTTGACTTTGACAAGTACAGTGTGATGGCCCAGAGAGCATCATCAGGCAGTGTCGTAAGCTCAGAAGCTTTGACTCTCTTGCGGGTCAGGCAATGTCATGGAACTCAGACGCCCAGGTCTCCTGCCGCTGCCTGGCTGATCCCTGTGGGGGGCCGCTGGACTGGCTGCCCTTGCCCGAAGCTGCCCAGGAGGGCCCCAGGCTGTTGTGTGTGTCGATGTTTTCGTCTGCGCTGCGCCGCCCTTCGCTTTGCTGCCCGCTGCTGTGCTGCGATGGAATGCCTTCAGAGCTGGGCCCCTGCCTGACACCCCCCTGCATCAGATGGCCTGACCTCACATCGCGGAATTTCTGGCAGACACAGCCCTTGCTTCCTCCAGCCGATCTGTCTGACAGACAGATGATGACTGCCTGTGCAGGCCATTACACAACCTGCCAAAATTGCAGCTGTGCTCTGTCAGCTTTGCCGAGCTCATTGACAGTGCAGCAGAAGAACAGGAGGCTTGCAGATCCCCCACCTGCTGCTGCTGCTGGCCATCAGCAGCATCCGCGTCTCCCTCCGCCATCTGCACATCATCAGAGGCTGCCCCCAAGACGGCCTGCTCTGCACTTGGCCCCTGTGGTGCAGCAGAATCTTGTTCCTTCTGGCTGGCAGACTCCATGTCTGAGCCCGCATGCTGCCCCTGGGGGCTGGCAGGGGCGGCCGCCTGGTCAGGCCCCAGGGCAGCCCTTGCATCCTCGTTGTACACCTGGGTGGCCTCCTGGTCAAGCCCCAGCACAGATGCAGCTGCCGGACTCTGCAGCTGCTGCTCCGACTCCATCAGCGTCTGCTGTGCCTGGTCTGACGTGCTGACATCTGCATGCTGGCACGCACCCGCCACCTCTGCACCTTCTGGGCCTGAGTCCAGGGCAGGCTGCTCTCTGTTGCCCTGGTCTGTGGCAGTGGCAGAGGGGCCGGGCCCCTCGTCGCTGACGCCTGCAGGGTCCATCTGCAGGAAGGGCAGCAGGCCAGTGAGTCAGGCTCAGGACTGCTGAGGCACTGGCTAAACATAGCAGTGGGCTTTGTGCTCAGCAGCGAGGGTCGTCGATAGCTGCGGTGCTGTGTCCTGAGCAGCAGGGCTGCCCCACAGTCCACAGCGTCAACTGCGTGGTCCTGATCAAGCTTGGCGCAGCACGCCCACCACCCGCATTCACGTTCCCAGCTGTGCTGCCCACCAGCCACTTCAGGTGCAGCTCCCCACCAGCTTCCCTTGGCAGCTATGGCTGCTTGATCGAGCAGCCTGGCTCTTGCTGTGTGCAGGTGAGAGCGCCACCCTGTCACCTGCTGCTGGGTGCCGTGGATGAGGTTTGCATCTGCCTGGGTCATGCGGCGCGCCCCTGATGTTTCCCTGCCATCACCGCTGGTGGCGACCTGACCATTGAGGCCATAGTTCAAGTCCCTCTTGGCCTCCCACAGCGTCCTTTGTCGCCCCTGCAGGCAGGCGATGGATGGATACGTGAACAGCTCAGATGTGCTGTGCATTGGAGATGCCCACACTGTGCCTCTTATGAAGAGCTGCTTCAGAGGGTAGGGTCAAGGCAGCAGCGCCTTCCTTTTGTTGGCTGCTCTGCAGCAGATCAGCCAACAAAGCTACAACAACGGCTCATCCAGCATGACACCAGGGGGAGCCACAGCCAGGCATCACGGGCCACACCTGGGCAGTCACGACTTCTGATGTGACCACCGCAAGGCTGCAGAGACTGCAGTAGGTAGCTAGGCACTTCATGCCGTGTGGTATGTCAACACAACTGCGCCCAGCCTGGCACAGGGTGCCTAAGGCAGAACCACCTCCCTGATGTTGCAGCAGATGCATCTGCTCCTGCAGCAGTGGCCCACCCAGCGCACTTGAGTCTGCCAGCACGGATGCACACAACACAGCCATTGAAAGGTGCAGCACACACTGCGGCCAGGTGGCAAGCCTCCTGCAGCGCCTTCTGCAGCGTGGGCGCTGCCTTCATCCAGCTGACTGACGGTTTCAGCGATCAGGGCTACAGAGGGGCCCATCTGTACGTGAGGTGCAGCGCTCACCGCAGCCTTGCTGCGAACCTCCTCCAGCAGCCTCTGCAGCAACGTCACTGGCTCCCTAGGGACAGCTGGTGGCTGTAATTCCCAGATGCACCTCAGCCTGCCCTGAGGGCAGAGAGGCACCACCGCAGTCACTCACTGCAGCCTTGTCGCCGATCTCCTGCAGCAGCGTCTGCAGCACGGCCACTGCCTCCCCTGCCTGGCGTACCAACACCTCCCCTGGAGCTTCCTCCTGCTGCAGCAGAGTGACCTTGGTGTTCACGCTGCCCATCAAGGAGCGGCCCAGCTCCTCTCTTTCATCTGCTGCTGCGCGGGCGTCGACGGCGGCCTGGGCAGCCTGGCGGGCCTGCAGGGGTGCCCTGGATCAGATCACAGATCACAAGTGCAACCGCAATATGTTCTGTGACACTTGGGGAGCAGACAGCCTGTACAGGCTTGCCAGCATCGTAGATGCAGCCACAGATTGAGATGAGTACCACAAGCTGCAGCAGCGGAACTTCAGTCACAGCTTGCAGCTGTGCTGTTGCTGGCACCCGGTGGCTGCAGCAGAGTCTCCTGAGGCCCTGCAGCCGCAGCCTGTGCAGTCATGCTTACCTGCTCTGACGGCCGCTGCAGGCAATGCATCACAGAGGGCTTGCTATCTTGAGACATTCACTTGTTGCTTCCTGCTCCTGATTCCCACCCACCCCAACCCAGAGCAGGCAGAACGCGGCGACGTGACAATACATGCTGCACTGGAGCAGGCCTCAACGCACTATAGGTTTGTGTGGAGGCCCTCACCTGCTCCAGCTGCTGCTGCAGGCCATCGATGTCCTCCTGCATGCCCCGCTTTGCTGCAGCAGCCCGCTCTGCAGACTGTGCCCTGGCTTCCGCCAGCTGGGTGGCCAGCTGCTGCTGCGTCTGTGCATGGGCCTCCCTCTCAGCCTGCACAGGGACGAAGCAGCCTCAGCTGGGTCCTCAGAGCACACGGTTGCATGCCACCTGCTGAGCGACGTGGCCGATGCACGCGCCTTCCCCTCTCACACCGCCCATAGTGACGATGACGGCCCGTCGCAGCGCCCACTGCATGGTGGGAGCAGCTGTGGTGGGGATTGTGTAGGGTGCCAGACCAGGGTGCAGACAGGCCTTTGCCTTGCACGCGCACAGTGTGGCAGTGCGAAAGTCGCCGCCAGCTGCTGAGCCGTGCTGCAGCTCTGTCTTGGCAGCCCTTCACAGTGCTGGTGCTGTGGGCACAGCGCAGGGGCGGCAATGACACAGGCGCAAGGCAGGGCGCTGCAGACCACCAAGGGAGACATTGACCTGTGGCCGTGGCTCCACCCCTTCCAGCGGGCCCTGTGCTGATCTGAGGGCCGCGGCAGCATGCAACGCAGTGACAGCAGGCTGACCTGCAGCTGTGGCTGCAGCTCGTCCAGCAGGCCCTGCACTTCCCTGCAGCGGGTCTCAGCAGCAGCAGCCAGTCGCTTGGCCTGCTGTGTCTCCCGCATGGCACGGCCAACCTCCTGAGAGTCCAGGTCAGCACGGTCCCTGGCCTGCCACAGCTTGGCCTCCAGCTTGTCAACTTCCTTCATCAGTCGCATGTTCTCACGCTGCAGCACAGCCAGAATCAGCCTGAAGAAATGCTTTTGGGTTGCTCCACTTGGGGTCTGCCCACTCCCCTCTCCAGGCGTGTGGCTTCACGCGGCAGCACAGTCCAAGGATGCCTATGAAACATTCCAGCTGGCCCACACCCCTCTCGAGGCGGGTGTTCCCCTGCTGAGGCATGGCAGCTGCTGAGGCCGTTGTGGCAGGCGTGCGCAGCCTGTCATCCCCACTCCCCAGCTTGTGCCGCCAAAGTAAGTCATTGTCACATGCTGCAGGCTGCATCCACCATGGTTACGTCTTTGTCTAGCTGGGTGCAGCCATGCTGCAGGTGCCTCAGACATGGCTTGGTGCACTGGCAAGGAGGGCATCCAGTCCTGCAGCCAAGCGATGTCATGCTACAGGCAGCGCAGCAGCACTTGTGCACAGCAGCCTGGTCCAGCAGAGAGGTAATGACACTGCAGCGCCAGTCGTACCCCGACCACCACAGCACTTCAGCAGGCCAAGATGGCCGATGTCTAGAATTTGCTGGTCCCAGCAAGGCTCAGTCCAATGGACGGCTGATGCCTGAGGCTGGTGGTGCATTCTTTGGGAGATCATCACATAAATGGGGTTTCTTGCTAGGCCGCCAGATCACGCATTGCAGCTCATGCATGCACCTGTGACAATGCAAGCTGACGCGCCTCGCCACCATCTGCACGGGCGTGCAGCTTCACTGGCCGGTCTTGCTTTCAAACTGTGAGTGAGGCATCAGCAGGGTGGGCAGCAGCTGGCTCTGCCATCCACTGAAGCCATGCTGGCCACAGCTTGCTGGGCTTGCTGCGCTTTGCCCTGGAGCACCAGCAGAACAGACTCTGCCACCTACCTGCGTGTCACCTTCGCCCGCTTGCAGGTCCTCCAGTTCGGCATGCTCTTCATTGAAGCGCTGCTGCAGGGTCTCCATAGTGGCTGCTTTGGCTGTCAGCTCCTCTGTCTTTGCTGCCAAAGCTTCAGAAGCCTTGGCCACCTGCACAGAGGCCATGCAGCAACATCAGTCTCTGCCCTGGGATCTGCCGAGAGAGACAGTCGGGCCTCTGAAGACATGGCCACCTGCACAGAGAGGCGCAGGGCTGGGGGGACAGAAAGAGGCCATGGCAACCTGCACGAAGCGGCTCGGGAGTGTGAACATCAGTCCTGCCTTCTGCAGAGCCAAGCAGCTCGGTGAGCCACCAGGCGCCCCGCTGGGATGCTCTGCAAGCACCTGTCACAGCGGAGGTGGCTGCAGGGACCCGGCAGGTGAGTGGCTGCCCTGACTGACCACATCTTAGGTGCACCAGCTCTGTAACCATGCAGCACCTAAAGGCTGGGGGATTCTGGCTGCCCCACCCTGCACACGGTGAGTGTCAGATGCTCGCTCCGCTTGAGGCGGTGGGACATGTGCAGAGCACTGGGCTCTGCCTGGCACAGGGAGTGGCACCTCTACTGCACCACAGCAGTTGTCTTCCTGCCCCGCTGCAGAGTGCTTCAATGCCCTCTGCCGCGGAGCACTTGCACCTCCCACAAGCAGAGATTGCTGTAGTGCTGCACCAGATTCCCGACCTACCTGCTCCCCCAGAGCAGCCGCTGCCGCCTTGACCTGCCGCAGCTCAACTGCGTAAGCAGTACTGGCCCGCTGCAGCTCATCTGCGTGAGCAGTCCTGGTCTGCTGCAGCTCGTCTGCATGAGCGACCCTGGCAGACCGCAGCTCCTTCTCTGCTGCCTCCCTGCCATCTCGCAGGGCCTTCAGCTCTGCAGCCTGTTCCTGCAGGCGGGAAGGCACAGTGGTTGTTGGGCCAGAGTGGGCAGCCTGTCTCAGCAGCTGTGTTGTTTGCAAGGCCAGATTGGCCGCAGTGTCGACCAGCTGTGCTGTGGGAGTGGGGCCTCTTTGAAGGATCAGGGTCCCGATATGCAGGAGCAAGCCGAAAAGGTCCCAAGGCCACAAGAGCATTCACAGACACTGCCCACAACGCAGGAAACCATCTTCGTGGAAGCTCTTCAAGGCTCACAGGCTGCAGCAAACAATCACAACCGCAGTGCTCCCGCTTCCCTGCTGCCTCTCGAGGACTACGCGGCAGAGGGCTGTCTCACCTCCATACGCCGCTTCTGCCGGTCAATCAGGGCCAGCTTGTCGGTGTCCCCGCCCTCTGCCTTGGGCCGCTTGGGCTGGACTCCCCCCTGCATGGGTTCCATGGAGGGGGACTTGCGCTTCCCAGTTGCAGCCGCAGCCTCAGCCGCCGGCGGCTGCTGCTTGGGAGAGCTGGCATGCTCTGGCGCATCTGCAAACTGGTAACTGCAGGCACAGCTTGCAGCTTCAGGGGGGCAGCAGCCAGGAGGTGCTACCTGTGCACGCCTTGGGCCGACAGTGATGCATGCCCACCACTTCCCAAGCAGCTCTCCATGGCAGCACTTGCAGGCGCGGACACTGCACAGCTGCCGAGGTGCCACACAAAGTAGCAGCCAGCCGCAGCCGGTGCAAGCGGCAACTGGCAACAGCGCCCACTCACACGATGGCACTTGGCGCAGCGACGCTGTCGGCATGCGCTAAGGTGATGACATCTCCAGCCTTGATGGGCTCAGGCTGATTCTTGGCTATCTTTTGGCCATTGATGAAGGTGCCATTGCTGCTGGTGTCCTCAATCGTCCAGCCGGGAGGGTCCTGCACGGTGGGGAGATGGTTGCAGTTGCTGTTTGGCCAGACCCACCTTGCCATGCACAGTTCAGAAGTCAGTCAGCGGAGCCAGGAGTCTTGAAGGCACAGCAAAGGCCAGCTCAGCCACTGTGCTGCATGTCTGGGAGGGCGTGGCAAGCAAAGCGTGACGTGCATGCTGCGTTTCTGGCCCGGCTGGCATGCTGGGTCTGACTGCATCAGGGCGGCCTGACGCAGCGTCGCGCTCACAGGGAAGACTGCTGAGCAGAGCAGCATGGCTGTGTGAGCGTTATGGGAGCAGCATGAAAGGCAGCCCACCTGGGTGGCCCTGAGACAGGCGTGCTTGCCGCTGATCTGCAGCCACCCAGCGGGCATGCGGTAGTTGTGCCTCCCATTGGCAGCCCTGCCCAGGATGGTCCCTTCATCTGAGCAGCGCAGCAGCAGCTCTCCCCCGTTGAACTGCTTGGCTGTGGCAGAGAGGGCTTTCAGCATTGGGTCACGCCTCACAGGTATGCAATTGTGAGGGTCCTGTCGTCAGGGGAATGGGGGTTCATCATCAAAAAGCCAAAAAAAGGGATTATTCTCAAAGCCGCAAACTAAGCCGCCTGAGCCGAAGTGAACTCACAACAAAGCAACTATAGATACCTCCATTCTGGCACCTCTGTATGGAAGAGAGCAGTGACGCCTCCAATAGCAGTAGTAGTAGTAGTGGCAATAGCAGGCAGCAGTTCCAGCCCTCCGTGCCACCAGTGCCAGAGCTCAGGCCTTGGGGCATAGCAGTCAAGTTCCAGAACCCAGCAGACGTGAGCCCTGATTGCCAGCAGCCGCCGCCCACACCACATGCATCCTGCACTTTTGGTGCATCCTGTTTGCTGACTGCTCACTCCCTGTGCCATGCTCTGCAGTGTGCTAAGGAGAAGCCTCCCTAACAGGAGCCAACCATCCTAGCACAGCACCATGACCACCCTGGAGCCTCCCGGATGGCCCAGCCCCGTCTTTGAGGGATCGGAGAAGCGCATCGAGGTCGACTTCAGTGTTCCAGCTGGATTCAATGGCCTTCGCGGCCTAGACCGGCAGGCTATCGACCTGCTGATGCAGCAGGCTGCCTGCTGTGTGGTCTCAGCCCGCAGCAATCCCCAGTTCGATGCCTATGTCTTATCAGGTGAGCCACATTTCAGGACAGATCAAGAATTGTGAAGCCGCCGCCTCTTCTTGTAGCTGGCCCTGCCTTCTGCTTCTGCAGCACAAGCTGCTGTGCCTGGGCTGTCCAGCGCCATGCAGAGTGCGGCAGTTCATCCTTTGACAGTGCGCCGCCCGCACATGCAGAGTCCAGTCTTTTTGTCTATCCCGGCAAGTTCGTGCTGAAGACCTGTGGGACCACACAGCTGCTGAATGCTGTGCCGCTCCTGCTGGAGCTGGCCGCCAGCCTGGGCTGCCAGGCAGTGCGTTGCAAGTACTCGCGTGCCTCCTTCCTGTTCCCCGAGTACCAGGTGCGCCGCCCATTGAGACCAGCCATCTCGCTGGTTGCATCGGTGCCACCTGCAGCTCATGCACTGCACAGCATGCAGCACCTGTGCCTCTTGTTACAATATGTGGAGCTTATGCATAGCCACAAATCTTGCACACAGGGCTTTCACGGGGCTTCTGGAGCCTGAGCACCCAGTGGGCAGTGCACTCTGCTGTTCCATGCATGCGTGAATGTGACTTACTGTTGTGCCTGCAGCCCAAGCTGTACCACAGCTTTGCCCAGGAGGCGGCGCACCTAGACGCCTACTTTGCCGGCCTGGGCAGCAGCTCCCACGTGCTGGGCCACCCCGCCGACGGGCTGCAGTGGCACGTCTATGTGGCCGGCGCAGGTTGCACCCAGCAGCCAAGCTGCAGCCTGGAGGTCTGCATGACACAGCTGGATGCCGTCAAGGCCCAGCAATTCTTCAGGTCAGCCCACTGCTCGTTTGACACCCACGTCCACCAGCGCCACCCAGTCCAGTTGTCAGCTGCCTGCACTGCAATGGGAGACCTGCTGCGACTTGACGGTGTGCACCAGTACTGGGACCTGCTCACCCCTGCCCGCAGGTGCAGCAGCTTTGTGTGGGCACCGAGCATACCACCAAAGACAGTGGCACAGCAGCATGCCTCAGTACTGACACCTCCTGTGTCCACGCAGGTGCAGCAGCTACGTGAGCGCTGAACAGACCACTGAGGCCAGTGGCATACGCGGCCTGGTCCCTCTGGCCGCCATCGACGACTACGTCTTTGAGCCCTGTGGGTACAGCATGAACAGCCAGGAGGGGCGCACCTTCAGCACCATCCACATCACGCCAGAGGCAGGCTTCAGCTACGCCAGCTTCGAGATCAGCTGCTTCGCAGCTGGCAGTGTGGACGTCCAGCACCTGGTGGCGCGACTGTCTGAGCTTTTCATACCTGGTGAGCACCCGTGTGCAGAGTGGTGTGCTGGGCCTGCTGTTGCTCTGTCTTTCATGCAAACAGTGTTCGTGTCAGAGCCATGGTGCTGCTGAATGGCAGTACCTGCGACGCTGGGCAGAGTCTGGGTGGGGTTAGAGGTGCAGTGCGTCTGCTGCTGACATGGCCAACTGCTTTGCTTGCAGGCTTGGTGGCACTGGCAAAGCACAGGCCCTGTTGTGGGCATGTTTGCTGTGCCAGGCACACTCAGCTTGTTGTCTTGGCTGCAGGCAACATGACTGTGGCGCTAACCTGCGACAGTGGGCCTTTGCCACTGGCCCCTGGCGTGCCCTCAAGCTACAGCTGCACAAGCAGCAACAGTCAGGCCTTTGCCTGTGGCGGCCACACCGCGTTCTACACTTATGCCTCAGCCCAGGCTTGCAAGGGGTGTGCTAGCCGCCCTGACAGCCCCTGCACTGTGCTGCGCACTGGCAGCCTGGAGCCATCTGAGGACTCTGTCTCAGGCGACACAGCTCAGGCTTCAGACAGCGAGGGAGTGGACAGCAGAGCCAAGGATGTGAGATGGGGCGACACACAGGCTGTGCAGGTGTTCGTGGCATGAGCCAGGCCTGACGTAACGCAGCAGGCATCAGTGTCACACGCAGTCAGCTCAGTATAGGCATCATTGCGGCATCACATAACATACATCTTACGGAATCCCCTTCGCTTGGCTGCTTAGAGTTGTGTAAAGCGTTTGCGTAAAGTGTGGACTGTCCTTCTGAATGGTGATTAATGACTCTGATGGCGTGATGTGTCAGGAAGTTAATTGGTTGAAGACAGTGTCTGCAAGGTAGATTGTTTCTGCCAAAATCGTCAGGGCCGCACGGCATAGTGCAAACAGCAGCGTCCACGGTGACATTGTGACACCACGGCAGACCATTCACTTTTTGCCCCTGCCACGGCCACCTCCCCTGGCGGCGCCCCTCCCGCCTCTGCCACCACCTCGCTTGCCCTGCAAAACAGCATAGGAGTTGCATTGCACATTGCCCACAGCGTAGAGACACCGGAGCTGCGAGGAGAGGGCTATTGCATGCCCTGGTCTGCAGAAGTGCATGCCTTGCCCTGGTCAACACTGTGCTCTGCACACACAGGGATCTACAGACATGGCCACCAGGTGGATCCTGACTGGCCAAGAGTCCAACGTGGCACTTGAGGACAGAGTGCCTGGCCTTTGGGCTTTCAGCCAAGGTGCCAGTGCAGCTTGACACAGCTGACAACCCCAAGGCATCACCTTTGTTGCAATCCACTCGCCCAGGGACTGGCGCCACTTGACCCAAAGAGTTACATGATGTTGACAACAGGGACCCAGCTGAGCCCCCCATGCCCACCTTTGCGCCTGTTTCCTTGGCATTGAAGGACATTCCACGCCGTGCCAGCTGCTTGGCCTTCTTGGCCAACATGAGAGGGTCCAGCTCGTCCTCCTCCTCCTCCTCCTCCTCCTCTTTCTGGGACTTCCCAGGGGACTCCTTGGTCAGCTCTGGCTCCATCTCTGGGTCGCCACCATCTGCAGGCAGGCAGGCAATTATTAGGGTGAAGGCAGTGTGAATGCACAAGAGAAGGACCAAAATTGAGTACAGCCTCTCCATGTCTAATTACCCTATACATAAGCAACCTCTGCCTGAAGGTGACATCCCTTCTGCAGTAGGGCAGCACGGCTCCTAACAAACCCTGTCCTCTGCATGCATGTTGCCATGCTGGCATCCAGCTCAGCTGCAGGCAGATGGCTCCAATCCAGAGACAGCAGCTTGCCGTTGGACTCCAATGGCAGACCGGGCACGCAGACCGCGTTGAGGGCCGCTGCATGCAGCATTGCTTCACTGGGCAGGTGAGCACAGCCCAATGCATGACGCTGCATCTGGAGCTTCCAGCAGCGTCAGACCTCCCAAGATGTGCAGCAGCCACATGGCGGCCTGGCAATGCCTTCCATGAACTGCTGCTTGACGTCCTGGCCAAGCTTGCCCTCAGAGTCACAGCAGCTCTGGCCTGCACACCACCTGCTTCCCCAAGCAGCAGCCACCAAGCTGCTAGCATGACGCACCCAGCTGGGACTCTGTCTCATCAGCTGCCTGCGCAGCTGCCCGCCCCTTCTTCTTCTTGGTGGCTGGGTCTGCCTCCGTCCCCGTGCGAGCCCGCACCTTGTGGGTGTTGAAGAACCTGCAGAGCCGGGTAGGGCAGCTGGGCGGCAGCCTGTGACGCCTGGGAAGCAATGTGACGTATGAAGTATTGCAGGGCAGACGGCGGCAGCCTTGCAGGGTCTGGGCAGCTGTGTAGCAGCCACTGCGACAAGGTGCGCATCTCTGGCCAGGCTCCTCCAAGTGAGACAGGCAACAACTGGTTGCCTGGAAGCACAGCGCCTCTCCTGAAAGAGGCACTTGGTGGGTTCTATGAGCTGCTGTGCACCTCCCATGAACCAGGCAGGCGGCTCAAAGGTTGTAAGGTCACCCAGCTTTGGCCGCCCCATGCGTCGCAGCAGCCTGCTTTGTGAGGCCTGTGCTCAGATGCAGAGCCCCTGTCTGCAGGCTCTGGGCAACTGGCTTGTGTGCAAAAGAAGAGCAAGACCTGGATTGTGGTGGGTTGCAATCTGCCATGTCTGTTGAGCAGGTGGCTGCCCGACTCCAGGTGACACTGCCTCCCAGCCAGTGACGGCTGACGTCAAGTGCAGTGCTTCCAGTTCAAGGCCTCAGCCTCCAGAGCAGCAACTGTGCCCTCAAGTATCGTGTCCTGCCTGGTGAAGGCTGCCTTAGTCTGGGTGTCCACCTCCTTCATGGGATCCTCAGCCCAGTCCTGTTTGGTCTTGAACTTGGTCACGTCCAGCAGGAAGTCGACGTCGTCCCGGGCCAGGCAGTACCCATGCATCTTCAGACAGGGACACCAGCAGTTGGAGGAGTGTGGGCAGCACTGAGGGAGCTGTGCTTGGTGTCTCTCAGCGATCACAGTCTTGCTTGGCGTCAGCCATTCACCCCTGGAGGTGGGGGTCCTTGAATGTCATGGGCTGGGCGGTGCCCTGCATGCACCTGCCTCAACACGTGTGTTTGGCTGGGCCATGTGCCACCAAGTCCAGTCAGGCGCCCCTTGAGGAAGGGTAGGCGCTTGGTCTGCCTGGCGGGCACATCGCTGTGCCCTGCGTGGCACCAATTCTGACCGAGGAAGGGACTGCAGGGCGCAGGGCTGTGCAGCCGCTGCGCGCAGGGGCTCACTCACCGTCACCCAATAGGGGCATCGTGGTGGGTCTTGGCCTAGCTGTCAGTCTGAAGAGCGAGCCAACAAAGACAGCATGGGAGATGACCTCATCCCACCACAGGCTCAACTCTCCCCCCCCCCTGTCACCTGCCAGAGGTGCCGCCAGCGTGCAACGCAGCACTGGCAGGTGCAGGGTGCCCAGAGCAGCATTCAGAGCAGGCAGGGTCCAGAAAGAGGCAGGACACGTTGCTGCGTTTGTCTGGTCTCAGCACTTGATCACTTGGGGCCGTGCAGTCAATGAGGGGCATGACAACCTCTGAGCTGACCTTGTCCACCACAGCCTCGATGCCCTCCTTCCCATGCTCCGCCAGGGGCGCCAGCAGCGTGCGCCGCAGCACCGGCAGGTAGGACAGGCGCAGCGCTGAGCGGTCACCCTGGAAGGCCCCACTGCTGGCCATGCGCGTGTGCAGCTCCCCCAGCAGGCGCCGCTGCTTTCCTGCGCTGCTGTTCTGCCCCAGCCACACGGGGAACCTGCAGGGCAGGGACAGCTGGGGTCTTCCTGTCACATGATGTCCGGCCACAGTCCAAACTTGGCCCAACCACCTCTCTATGTGCAGCCAACTTAGCTCCTGAATCAAGAAGCCCAAATTTCAGCTGGAACTTCTCCTGTATTGCAACCCCATGTGAAGCGTCGTGACCCACTGACACACAGCAGCGCCTGGGGACGTTGGGAAGCCCACAGGGACAGCAGATGCGTACCGCCAGCCCAACAGCTGCGCCTGACTGGGGCAGCACCTCTCTGCAACCCCATCACCATGTCACCTTGGGAAGTTGGCCTCCCCTGGGTACAGGCCGAATGCCTCTCGAACGCCCCTCATGTAGACGCCTGGGGCCACGCTGCCGACGACGGCCGCAAAGGGCATCAGGCCCCAGTTCTGCTTCTGCCGCACCTGGCGGTTGACCAGGTCTCCCTCGCTGATCAGGTCTGCTGCCTTGGCGATGAACTGCAGGGCAAGCAATGGAGCAAGTGAGCAAGATTGGACTTGACATCTGCAGGGGTACAGATTCTGCAGACGTTGAGCAGCCAGGTGCCCACACATGCTAGAGCCCAACACCTCCACAGGCCACATGCTGTCGCATACACAGGCACGCAGGAGGCCCAGGTACAAAGACGCGCTGGGCTGCAAGAAAGCCCACCAGCAGGACAAGCCACCCATGATTCCCACCTCAAACACATTGTTTGTCACCTGCCGCTGCCCCTCGCTGGTGGCAGGGACTGCACCAGCTGGGGCACCAGCATGCCCCACAAACATGCAGTCAGAAGCAGGCAAGCCGCGAAAAGTAGAGCCCCAAACCGTCACACGCTGCATGCTGCTGCACAATCTTGATTTGGAAGACCCTGAGCTACAGCAAGCCCATGCGCAAGAGGGTGTGCGACCAGGCAAGCCTGCCTGCACAGCAACACGGCTGACCTGGAGCCTTGCCTGCACATCTGTCTCTCACCTTGAGGCGCGTCCTGTCATCAGTCGCCGGCCCTGGCCGGTGGTTAAGGTAATTCTCCTGCACCAGAAGGGGCACTAGCGAGTCGTCCTGGAAGACGAGGTCTGTCCTGGACGACATGGAGAGGTGCATCGAACTGGACTCTAGCAGCTTGCGGGCGGCGTCGAAGGGAGACATGTCTGCATCCTTGCTGGTACCAAGCTTGCCCTGCAGCAGCAGCACAGAGGGTTCTGCGCTGGAGCAATGGTTGTATAATGGAGCAATAAACCTGATCTGGCGCTTGCGGAGGGTGCTAAAGGGACATGCCTGTCAGCACAGGCTTCTGCTAAGAGGCTAAGGCAGAAAGACCTGTTTGCTTGAAGTACTGCCAGGGGCTTCCTCCAGAAAGGAGCACGTCTCACAGGGGCTGCCCAGCATGTCTTGCCCTTCCAGTGTGACACAAGTACAGCAACTGCTGTGGACCTCTTCCTTAAGGTTGTGTTCATGTATGTGTGTGTGTATGTGAATGTGATGGCCCAGCTCAGACTCACAGTATGCAGGCAACTGGCAGGCCAACCGATATCTTGAGCAGCAACAGGACACACACCCACTCCTCCCCAACATAGAACCCATATGCCGCTGCCCTTCCCAGGCCCATGCCCTCTTGCAGCTGTCGACAGCTGGTTGGTGCATTTGCATACCACATGAAGCTGTGAGTCCACAGGATTTGGCGCATGGTGCAGTGGAACCAAGCAACCTGTTCTGGTGCTGTGAGTATCCTCAGTTGTTACCAGGCACAGAGGACCCTAGTACCACATGCTGCTGGGGGGAAAGCATCGTGTGCACCTCCCTCAGCCCAGGGGAACCCACCTTGACGTCATCGTAGCTGAGCGCCTGCGCCCGGAGGCGCACCATCTGCAGCTGCCCCAGCACAAGGCGGATGTCGCAATTTGCGCCCTCGGCCAGAGCCATCAGGGTGCTGTCTGTCACCTGCCACACCAGGTCACCATCAGCAAGAGAGTTGGTGGGTGTGTGCAGCAGCAGACATGAAGCTCAGCACAGGAGTGGGTTGGATCTGTGCAGTGGCACTAATTTCCACTGCCCTATATGTCAGCTGCACTCAGCCCAAAATTTGTGCTCCAGCCAAAGAGGGCACAGCCTTGCAATGCACTGGAGCAGGAGGTTGCTCAAGGGGAGGAGGAAATGAAGGGCGCTCTGGCTACCAGGTGGCACTTTTGCTGAGCTCACCTGCAGCCCCTCGGCCTCACAGATGGTCTTCATGCGCTTCATGATCTGGTCCTTGGTGGGCTTCCTGCAGCAGCAGGGGCGCTCTGGCCTTGTGCTTGCAACATTTCCTAACCTGGTCTGGAGCTTTGACATGCTTCGGAATCTACTGACAAAAGCACTGTATCTGTACCAGACCATGCTCCTCCCGCAGTCCCACCTACCTGCCCAGCTGATATTCAGCTCCAGGCCGTGACTTCACAGGGATGTGACCAACTTGTAGACAGCAGCCTGACCACTGTTTGTGCATTTGCAAAGCCCAAGATCATGCTTCCCCTGCACTCTCAGCTGCCAGCCCATCTGTGCTGTGTCACCTGGCAGTTGGTTCAGAGGCGCCTGACATGACCCCACACAGAGTTGCGTGCGAACGAAGGTGACGCACTGCCTGCAATCATGCTCTTCCTGCATTCCCAGCTGCCAGCCCACCTGTACTCCAGCTCCAAGCAGTGGTTGCGCAGGGACTTGAGCTTCTGGTTGTACTTGTCATTGCAGATGGCGATGATGGGCACCTTGGAGCGCTTGATGGTGTCAATCAGGTCAGTCACTCCGCCGCGGTCTCCCCCTGACATGCCGTCCACCTCGTCCATCACCAGCACCATCTGCAGGGCAGGGGGTGCGTGGGCCTTGGGAGGTGGCAGAGACGACTGCAGGGGTATGTCAGGGGACCTTCATGTTGAGAGCCAGAAGCGATGGGAGGCCAATCTGCAGGCTCAGACTCAGACTTCTGGGGCAGCCCTCCAGGTACAGCTTTGCAAAGGGGGACCGTAACACTACCACCACTGATGACACATGGGCTCACGAGAGGCTGTACAGTCATTGTACACGATTGTGCAGGGGGCGCACCCGCCAGACAGGCACCAGAAGCAGTCCTGCAGCAGGCAGGGTCATCACCCTGGCAGGCCTTGTGAGGCTGTGTCCATGCTCTCATATGTAGTAGTCATATGGACGGCGCTGATACATGGCAGCAGTGGCACACCGTCCAGCTCGCACACATGCACTCCCTGTGACCACATACCCCTGTGACCACATGCCTTCATTCTCTGCCAACATCTTCAGTCTGGGTGCTGCCACATGCATGCACTGGGGGCCCATATCACCTTGTCCCTGCTGGCCTTCGCTCGCTCCACGCTCATGTTCAGCGAGGCGTTGGTGGCCATTTCCCGTATGCTGTTGGACAGCTTGCCCCCCACCCCCTTGAGTGCGCTCTTGTCGGACTTGTTGCGCGTGTCTGAGGCATTGACCTCCACCGCCACAAACCCAAGCTCCCTGCAGAGGGGGCACACTCAGCAGTGCTGGCCCCAGCTTCTGCCCTGACTGGTAAGCAGCAGGAGACCTCTCATCTTGATCAGCTAATGCGTGCATTCTGCGAGGGACAGCTGCACTCCACAGTCTGAATCAGGAGGCTGTGAAAGGTTAAATCAGGTATGCACCAGTGCAGGACAGCAGGGCCGCACTAGGCATCCCACCTGCAAATGATCATTGCAGAACTGGTCTTCCCAATGCCGGGAGGCCCACTGATGAGCACCGCCTTCTTGCCCAGATCCTTTTTGTTCTTGGCTGCTCCCTTGGCCTCTGGCGCGTTCTGCCCCTTCATGTGAGTGTTCTCCCTGCATTGAGGTGGGGACAATCAGCAAGACACAACAACGCAGTACAGTCTTCAGCCTGCCCCACACAAGGGCGGCAGCAATCAATAGCTTGAGCAGAGGGGTGATCTACAGGGTGTGCGCCTGCTCCGGCATACACAGTCCACGATCAGGCCTTGTTCTTCTGTTCCAGATGGCTCAGCACCAACCAGCCCAGTCCTGAAAGGGGTGCACGTCTCACCAGATTGGCAGCCAACTCCTGCATGTTGCAAGGCTCAACATGGACAGCACGTAGGCATTGCTCGGCCACCCGCATGCAGCCCAGTCCTGAGTGGATGTCTCACCAGTTCCGAAGCCAAGTCCTGAGGTTCCCGATGGCCCCTGGGTTGCCCACCAGCTCCTTGGCGCTGCCAGGCTTGTGCGTCTCCACCCACAACTGCCCACTGGGAGCCGGCGGGGCCTTGCTGCTGCTGGGTCCTGCTTCCACGCTGGGCCTGGGGCCTGGTCCGGCTGAGGCAGCCTTGCCTGCAGGCCGAGCAAAAAGTGGTTGTGGAGGTGGCTGGCTAACTGTTTCACACGGACAGTGTTCAGTCGGTGTGTTCACACATGGTGCTGGAGGGTGGCTGAGCTGTCCCAGGTGCGGGTGGAGACGGCTCCAATTGGCGCCTTGAGCGATACCTGCCAGGAAGATCCGTCTACACAGAGTGGGTGGCCCTTGATGATGTGCAGCCGATGATGCACTGAAGTGAGGGCCTGGCAACCTTGAGCCCAGAGTTCTGGCAGCAGCAACGGAAACTTCATGGACGGTGACCTTGCAGCTAGCTGCCACAGAGACAGGCCTGGCGCGCTCAGGGTTCCAAGCAGCAGCAGCAGCCACCTTGTGTGGGTGGTGCAGGTGCAGCTGGTGCTGAAGAGGCACCACTGGCTTTGGAGGGAGCTGAGGCCCCAGAGGTGCCGCCCACGGCCGGCGCTGCTGGCGCAGGGGCAGCACTGAGCATCGACAGCAGGCCCTCCTCGTCGATCAGCTTCACACCCTTCTCCTGTGCCTGCAGATGCAGTGTGACAGTACATTCCACTCAAGGGCTGATCACCGACAGCAGTCCTCCCTGTAAAACAGCTTCACTGCCTCCTGACGGGCCTGGAGTGCAAGGAGCCGTCCGCTGTGGAATTGAAAGCCTGGACATGATTTGCCAGAAGCAGGGTGCGACAGGCGCACATGAGTGACTTGCAGCCAAAGAGGTTCTCAGCATATGCATCCAGGAGGCTCTGCCTGGCTAGCCCAGGCACACAGGCTTGTACTGCACAGGCAGCCAGCCACAAACTTTGCTGCAGGGTCGTGGCAGCATGAAATGGCCATGACAAGCTCAAGGCAAGGGTGGCTGTGTGAGAGTCTGCAACTGCCACATGCCGGCGACCTTAGTCTGCCTGCCAGTCGTGCCCAAGTGGTCGCGCCCAAATCCGTGACCCCCAGCACGCCTTTGGGGATTACAAGGACAGATCACCAAGCTGCACCAATTTTTTAACATGGCATGCTTGAAGCTAGAATGCTCTTGCCCAACCAGCAAGAAGCTGCTGCTCACCTTGTTGTATTTGGAGTTGCCCGTGTTCTCGCCACACAGCAGGAAGCTGGTGCTCCCACTGACAGACCCCGTGACGCGGCCGCTGTGCTTCTGAATGAGGTCTGTGGCCTCGTGGCGGAATAAGGAGTCCAGAGTCCCTGAGATGACAAAGCGCTTGCCCTTCAGGCACTCAGGATGACCCTGAGGGTACATCTGCAGCAGCAGATGGCGGTGCTGTGAGCCAGGCTCATGAAGGTGCAGGACTCGATTGCCACCGCGCGCGGTGGCGTGCTGGGAGCAGCTGGCTGATCAGTCTATGCAGCAGCAGCGACGCGTAGCTGCTGCCGCTGCCATGCAGCAACATCAGCAGCACCAGCAACAGCCGCAACTGCAGCGTTGGCTATCATGTGGTGGACCCTTTTTGTGCTTGCCTTGTTGCCATGATTTGGGGGTTCCACTGCGTCCCCACCCACGCCACCCCCGTAGCCACCAGCCGCCTGCTCTGGCAGTCGCGTGAACTTCACTCCCTCCTCTGAGGGCAGCAGCAGAGCGGCCGCATCCACAGCTGCAATTGCTGCAGCTGTCTCTGGCTCCTCACTTGGCTGCTGCTTCTTCCCTTTGGTGGTGGCCTGCAGCAGCAATGGTCAACGCAAGCCTGTCTGCAAATGCCTCGGGGGCACAACAGCCCTTTCCTAACTGGTGCGCAGCATGCTGTAGCTTGGTAACATGCCTCCCTTTGGCATCAAGGCAGTGTGCTGCAGCCCATGCTCTCAGCCTTGCATCTGATATGGCTCTGGCCTGTGTCTCTCTGAGCAGGGCAGCTCAACTTAGCAGCGCAACTGGACTTGGGGGTATGCAGAAGGGAGGCACCCCCTGTGCCACTTCTGGAGGTGGCCTGCATCAGCAATGCTGCATGCAGCAGGCCTACTGCAGCAGCAGCAGTACCTTGAAAGGTCCGCTGCTCAAGCACCAGTGGGCTCAGACATATCAGCAAAGGCACCGTGTATAAGGGTTCCTGAAGTGGGGGACACATGCCAGTGCACCAGGACGACAGGCAGGATGTAGGGATGTACAATAGCAAACGGCAGACACCCACTTGACAGAAGCAGCCAGCCGCAAGGGCAGCAGGGGAGGTGCTGGCCGGCTGCAAGGCTTGCCATGGCACCTGTGCTGTGCCTCAGGGGTGGACGGTGTCTCACCTTCTTGGCAGTGCCAGGCGTCCCCTTGGCCCCTGCCTTCTTGGCAGACGTCTTCTTGGCCTGAGATGCAGGTTCTGAAGTTTCGGACCTGCAGCCAAGGTGAGGATGTCCCCAACAGAGGACAGCTTCTGATGCAACGCCTCAAGCTGAGATGCTTCAGAGGAGCACTGAAATGATGCTATAGGTCTAAACCCAACTGCAAACCAATGCTTTTTGGGGGCCATGTCAGGGGTGCGCAGACAGCACTTCTGCGCCTCAGCTGCTACCTCACCTGCCGCAATCCCCCAAGCAGTATCCTCACCTTTGAAGCAGAGGGTGGCTCACATGCACTGCCACACCACCAGAATCTGCGCTGAACTGTCATACAACACCAGAGCAGAGGCTCGCAGCACAGCCTGTGCTTCCTGCTGGCTGCCCTCTGATTGCATCCAGTGCCAAGTCAGACACACATTGCACCCTGACCTGGACTTGCGCTTCCTGCTGGCTGCCTTCTGCGCAGGCTTGGACTCCTCACCCACCTCCATGGCATCGTCATCATCCAACGCCACCACCAGAGACTCGCTAGCACTGGCCACTCCAGTGCCCTGCGATGCCTGCAGTCAGCCGTGTGCAGCAGCCTTTGGAAAATGTTGACTCGGACCAGCAGTACCCTTTGGCTTTGCTGGTATCTGTGCTGACAGGTGCCTGCAGCCAGCAAGTGGGTGCACAAATTGGCAGACTGCCGGCGCACGCTTTGCCTGACGCAGGGTCCTTGCTGGCGCCATCCCTGAAGACGCCTGCAGCCACAGCGCGCCAGCAAAGTACTGCTTGCTGCCGCCAGTGGGTGCAGTGCCTGCAGGCGCCTGCAGCTGGCAGGCACTGCACCCACTGGCGGTGACCTGCACATGTGTGCATGATGCTACTGCCCGCCCCAAATAGATGTCCAGCCTGCCTGCATGCACACTCAAGCCAGCTCTGTCTGTGGGGCACACCGGCGGCTTGTCTGGTGACACAGGGCAGCGGCCCACGGTGCTCGCTCTATTTGCCGCAGCCTTGAGCAAGTCACAACGACCCCAAACTCGGACAACCTCTAGGCTGTCTGCAGCCGGCCACAGACTGCAGGCTGATCAGCCCACAGCACCCTGGGGCCCGGCACAAGCTGCTTAGCAAGTCCCTCGCATTGAATGTGACACCAACATGCCAACATCTGGACTCTCTGGAGACAATCAGCCTTACTGCCCAGATGTGATGCAGCTAGGGCCAGGGCTCAGCCTGATGCATCTTGCCTGTCCATCTTGTCGGCCCCCCATGTGACTTCGGCTGTCCCGCAGCCCCCCTTGCATGAGCTGAGAGGCTTCTGAGTCCCACTTCCAAGTAGCAAATGCTCAAGAGCCCGAGCCTGAGCTGGCAAGGCTGCTGCTCACAGCTTCTTCTCCTGTCAAGCCCTGTCCCCAAGGCATGTCCCAGGCCCAGCAAGCATGCTTTTGGACAGTCCAGCCAGAGTCGACATCTGCAGGTTTGATTCTAGGTCATGAGTTCCCTACACCATTGGCCCCGCACTGACACCACCTGTGCTGCACCAGAGGCAGAAATTTCCCAACTCTGGCAGCGCTGGGACCTAAGTCCCTGGCCAGCTCCATGACAACGCAACCTAGCCCTTCAGCCAAGAAGCTTCTGCGATCAAGGCCTCGGCCAAGAGGCAGTTGATGAGTGCCCACCTCATAGCTCTCGTCATCCCCCTCGCTGTCAGATTCATCGATAATCTTCCTGCCACGCTTTCGCTTGTCGCCAGAGGCTTTGCCCTTGCCTTTGGGCTTCCCCTTGGGCTCTGCCTTGGGCTCTGCCTTGGCCTCTGCCTTGGGCTCTGCCTTCACCTTGGCCGAGGCAGCAGGAGACTTGGAAGCAGCCACCTTTTGGCGCTTTGGGGGCGCGACCTCTGCAACCTCTGCTGTCAGGTCCACCTCCACATCTGACATCTGCATGGCAAGTGAGAAGCGCCTGTGGCGGCCCTCTAGTCCAGAGCCTTGCAGCTGCATAATGTGCTGCCTCTCCTGGCAAGGCTGCCATATCTGAGGCCCGAATGCATGAAGCATGTCAGGTGTAAGGTTGGGTCATGATTGAGTGCGACGATGCCCACCAGCGAGGCGCACCTCCACATGCAAGCCCTGCATATGACAACACACAAAACGCCAAGGCCAGCACTGGCAAAGGCCACACCGATTGGCACCATACAGAGATGGTAGGTGGAGCATGAGCAACATGGTACATGCACACACTGACTCAAGTTCTTGCACTATGTCTGGATCACCTCAGCGGGGGCAGGCGCAGGCTGCTGAGGAGCTGGCTTGGAGCCTGCACAGTGGCACAAATGCAATGTCAGCACGTGATCTACAAGAGACATGATGCACCAAGCAACACAGGCCTACCTGGGGCTGGCTTGCCGAACCAGTTCCTGATATCCTGCATGCAGATTTTCAGCATTCATGCCTGCTAACCTTTTTTGCTGATTTCAAGTTTGCTCAGTCAGTTTGCTGATTTCAAGGCAGAACAGTGGGCTCACATTCTTGGCAGCTGGAGATGACGCTGCAGATTTGGTGCTTGCGCGACCCATGACAGTCCTGAGACCTCGAGCAACACCTGGGCAAAGCACAGCAAAGGAATCTAAAGTGAATTTGGCATCCCGAGCGTTCGATGCTGAGGCTGCACCTCTTGAGGCCCTCAGCCAGCCTCCTCCCCTGCTGCTGCATGGGTCTGGCAGGGCAGACTCAGGTCAGGACTGGCACCAAATACTCGATGCATGTCACAAAAGAGGAAAGGGAGGCCAAGCAGAAGGCCAGGGAGCAACGCAGGAAAAACCCCAAGCATCCCAGGCAGGACAGACACCTCAAGAACCTGGTGGGTCTGCCATCCACAGCCTGCTTCTTGCTAGGCTGCGGAACAACTGCATGGTAGCCTCCCACAGTTGAAGTGGGCATGCCTGGGCAGCCTGCATCTGTGGCCCAGAGCGCTGCCCATTCCAGTAGTGAAACTTGCCATGAAAGCAGCAGTCTCTTTGTGCTTGACTCTGGGTGGCTTGGGCAGGCAGCGATCCTAAGTGCAGGGTGTCAGCCTCATCACATTCAGACAAGACTGGTGCACGTGCAACCTCCTCATGATTGCTGCCTCTCAGTCCACTCTTTCATGCATGCAGCCAGACCCAAACTGGTCGCCACCAGCAGAGCTGCCCCCTGGGATACAGACCAAGCTGAACCGTGATGGCCAGCTTGAGGGATATGCAGTGCAGCTAGATGGCTACCCCAGGAAGATCTGGGGCAACCGCACCAAGCCGCTCGACTACAAGTGGAACAAAGCTGTCAAGTACTGGGACAAGTGCACTGGAGCCACTCAAAAATTGCTGGAGATGGGGATGGAGGTGCCCAAGGTGCAAACAAAAGGCAATCGTGACATTGACAATGCCAGGCAGCGGGAAGCAAGCTGGAGAATGGCAGCTGAAGTCATAGCCAAAAAGCAGACGGAGCTGGCTGGGAAGCCAAGTCCAGCGACAATGCAGGTCCCAGCAGCAGCCCAAGCCCCAGTAAGAGCAGACCCTAACGTTCTGCAGTGGTAGTCGTGAGGTGGGCAACCAATCAGTGTAGCTGTTCTCCCGACATGGCCAACGCCAAATTTGGATGTCAACCCTGCCTGCCTGGTGTCAACTTTCACGCATCTCACATGTCTCTCCATCTCATTTTAACTTCATTGAATCATGCAGCAGAAGCTGTGGCTGCTGGCCGAGTCACGAAATCGCCTTCCAAACGCTGGAAGACAGGGGTTGGCTTCGGGGTAGTTTGTCCTTCTTTAAGCCCTGCAAAACCAGAAACTTGGCAGGAAGTAGCCAAGCAGGTCAGGCCGCACACAACGCAGGTTTACAGCAGCGCAGCACACATGCACCAGACTTACCGCCCCACTGAGCGTGCTCCCAGCGCAGACTGCCAGCCTCTGCTTCAGTGAAGCCCAGCTGCAGGTAGACCCGTAGAGCAAGAGCAGGTGTGATGGGAGACAGCATGACAGCCACAATCCGCACTGTCTCCAGCACTGCCAGCAGAACCAGTGCTGCCTCATGCTTCTGCTCCTCAGACCCCTGCAGGGGACGGTGGATCCCTGAGCAGTCTGGCGCTCTGCAGAGGTGCAGCATCTTGGACCTAGGCTGCTGCAGTATGGGGGGTTGGGGCCATCCCTCTCCACGCCAGCATCACAGCACACACAAACGCCTACGAGTACGACTCTGGTCAGGTGCTGAAGCAGCGGCAGGGTGTTCAGCATTCTAGCATGTAGCTGCCTGACAGCAGTGCTGTGGCACTCAGGCTCAGCTGCTGGAGACAGTCCCTCACTGGGCATGGCAGCTTGCCTTCTTGAAGGCAGTCCAGGGAGCCTGCTCCTCCATGAAGAGGTTGCCCCTGGCACTCAGCTTCTGGATGGCGGCAGCTGCATCGCTGAATGCGATTTGCTCATACGCTGCAGCCACTTCGCCCACCTGCAGACCAGGAGCGCGGGGTCACTGTGCTGCGTACGTCCAGGCACCAGCGCTGCACATCCCTGCCCAAGAGGCAGCCTCAGAGACATCCACTCTCAGAAGTGCCCTGCTCATGCAGACATGTCTCACAGAGTGCCTGTCTCAAAGCTGGCAGTGCCCCCAGACTGCAAATCAGCACTCAGAGCCCACCTGTGCCTCTGCAAGTGCTCTGAGGGGATTGCTGTGTGGGATGGCAGAGGCGTCTGCAGGCATAGCTGCTTCACAGTTCTTCTTCAGCAGACCCAGGGACCTGTTTAAGAGGTTGCCAATGTCATTAGCCAGGCTGGCATTCACAATGTCCCTGAATCTCTGCTCCTGAAAGTCGCCGTCCTGCACAGCAGCAATCAAATGACTGTCATGGGCCCTTTGCCTGGCAGTGCTGCCACAAAGCTTGCTGCAACTATGCTATGCAATGTGACAAAGGTGAGCTGCTTGCAGGGCTGGGGGGTCATGCATGTGCCCAAGCCCCAGCATTGCTGAGTTTCTGGCAAGGTCCTTGAAAGGGGCCATGATGCATGGGGGGTACAACTGAAATGCTTTGCTGGATGCAGCTGACGCCTGTGTTGGCAGATGGCTTCTGCATCACAGTGTAAGGCTGCGCACCTTGCCGAAGTCAATGGCCCTCATGAAGTAGAATCTGACTGCGTCTGCGCCATAAGCTTGGCTGAGGGCCACAGGGTCAAGTGTGTTGCCTAGGGACTTGCCCATTTTCAGGCCGTCCTGCAGGCACAGCCAGTCATGGGCAACATCTCTCTATCAAGGGCTCACTGAAGACTGCAACTTGAGCTGGCATTGTGAGCGACGTGGCACGACAGCAAAACAAAACCCAAATGGGACTGCAGAGTCCTTTCACAGGTTGCTAGGGCCATGTGTGAGTGCCGTCAGCTGTGCAGATGCCATGTTGCCTGCCCAACATGCCAGGCCTGATTGCCAGTACAAGCAGTGTAGCCTGCCTTGGTGATGAACCCATGCCCAAAGACTCTCTGCGGCACGGGCAGCCCCGCAGACATGAGCATGCCAGGCCAGTACACAGCGTGGAAGCGCAGGATGTCCTTGCCGATGATGTGGGTGGCAGGCCAGCCATGTGCCTGCAATCCCTCAGCTGAGAAGTCTTGGCTGTCACGCATCAGCCCTGCACAGCATGCAGGCAGGCACCATCAGGCAGCCCTCCCAAGGAGGGCAACAACATGACAAGCCTGAAGAGTATGTCAGCAGCGCACAATCAACACTGGGCAACAACAAAGAAGCCTCGCTGCAGGCAACGAGCATGCCCAAGCTGTGTGTCACCTGAGAGGTACCCAGTCAGGGCGTCAAACCAGACATAAACAGTCTGCTTTGGATCCTGTGGGATGGGAACGCCCCAGGCCACAGCTGCACGGGATATCGAGAAGTCCCGGATGCCGGTCTTCACCCACCCCAGCACCTCGTTGCGCCTCGCTGATGGGCGCACAAAGTCAGGGTTGCCCTCAATCAGCTCCTGCAGTGCGCACTACGGGGCTCAGCACTGCTTGACAGCGCCAGTCGAACAGCGGGGCATTCGATGCGCCATCCCAATGGGTCTGCGTCATTCTCCACCAAAGCACATCGTATGGGCACTGGCCTTGACAGGCCTGCTGCAAGTCCCTTGCAGATTGGAAAGCTGTATAGATGCCTCATGGGTGCACGGGAACCAAATCTGTCCTGCCATGGTCCCAGGCCTGTTCCATGCTTGCCAGCATGTGTATATTTTGCAGCTGGCTGGCTGCCCACACATGCACCTGCACCTGCAGCTGCTACAAGCAGGCCATGAGGATAGGTCCTGCAGGTAGCTGTGCATGCATGCACGCACCAGCAGCTGCTGCTGGTAGGCAGTCAGCCTGAAGAAGTAGTTCTCCTCTTCTCTGTGCTCACAGGGCTTCTGATGAGCAGGGCAGATGTGCTGCTCATCCAGGTCGTCATCTGCTTTGTACTCCTCACAGCCCACACAGTACCACCCTGCAGGCACTGGCCAAGCTCAGGTAAGCCCATCATCTTTCTAGTGCCAGCCTGCAGCCCCAAGATGAAGTAAGAGCATCCCACAGCCCATGTAGGACCAGACTGCATGCACAGCACAGGAGCATATTGTTGCAATGCATGGAACAACAGGCTGCAGTGGCACCAGGCTCTGGAGGGCGTCCTGTCCTGGTCAGGGGCATCCTGCACTCGCAGCACAAGTTCATCCACTCCAGGGCCCACACAGTACCAACTTGCAGTCCAAACACAATGACCTGCTTCCTGCTGTTGATGTAAGCTGCCTGTCCAGACCATGACCACCTTGCTGTTGATATCAGGAGTGCTGGTTGTTGGCTCAGGTGACCTGGCTGGCTTGCCAAGGGTGCAGGTCACACAATGGCCTGTGAACCAGCCCAGACTGCTGGGGACCTCTGTGCAATGCCAGGCACTTCAGAGAATGGAGGGACAGGCCACTGCCTGTCAGCAGCTTACAGGAGCCAAGGCCACCCCAGCAGGCACGAGACCACATTTGAAGCCCTAGATGGCCCGTCCCTGGTTTTAGGAGGCGGAGGCGTGCAGACCTAGCAGCAACAGGCAAGCAGCAGTGCAGGCTGTAGGCTGGCATCTCACATCATGACCAACAGTGCAGTCACAGGCACTGAATGCAAGCTGTAGCGCTATTTAGTGCACCTGTGTACTGATCCTTGTAGATGTCGCCCTTGTCCCACACTCGCTGCAACATCTTGGCGACATTAGCCTGCAATAAGCAACGTGTTGAGAGAGCAAGCATTGCAGGGTTGCACAGCAGCAAGCTCAGGTTGCAAATGCATATGTGCAGCAGCATACCTCATGCTGCTTACTTGTAGTGCGCACAAAGGAGTCATACTGGATGTCTAGCTGCAGCAAAGTCATGAGGTCAGTTGACTTATGCAGTTTGAAAATTGAAGCTGCTCCCTGAGGCGCGGGACAGCGCATCATCAGTGGGTCACAGACAGCTGCTGGCCACACAAGAGTATGGATGTGAGCACGCCAGCGGCCAGTACTCACAAGTTTCCACAACGACTTGTAAAGCTCTGCAACCTCGTCGCAGTGCTTCTGTGGGTCCAGGCCCTTGGCTGCTGCAGCCAAGGCTATCTTCTCGCCATGTTCGTCAGTCCCAGTGATGAGTGTGACGTGCTTGCCTTGTAAACGCTGCAGCAGACAGGAGAACGCGGAGGCTTAGCAGGGATGCACAGGGCCCATGGTGCTGAAGTACCAGCTGGGTGCAGCAGGGCCTGCCTGAATGTCTCAAGACTCTGAGATTGGATGGGGCATCTGGGGACACAACTGGGGAGCTCTAACAAACGCAGTTGGCGCAGCCCAAGCAGGCGCGAGGTCAGAGGGTCGGAGCATTTGACTGTGCAGCAGGGGGGGGACAGGGTGTGCGAGTGCTTGCCTGGAATCTGGCCAGCGTGTCTGCCGAAATGGTCGAGTAGGCACTGCCCATGTGAGGCGCTGCAGCAGCAGCAGTTCACTTTGTTCAAGAGAGCAGCTGGGATGTATGCATGAGAGGCCCGCCTTTGCACAGGCAGGGCTGACCTGCATTGACATAGTACAGAGGAGTCGTGATGACATACGCCTGGGAGCCGCTGCTGCCATTGTGTGCAGCATGTGCCAGGGTGCAGTGTCTCTGCTTTGGGCAAGGGGCAGTTCTCCAGGCGTGGAGCTGTCCTGCCCTGGGCGGCGCCATCAGCCTGCCAGATCCACTGAGCAGCCTGGCCAGCCCTCTGTGGCAGGTATGGCCTGTGCTCATGCTGCTTCACAGAAACCACTCTGAGCAGTTCACGGCTTCCAGCATAGCAAGAGGTCTGCTGTCTGGGGTGAGAGGACTAAGTGCCACTTTGCAAGAATGCAAAGTGGCCTACATCCGACTGCTCCCATAATTAGATTCTGGAACATGCAGTCAGCTCAGCCCTGTCACGAGAATCACAGCAAGATCCATACCGAGGAATGGCATGATGCTGCTGAGGAAGATGCAGTATCGGAGCCTGATGAGTTCCATGACGCAGAGGATGACCAACAGGCCTCTGCTGCAGCACCCTCATCCGCCCAGGCCCCTTCGGGGCAGGGCTCAGCATCCAGTGCCAAGCTGGACAAGGCAGTGCACGCCACACAAAGCTCTCAGGCTGCACAACCCTCACTCACAGAGCCTCTGTACCCCAAGGTTGATGCACAAGCAGGGCAGGCTGCGGTGGCAGTCAAGGATCAACCTGACTCTGATGCCCCGGAGCCATCATCTGTGGCTCCATCAGAGCCGGATGCAGACCAGGAAGCAGCAGCCAGCGAAGCATGTGACCAGGAACCTGAGGGTGTGGACCAAGCTGCGTCTGCTCCTCCTGAGCTCACCGAGCAGCAGAAGGAGGTGTGGCCTGGTTGCGACTGCACCCCGGACACATCAAGCCGGCCTTCTGTCCAGCTCTCATGGGTTGCTGCTATGGGAGCTGATGTGTACAGCTGCAGGGCCCTTGAAGGAGGCTGCCTCAGCAGCATCGCAACTTGCACCTCCTGTTTCAGCAGGGACACTGGATGCACAGATGCCATGCTGCATGCTTAGGCCACCCATCGGCAGAATCAGGCTCCAGATCAGCTGCGGGTACGGTTGCAGCACGCTACTGTGCTGTGCCGCAGGAGCTGGAGGAGATGGCAGAGCTGTGCAAGCTGGACGGCAATACCCAGTTCAAGCAGCGTAACTGGGAGGCATCAGCGGTGAGCCCCACCAGCTCTGGCCATCAGGCACACAGAATGCTGGCTTGGCAACAGCACTGCATGTGTGGTCACTGGAGTCCCTTGCAGGACTGCCACAGCACACCAGAAGGGGCAGTGCAGTCGCTGCTGCCACAAGAGCCTAGCGCAGGCTCTGCCCGCTGCCTGCCAGTCATCCAGCAGCGCATTGTGCTTCTGCTGCAGAGCCATCACGGCCTGGTCCAGGCCAGGCAGCCCGCATTGGGGCTCAGAAGGCTCCATCTGGCTTACACCCTGCATCTGTGCTGCAGTTCATTTGAATAGAGGGCTGCAGCATGCCCTGTTGAGGAACCGGCAGCAGGCTGACGGAACCTGTCTTCCTGCTGCAGAACAAATATGCAGAGGGCTTGGACCACGCCCTGCCCGACAGCCAGCAGCGGGCAACCCTGTACGCAAACCGCGCAGCCTGCTTCATGGAGATGCGCCACTGGCAGAATGCTGCGCGGGACTGCACAGAGGCCATCAACATTGATGGGGGTTACCTGAAGGCCTGGCACCGGCGCTGCAAGGCGTATGAGGCGCTGGGGGACCATGAGCGTGCGCTGAAGGATGCACTGAAGGTGAGGGAGTCACAATGCTGGGCATCTTGGCAGACTGAGGTGGCATCTGTGAATGTGGAGGGCCAGGCTGCTCAGCAGGTCGTGCTGTGCAGGATCTGCTCACAGGCCAGACTGCTGGTCCCGGCAGCATTGCCTAGCATGACTGCTGACAGCAGAGCAAAAGTGCTGCCCTGTACAGCCGGGAAGGAGCAGCCCATCGTCAGCCATAATGCCGGCATGTATGGCTCGAATTGGATCGCTCAGTCAAAACATGCTCTTCTGGCTGCCCGTCTGGCAGCTCAGCCCCAGCTGCATCCTCTGACGCCTTGAGCAGCCCAGCTGCAGCGCAGGAGCAATAAGGACCCTCTCAGGTCCACCCCCCTATGTGGTTGCTGCAGATTCAGGAGCTCAGCCCTAGCGATGCTGTGGCCCGAGCCACTGTAACCCGCCTGAATCCCATTGTGGAGCAAGAGCGGGAGAAAATGAAGGAGGAAATGCTGGGTGAGGCACGGCTGAGGACCTCTCATCAAATGCCATTGGTTGCACCACTGTGTGTTGTGTAATAAGGCCCTGAAGCCCGCAAAACTTTGCTGCACTTGCCTGCTGCAGCAAGAATGCTATGTACTGCTTGATGTGCACAGCCCTTGCTGGAATCCGCCTGTGCTGCCAAGCTTGCAGTGATGCACACATGCAGCACCCGACTTCCTCTGCAATTTTCTTTCTCCAGGCAAGCTCAAAGACTTAGGCAACTCAGTGTTGGGCAAGTTTGGCATGTCTTTGGACAATTTCAAGGCCACCAAGGACCCCAGCACAGGCGCTTACAGCATCAACTTTGGACAGTGAGGGGCGATGTCACCTGCGGGGTTCCCATGTTTCATGCATTTGGTGCAATGCACGCTCTCAACAGTTTCATGAATGAAGTAAGCTGCCTGATTAGGTGGCTGCTGTCAGAGATATACAAAGTGCTGCTCAGCCCCATAGATTGCCATAAGTAAAATACGCAAAAACTAGCCCTGCAAGAAAACAGGGACCAGTCCAGATCTGTGCAGATCCTACACTTGCAGATGCGGCCATATGACCACCTGCAACTGGAGTCAAAAGGAAGAGAATGACAACCAGGGACAGTATGTTGAACTTGCTGCCCTTCCACTCTGCAGGCAGGACAGCTTGCACAGTTAGCTGCTGCAGAAAAGTCCTCAGTACTGGACAATGCCATGGCACTCACTGTCTCCTGCCCATGCATCTGTGTAAAGGTCTTTGCGTTCACTGCAGAGCAGACAGGGCCAGCTTGAAAGGTAGCATTGGCACCAAAGGGGCGCAATCTCAGGCACGCACCGGCCATTGTTTGCTTCCCAATTAGCCTGTTTCCTCCACGCTGCAGCACATGTTGTTGTAGGGGGGCCACAGTGGAAATGGCTGTTGCACTTTGCAGCATTGAGAGCAAAAGACCTTACCGATCTCCTCTTTTACAGTCCTGGGCCTCTCTCGTGTAGCAGAGAACCTGCACCATCCAAGGCAGAGTTGCCTTACAACAATGTCAGCATGCAAGACAAAGTTTCTTAGTTCCCCTGACTGACCAATCTTTGCCATAATCTACAGGCTGCTTGCGCTTATTGTCGAGCTTCTGCTTGGCTGCAGCGATTAGCCTTCCACTTCTCAAGGTAGCATGGCTTGTGGAGCAGCGCCCCCCAGAAAACTGATGTGCAACGGAATGCCTGCTGGTCGTCAACATCTTTGGGCACACAGCAAAAGATTAGGGTTTTCTGATCTGACATTCAGGGAATCTCATCAAGTCAAAGGCTCTCAGCTGACCCAGCAGCCCCACTTGTCAGGCAGATCAATGGCCTGTGCCACTTCAGCATACCGCCAGAGGCTCTCATGCGTCAGGCACATAAGCACCACCAGAGTCTCGGTTAGACCGTCCACAAGGTGCATTGTCCTCATCCAAGTTGGTCTGACACTGAGCACCTGCGTCATTGTCACTGTTCCCACCCATGGCAATGCAGATGCCAGCCAGGCAGGAGACCGCTGAAATGTAGAGCAGAGGTGCGGCAACTGATGCTGTGATGGCGTACCGCTTGCCATGACTACTTCACGTGGCCAATATGCAATTGCAGGAGCCGCCCTGGGTCAGGCAAGAAGACACAAGGCCGGGAGACACCTCCAAAAAGCCGTCTGGTGAGTTGCTGCAGCTATCAAGCCCGGCATGAGCCCTGCTGTGCACTGCACGCCGCACGTTAATGCCTGCATGCAGGTGAAAGCCAGAAAGAGGAGGATGCAGAGGTTGCCAAGGGGCAGCGAACTGCCGTCATCACTGGCTTCGTGTCTGTCGCTTTTGGGGTGGGTCTTAGACGTGCAGACAGTGATCCATGGCAAGTGGCTGATGTGAGGTTTGGCTCCTGTGCCGCAGGTGATCTACCTAGCTCTCACAGCTTTCTTGGACTCACGGGGCTCTCAGCTGCTGCCCCCACCTCCAGAAGCCTTTGGGCAATAATTTTGTATTGAAGAATTAGTGACTGCGATTTTTGCAACTGCGAGTGACTGCTTGTGAGTTGCTTCTATTGTTGGCCTTCAAAGGGCCTGCATTGCGTCCTGCAATTCATGCATGGGAGGGGTGGAGGCACTTCATACATTGCAAGCCCGTCAAAGCCTTCAATTCTTTAGTGGCTGACACGCAAACATGCTGACACAAAGAGGGCAATGGTGCTAAAGTTGAATGCTGATGTGTACCATCACATGAAGGGAATGAGCACCAGGATGAGTTTGAGAAAAGGCGATTGACAACACAGTTCAAACAAGCATTCCAAAAGCGCTGTGGATAAGCGCTGTGAAAAAAAACCCAACCTGTGTGAATGCTAGCATGGCTTTCTGTGTCGCAAAACCTGGCCAGTAGGATCTGCCCCAGGCCTCAGTGCTTAGGGCCAGCGCCTGTATATCTACTAGCAGGGCCGCACGGAATTCAGGCCAGCAAGACCCAAACTACAGCTGAAGCTGAACCAGGTCTGCCAGCGTGACTCTGTGCCAGCAGGAATGACGGGGGAGGCTGCGCACCAGGAGGGGCTGGTGCCTGTGCTTGATGTGCATGGTGTTTTGTCACGGCAAAAGGAAGTCAGGCGCAGGATTCTGTGTGGTATGCCGGCATGGCCTCAGGCCCCGCGCCATGGGCCAGCAGGAATTGCCTGAGGTGCTTGATCAGGCTGACGTGGTCGTCCAGCTGCGCAGGAGACAGGCTGTCCACGTAGCTGGACATGGCCGCCCACCGCAGGTCCACCAGATCCCCGTCCACCTCCTCCTCCATGACCACGTTGGCTGGGGGGTGCCCAGCTTTGAGTGCCAGGTAATCCATGATGCCCACGCCTGCAGGCGAAACGCGTATTGAGCCGAATATTCTCCGTGAGCACGGCAATGGTAATGACGTTGCTGGCCAGCAGCCTTGAGTCCCTCATGCCCACACCTGCAACAGGCATTTCATGGCAGACAGCAAGATCCATCGAGTTAGCATGACGGCGCTCAGCTTGAAAGAGCCAGGTAGTCCTGCTGCCTAGCCAGGCAGTCCACGCAAACACCTGGGAGGGCAGCGCATTCAGTGCTGCCAGCTGGGGCAACCGCGCAGACTTACTCCCAGGCAAGAGCCACCCAGGAAGCACTCGGCATGGCGCTCACCATCTGGGCACCAAGGGTGACACTGCACGGTTGCCACCCCAGACTGGTATCCTGTGCGGATGCCCTGGGACTGGATTGCGTAGATGTGCATGAAGAGCCTGTACTCCTCCTGAAAGGAGTCCTTCAAGCTCCTCATGTCGTTGGAGGCCTGGTCGAAGCGTAATGTGGCGTCTGCAGAATGGCACATAAACAATCAGGACGTTGCGGCTGAGCCCCTTGAATGCCATGTGTTGAAGCTGCCATGCATGCTTGCAGCAAGCGCAGCAAGCCTAGTGCGGCACAGACATCGCCTCTGCCAAGAGTAATCCTGTATGTTTAATGTGTCTGGGAAAGACAAAGTCGTGGCAAGCCTTCTGCATAAGTGGGTGGTGCAGCTCAGGCCATGCATCCTCCGCATGCGTGTGACGGCAGTTGGGGACTTGGCTGCGGCTTGACCTGCAGATGTCCGCCGGAGCTCAAGTCTCCTACCTGTGTGGGAGAGGGAGTGGTCCTCCACCCAGGCCAGACGTGTGGTGATCTGCTTGCGCCGCTGGAGCACCTGCGCCAGCTTCTGCAGGTAGCACACCCGCAGGGCGATGCAGTCCTCAACCTGGGCGGGGGTCAGGTTGATGGCCCGCTGCATGTGGGAACCGGAGATGGCTCAGCCGCATGCTGGGTCTCACGATCACATGTGCTGGGGAACTTTCAGGGCTGCTGCGCATTGCGAGCAGCCAGAACATGTGGCGAGGGAGATTACTGTGTTGCAGCAGGGAACACAGGCTGGCAGCATTTGCCTGAACAGGGCCGCCAGGCAGGCAGATGCACATCCACTCCCGGCAGGCAAGTGCGCCTTCCACGCGGCTCAGACTGCTTGCAGCAGGCAACGTAGGTGCACAGCCCCACCACAACTGACTCCCAGTACTCCTGGTTCTGGGAGATGCCCTTCCAGTGGTTGGTCCCACACCCAATGTTGACGGACCGCACAAAGTGAAGATGGTCTGAGCACCCCAGGGCTTTGATCTGCATGCACCAAAGTCAGTGGGTTTGGCTGGTATCATACTTGGCCTCGTGCGACTGCATATCTTGCTTGACATCTGCCACCTTAGGCACTACAGCCCTGCAGGTGGAGGGCACAGAAGACGGCCCCTGTTGCGGTGACTAGCTTTTCCCAGACCAGGAGGCATGTGCAGGCAAGGGTGCAACAGGCACATCAAGCTGATTGGTGACTTCTCTGGGCACACCAGAACACCTTCAGCACCGTCGGCTTGCAATGCGCAGAAACAAGGCTGATCAAGGGGGCAGTCGATGTTTTCGAACAGCAGAAAGTGGGCTGCAAAGCATGCGCTGGGCAGCACGGCTTCAGCCTGTGCTGGGACATGGGGAGGCCACGGCCCTGCTGTCTGGGAGCAGACAGGCTGCAGCCAGGCCCGTACAGCCTGCTTTGCCCTGCACAGTTGCTTGGCATGGCTGCAGATGCTCATCGCCTCCAGCAGGGCAAAGCACTAACAGTTTGCATGGGGCTGGCAACTGCAATTCTCAGTCTCTGAGCAAGCGGGCCAGCTGGTGCCCTAACCTACCCTGCTCCAGCTTGCTGCTTGAGATGCTGAGGATGATAGCTCCATGCAGGGGGCGCAGTGTCTGAGCTGGGCCTCTCAGGTGAGGCAACAGAAGAGAGGAAGCTGCAGGCACAGCTCTCAGACAGGCAGTCCTGATCGCTTCAGTACACGGCTGATGTGTGCGGATGTGGGCATGCTGCAAGCTGAGCACCCACCACGAAGACTACTTCGCTCTCATTACTGAGCTCTGTGATGCGCTTCCTGCCAGGGTGGTGCTCGTCACCCGCTGACTCCACCAGTGCTGCTGCTATCTCGTTCACATACGTCTGCAGGCAGCAGCCAGTCTATGGACAAATGATCTAATTGAGAGGGTCCCATCAGTATGGCCTGGTGGCAACTGCCACCAGGCTACAGTGCAAGCAGTCTTCAGGAGACAAAGCTGTCCGAATGATTCTGTGCCTCTCGGCCCCACCCAGGTCAGCAGGAGGGCAAGCCCTACTGTGCTCAAGCTGCTTGCGCTTGTGATGGCAGCCCAAAATGAGAGGAATGCACAGGGCGGTGCTTCCAGACGCATGGAAGCATGTGACAGGACAGCAGCATGCGCCATGCCAAGATTGTGCAGCTCGCAACACTCTTCTCGGCCTGTGACCCAGATGGACTGTTGCAAATTGTCGATCATGCAGGGGTTACCAGGGAATGGAGAGGCACTGGGGTATGAGGCAGCGCAGAGGATAGGCAGGACAACAGGCAGCTCAGAGGACAACAGGCAGCTCAGAGGAAGAAGCAGAGGAAGAAGCAGGGCCAGCAGATGAAGAAGCAGGGCCAGAGAGGCTGCGCAGAGTACAGCATGGAGGCAGCACAGGCCAGCCAACAAGCAGCCCGGCGCTCACATTGTACAACTCTCGGAACTCCTCTTTACTCATGTCCCGGATGGCCTGCCGCGTCACTGTGCGCCAGGGCTGCTTGACCGTGATGCGCACCTGCTCAGAGGCATCAGGACTGTGAGCACGCAACATCATACGGCGCAGCCGCAGGTCTGTCCCCTGGACCTCAGATACCAGCAGAGCGCTGTGCTGGCTGCATTGGACAAAGATCACACTGCTTGGGGATGTCCTGCCCAAGTTGTGATGGGGCTATGGGAAGCCCACAGCAGATTTATGCCTACCGTCTGTCCCACCCCCCACCCCTTGATCAGCAGCCGCTCTGTCGCTGCCACGAGCTGGTCCTCTGCGCTGGCCTCTGCCGGCGGCGCTGGCTGTGGCGCGCTGTCAGATGCTCCATTCACCCCCTGCCTCATCTGTGCCACCTGCACCTCAGCAGTGGGCCTATGAGAGACTGACCTGTGTCCGCAGCGGTGTAAGAATTTTGGCACTGGGTGCTTAGACATGCACAGTCCCTCCCAGCCTTTTACACAATGTGTGCAGCTGTGGTGGCCCATGAGAGATTGCCTCTACGTTTCTGACCATGTGACGTGCCTGGGACAGCAGTCTAGCAGAGGATGCTGGGGATGCACAGTGCTCCACTGCTTCACATGTGGGACCAGGTCCCGCACCAGCAGTGACGAGAAAGGAGTCTGCAAAGGGGCACCACCCAAGACCAGGAGTAGGTGCAATGCAGCACAAGCACTGCAGTGAGCGGGTGCTCAGCATCACAGTTGAGTGTTTGAGCGAAGGATATCCCTGCTGGCCTACAACCCCCCATGAAGGCTGGCTGCGCCAGCCTCCACATGAACCTAGCCACTTGTGAAAGCATGCAGATGATTGCTGCCTGCAGACAGGAAGATCCCAGCCCACAATGAGACAGGGCGAGATGACTGGAAGGACCAACGGTGGTCGATATACAAGAGAGAAGTCTGTTCCCCTCACCCATGTGGGAAGCAGCAGCCCAGCCCACCTTAGACAGGATCTCATTCTGCGCCTGTAGGCTCTTCTGCTGCAGCTCCAGCTGCGCCACCTTGGCCTCCAGCTGTGCATTCAGCCGCTCTGCCTGCTCCAGCCGGTGCTGCAGGGCACAACATGGGCGGCTCACCGCTTGCGCCTTTCGACAAACCTCTGAAGTGCAACATGAGTCCGCCAGGCACTGCATGCCGGCAGGTAGGGGTTGCTGCCGGCAGGTGGCAGCTGTTCTGCCCATCACACACGACAGAGGGACACAGCTAATGTGACTGCTGTCCCAAGACACTCAGCAAGCTAGCACATGGCGCCTGCTGCCGTTCCTGAAGACCACACTGGACCACTGTGACTGCTCTGCAAGGCACAAAGCATGTTGGATTTTCAAAAATGGCTTGATCTCCTTGCCTTCTGGCGCTCCCGATACTTGCGCTGCGCCCGCTTGTGGGCCTCCCCCGCAGGCGCTTTCTTCTTGCCACCCTCTGCTGGCGCGTGAGGGGCCTCAGAGTCCGGTAGCCATGTCATGTCGCACAGCGGCTCCTGCAGGTCCTCATCGACACCCTGCAGGGGCGCCCCTACCTGAAAGGCGCGGAAGCTGGCAGTCTGCCAGTCGGTTCCCTGCAGGCGCAGGCAGCATGGCGTGGCAGCTACCATGCCTACACGCATGTGCTGGTGCTGAGGGCATCAGCTCATGCCTGGAAGGCCCTTCAGTGCTGGTGTTGCATGAAGCTGTCTTACGGGCAGTCTCATGCTGCATCCCCACTCGACGCCCTGACCGTGGTGCACAAGTGAGTGCAGCTTGACTTCTGGACAGGGAATGGCAGCCAAGCCATGTGGGATGCAGAGCACCCCTGCAGCCTCACCAGGAGGCCATTGGCTGAGGTTGCATTGCCAGCAGCATCCAGGCTGTTGCTGCTGCTGCTGGTGGCTTTGTCCCGCTGCAGAGCGCTCAGGTTCATGTCTGGGTACGTAGGCTGGGCCCCCTTGAAATCAGCCAGCACATCTGGCTCAACTGCAGATACGACTGCATCCCAGCTGAGGTTACTCTCTGGCCCTTTGATGTCAGCAATGAGTGGAAGGGGCTCCAGGTCGTCAAAGGTGTACCCCAGGCCAAAGGGGTTGGCCGGCTTGAGGTCAGATCCCTCCATTATAGGCTGCTCAGCCTACAGATGGACCAGATGCCGTCTCATGGTGGTACAGCAGCACCTTTTGCCTCGATGGAAGGCAGGACATGCAGATCGGTCAGGGGTGTCAAATCATGAACGCAGCATGCCACCTGCTGCAGGTCCCTCAAGGCTTACTGTTCAATGTCCAAGGCTCAAAAGCGCTCCCAGTCACGAGCAGCCACAAAGGATTCAGGATAGACAGCAAGTACTCATGTCATTGTTACAGCCAGCTTCTTCAGAAGAAAAGATCTCAACATGCTCAGACTTCGCAGCCACGCAGGCGTCAGGAGCAATTCAAGGAGGCGACAGTGATGCAGGCTATGCTGCATTGCTCTCAGCACAGCCCAGCCCTCTAAGTGGCTTTACACAAACTCCAGACAGGCAGCCTTGGTGGTCTCTCTGCTTAGATTGCAGGTGGCAGGGTGTGCTACACCGCTGCTGGTGGTGATCTTGGAGAATCTCATGCATTCATCTGCACGCTTGACAGCCTTTGGACGAGGAAGTGTGCTCGCTGCAGGCGATCTTCAGCCGCTATTGTCTTGTCTGACACCTCCTGAATCTCTGCCTTCTGGTGCATCAGGTCCTCCTGCAGATGAGTCTTGAGACTGCAGCACACAGCAGGGTCAGGATGGCCCTGATGGACCAACTGAAGGGACTGATCGGCAGACAGCAAGGACCGGAGGAGAAGCAGAAAGGTGCAGCAGGCCTAAGGGCACAGCACACAGGCAGCAGGGAGCATGGCTGGGAGGATCCTGCGGGGACAGCTGCGGGTCTGCCAGGCAGCTCATGCAGCAACAGAAGGCGGGCAGCTGCAGCAGGCCTCGCAGCTGATGCATTGTCGGCAAGTAGCTCACTCCTGCAGCTTCCTGCACAGCTCCTCTGTGATGCTGCTCATCGCGCTGCGAATGGCTGCAGGGTCACCACCAACATAGCTTCCATCACAGCTTACTTCAGAGGAGTGGCCTCGGCAGTGCTCTAACATCTAGCTGCATCGCTGTTGGCATTGTTCTTACCTGCGTCTGTATTGTCAATCTGCATGGACAGGGACATGATTGTTAGCATTTTGGTTGGCGGGGCCACCGGTCTTCAATTCACAGATCCTGAGTCTACAGCAGGTCTCCCACCTGCTGCACAATGACTGCCTCATTCTCGGCCCCTTGCTCCAGTGCAATGGCGCACAGCTGCGTCACGCGCCTGGGATGCTCCAACTGCATTGATATGCCGCCTTCTTGCTGAGTGTTTGCCTCACTGTGATCCTGCAGCTCTCCAGCAGGCTGCTGCATGCAGTGCTCAGAGCCTGCAGGCACTTCCTCCAAGGGGCTGTATTGCTGCTGCTGCTCTTCCCCCTGGATCAAGTACTCAGGACGGCCTGGCCATTCTGCATGCTGATCTGGGACGCTCAACATGCCTGCTCACATCCGAGTTCTAGCGGGAGAGGTTTTCAAAGTCAACGCCCTAAGTGTCAGATCTGCCATGTCTCCATGAGGTGGACTGTGATCCTGGCAGTGGTTGCATGTGCAATAGGAGCTTCACTCAAATGGTTCACACTGCCAGCGGCATGGCCATTGCTCAATTCCATCCATGTGGGTCCATCAAAGGCTGAGCGCCTGGGCCCCTGCTTGCACATAGGCTGTGCTTAGGTGTTTCACATCATTGCAGAAGACGCTTGTTTTGGCCCCCTTCAGCAGCCGCGCACAGGCACTGCCTTGTCTGTTTTTCAATGCAGCCATCTGGACAGGGGACCCTGAGGTACCTGCTGAGCATCATGCCCTGTGAGAGGTCTGGCTGACAGCATGAACAGCTCACTTCCAAGCCTGCAGAACCCTCAAGCAGAGGCGCTCCTTGTTGGGCCTGATGGCACTGTTCAGGCCATCGGGTCGGATGAGGCAACACAAGCCAAGGCAAAAGGCGTCAGCTGCAAATGGGACATGCAGCGAAGCTTTGTGATGCCGGTAGGAGTGTGTCTGCAGATCAGCACAAGGTCGGGCCTCCCGCCAGCTGCTGCTGCCTAGAGGCTGCAGCATGCTGCAACTCCACTGTGCTCTGAGCTCAGTCACGCTGAGCATGTCCCTGCAGGGCCTGATTGATGCGCATGTCCACATCATCTGGGGAGGAGCGAGCTTGCAGTGGATCAATCTCAAGGACTGCACTGAAAGGGCCCAGGTCGCTGCCAAGGTCAAGCAGGCAGCAGGTGCCCCATGTGCAGAGCCCCAGTGCCTGCCATGCATGGGGCAGGCAGGCTCCACTGTGCTCTGGCGCGGCCCTGCACATGTTCCTGCGGAGCTTGCGCATGTGAGCAGAAGCCTTGCTGGCAGTAGCCCCTGTTTGCTCCTTGCAGACCGGGCACAGCCAGGGGACTGGCTGCAAGGCTTTGGCTGGGCTGAGGCGAACTGGGGCGGCGCTCTGCCCACAGCTGCCTGGATAGATGGCAGCGCCCCAGACAACCCTGTGCTGCTGCGGCGCATGGATGGCCATATGGCCCTGGCCAACACAGCTGCCATGCGGGCAGCTGACATTGACATGATGACTTTTGCGCCAGACGGGGGCAAGATCGAGAAGAACGGGCTGGGCCACCCCACTGGCCTCTTCATGTAGGCGCCTGTCCATCGCTGGCTGCACACAACCCCTGTAGCTGCGTATGGTATCTGGCTGCACATGCGGATTTGCCTCCAGTGCCTGCGCAGCTTTGGCGGGCAACGGGCAGCTCCAGCTTCTTTGTGCATATTGGTTGAGTCTAGGGCACCCTGACAACAAAAGTGAAGGGGCTGGCCGAACCACGCCACTGGCCTCTTCCCGTAGGTGGTTGCCAGTTGCTTGTAACATAGTGGGGCCCATTGTTTGCCTGCGCTGCACACGTGACCCCACTTTAACTCTCACTGGCGGGCCCCTGCCTCATCTTGGCCACGCAAAGGTCTGCCTGTGGTACTCATGTGGATTTTGGCTGCTGGCAGTGTCCAGGTAGCGGGCAAGACTGCATGTGCCTGCCCCTCGGGATCAGACTTTTGGGTGATGCAGTGCAGCTGCTGAAGGGCTATGTCTTCTGCTGCTGCAGGGACAATGCCATCCACCTCATCTCAGACCACATTCCACCCATGACGGTCTCTGACAGACGTAAAGCGCTCATCGCTGCCACCACCTACCTGTTGGCCCATGGTAAGGATTGCACTGGGGGCCACGCCACACTCTGGCGCCTCCTTGCTGGCCCTTTCAACCGGCTGGGTGTCACGAACAGGAGGCGTGGCAAGTGGGAGGCAGCTGCCAGGAGGCAGGCCAGCTCATGCAGGATGCAGCAGACCTGCCATGCTCAGCAGCCTCACACAGGCAGACGCCTAACCTCTTGAGACAGCATGACAGTGCGTGCGTTTCTGTTGAATACTGTCGTGGGAGACACCTTTGTGCAGTGCAGGCATCACTACAGCAGCAGATATGGGCCCCCTGGGCGACCCAGAGGATGCCTGGCAGACGCTGGAGCAGGTCTACCTGCCTGCAGCGCGTGCTGGAGACCTCAGAATGCGGCTCAAGGCGATGCTGCCCCTGTCGACCTGGTGAGCAGGGCTCTCACTGCTAGTCAAGATACTTGATGTGGCCTGCTGCCAGAGCAGGCAGGCTGTGGCTGCATGGGCAGCCTCAGCTTCTGTAGGCGGCAGGAAGCAGTGCAGCCTGTGCTGCTGTGCCCAACAGGTGTTGATGACTTGCAGGCAGCGCCTGGAGGCTTTTGTCCAGGAGCACGGACCTGGCAACACAACCAGCCGCCTCCAGTGGGATGGGCTCAAGGCCTTTGCAGATGGGTCGCTGGGCTCCCGGACAGCCCTCATGCACCAGCCCTACACAGATCAGGCGGAGACCAGTGGCATCAGGGTGACTCCACTGGAAGAGCTGCAGCGCGCCATCACTGGGGCAGATGCAACAGGACTGCAGGTGCGCTTCTCTGGGTGATGCTCTCTGTCAGACACGGTTGTGAAAGCAGCAGCCAATCTTATCTGCCCACAGAAAGTTGCCCTGTGTCAGGGCATCTCACAGCATCCCTTGACACACTGTACCATTGAGCGCCTTGCTTTGGACATGCAGCAGCCGAGTCGGCCCAGCAAGGGCTTGACGCTGCCCCTGAGGCACCTGCACCTGCCCTGCTGCTGTGTCTGGCCTTTTGGGGTGGCCATGTTGAGAGGCGTGCATAGGTCGGGCTGATGGGCTCCCATCACGTCTTTGCCCTGCAGCTCGCCGTGCATGCCATTGGCGACCGGGCCGTAGATGAAGTCGTTGCAGCCTACAAGCGGGCACACCAGGTCAATGGGAAATTCATAGTCCCGCGGCGGCACCGCGTGGAGCACGCACAGCACCTGAGCGGGGTCCAGGCCATTGGGAACTTGGCAAAGGGGCAACACGTGGTCGTCAGCAACCCCCTGCATGTGCTGTCTGACAGGGACGTCCTGGTGGAGCGCCTGGGAGTTCAGCGGGCGACCCCCACCACAAGTTTTGCCTTCAGAGCGCTGCAGGAGGTAAGCTGGCTGGGGTGGCCTGCCGACTTGCCTAAAAGCATGCTGTACCTGGGTCGGTGCTTTGTCTGAGACAGTTGTGTCTGCTCGGTGGTCAGCCTCTGTGCATGTCAAGGGTACAGTAGCCAGGACCCACAGCACCATTTGCCATCAGGGCACTGCAGGTGGTGAGCTGGCTTTCTTTGCAGCTGTCTGGCAGCTGAGGAACGCAGAGGCGTGCTTCGGCTGGAACAATGTTATGCTTCGTGCTGCACCAGGCTTGTTGTACACGTTGAAGTTTGCCTTCAGAGCATTGCAGGAGGCAGGCCTGCTGCAATGCAGCACTGCGGCTGCGAGCACTGTGAACACTTGGCTGCCAAGCTGTCGCAAGACAAAAAACGGCCTGAGACAGCTCTGTGCACGCCAGGGATGGAGCGAGTCGCGCCCGCCGCTTGCCTTGCCTTCAGAGCGCTGCAATAGATGGGTCATATGCGCTTTGAGGTATTGAGTTGCTGGGAAGGAAGGACATGCCTGAAACAAGCTCCTGTTACTTCGTGTGCCCAGCTTCCAAGCAGATAAAAACACTGCAGCAAACATACATGACATCATCTGGCAACTAGCAGGCTGAGGCTAGGCTTGACACCAGCATCATTTGTGTGCTAGCACCAAGGGCTTGCAGCAAAACATCGTTAGCCTGCCCTGCAGGCTGGTGTCACTCAGGCATTTGGCTCTGACTGGCCTGTGGTGTCAGCAGACGCAATCGCTGCCATGCACACAGCCGCCCAGATGCCAGGTATCGATGGCAGTGCCGAGCCTGGCTTGCGGCACTCTGTGGCAGTAGAGGATGCGATGCAGGCCCACACAAGCACCGCAGCGTTTGCCCTTGGCATGGACAAGCACATTGGGAAACTCAGGCAAGTGTTCTTCCCTTGTTGAAAAAGCAACTACACTGTGGGACATGCTGGCATTGTTGCTGTGCAGGCGTGGCATGCAGGCAGACTTTGTGCAGATGACAAGCAGTCTGCCTAAGGCGCTTCAACACCCAGGCTCGCGCCTGCCTGCTGTTCAAAGAACTTTTGTTGCTGGAACATGTGTATATGGCTGTGAACAGCATGACCACTAAAGCACAGGAAGATTATTTGTTAGTTGGCTGCCTTGGTGGCAGAGCCGTTGCAATGTTGCTAGGTTGCCAGCATACGCACACATTGTGCCAGCATGCTCCCTCGCTGCTTGCAGAGGGTGTTTCCCTCTCCTTTGACCACCAGCTACATTTTGTAGGACTGCTCAGAAGCTGTGCTGTAATGAGAGCATACCAACTTTGATGATAATGGCATTCATCAGTCAAGAAGAAGCTCATTCAAGGCTTCCCCTCCAGTGGAAAAGTAGCTGGTGTCAGGCAGGATGGGTGGACAAGGTTGACAGACTTCGCAACTGACCTACAATTGTTTTCTGATGTCTTGTTGAATGTGTGCAGCCAAGGCTATCAGTGGCAAATGAATTCAAAGGAATGAGTCTGGTGTGATCCAGGCATGCCTGCATCCTTCAGGCAAGTTTACAGCAGGACTGGTTCCACGTGACAACATGAGAAGGGCAAACTCTCGATGGTTGTGATCTATCATCAAGGACTTCAAAGGTGCTAGCACACTGACCACCAGAGCAACGCCTGCATACTGCAGCTGTGTGATTGCCAGCCTTTCCAGATAAAGTGATTGAGCCAGAAGCTTCTTGATAGAGTCCTCTTCCGCCTCACACAGAGTAACAGACACCAGCCTGTTTGACACTGTTGGTGACCAGTGCTGCCAGCCGTACAGGTGGTGCAAGTGGAGATGGGTGAGGGGGGAGTGCTTGAGGAATTCGCTGTACACACCACAATGGGCCGAGAAAGCTCTCAAACTAGGCAAGTATGGGATTATCACGTCCTGGGGCTCAATCTGCATGGTAGCGAGCTCCAAGGAACTCAGCTTTGTCAAGTGGCCCATCTTGCGCTCAAAACCACCAAATGCCTCTTCGTCCCATACGCCCCCTGTGCGTACCAGAGTCAGCGCAGCAAGCTGTCGAGGTAGGATGCTCGGCACAAGGTAAAGGTCAGACTCTGTCGCAACACGAATCACCATCCTCTGCAATCTTGGTGCACACTCAGCGAGTAGAGCGCCCAGATAGCATCGCACAAGTTGTGGGTAGTCAGCCAGCTCAAGCTGCATGTGCTTCAGTCGGCAAAACACGTGGGGCACTGCACTGATGGAATACCTGCAAAGCAAAATGAACTTGTGGGCCAAAGCAGGCCAAGCCACATGCAGTACCACAGGTCTTGATCCTGCAGTGTGACTGAACTGCTGGAGATGTGTTCAGCAGACCAGGCAACTCACCTGTCATGAAGCACCATAGGTTGATCAAGAACGAGTGGCTGCCAGAATCCTGGCTCCAAACAGCTGCGCCCCAGCTGTTTGCAGGTCAGGGCCACATTGAGGAGCGTTCTGGCATCCACATGCTGGAAGATCTCCCGTGCCACATCATTGGGCAGGCCTGCAGCGCACATACGCTTTGCTAGTGTCTCTGTTTCCAACAGCTGGGGGTGCTGGGAGTCATAGGGCATACCAAGGACTGTGTCTTCTGCAGCCATGTCACCAGGATGCCCCTAGGGATGCTCGTGGCCGCCTGGAACAGTGTGTAGAGAAACTGCAGACAAGTTCGCACAGCACTGCCATTTGACGCGTCGGAATATAAATACAAGTGTGTACAAGAATTGCAGACTGCACCTGTCAAGCTCTAGATCTCATGTGACAGCAGACTGCTTGCTTGATCCAACGGAGTCTCAGCCAGGGGCAGTGAGCATGGCCAGTATGCGAAACTCTGCAGAGCCTGTGCAGTACTCATCTGCTCACGCAATGCAGAAAGCAAGACCAACTTACATTCAAACTCATACCATGAGTTCAATCAAAGCAATGTCTGAACACAAATGCATACCGAAGAGTGTGGCGAAGGCATGAAGAGAGAGTGGCGCATTCCCCAGCTGAAGTAACGACTGTTACGTGGAGGTGTCATAGGCAGACAGACAGAACAATCACTTGAATGCAGGAGGGCTGAAGTGGTGCGGAGCGGTGCAGACAGCTTCACAGACGTTCACAGATTCACAGGACGCTGCGGAAGGTGCATAGAGGTAAACAGGGCGATGCGGAGAGGTGACCAGATGACCACAGCAGGGAGGTTCCAGCAGCAAGCAGAAGAAGCACTGCCAGAGCACATCTCTGATACATTCAACCTTGCTGCTGAAACACAATAGCGGGTCAAACCATGGTGGGCTGTGTGGGCCGAGCACTCACCAGACACTAGCAAGTGCTCAGCCCCGTGCCATGCATATGGATGATGCTGCAATGCAGTGCAGGGCTAGGTGAGGAAAGAGAGCCTACCTGCTGTGGTGGTAAGAGTGCTGGCAGACAGTGCTGGCAACCTGTTGAACCAAAGAATGTCGATTGGGTCAGTGGTCACTTGCACAAGCTTGATGTGGAGCACACTCACCTGGCGCAGCAGACCACAAAATGCTTGTACTATGCTGTGCAGGCCACCCATGCTGTGCCACGTGCCATTTTGGCCTGACAGTATTGGCAGTGACAGTTTGCCTTGCAGACACTGTCGTCAGTTGAATTACTGACGCATCACGCCATCAGAGTCATTACACACCATTCAGAAGGACAGTCCACGCTTTGCACAAACTCTAAACAGCCAAGCGAAGGGGTTCAGTGAGATGTATGTTATGCGATGCCTCATCCTATACTGAGCTGACTGCGTGACACTGTGTGTCGCAGTCCCTGCAGCTGCCTGCTGTTCACTGCTGCTGCCTGCAGCCACCTGCTGTTGTCTGCTTCCCCTTGCTGCCTGCTGCTGTCCCCCGCTGCCTGCTGCTGTCCCCCGCTGCCTGCTGCTGTCCCCCGCTGCCTGCTGCTGTCCCCTGCTGCCTGCTGCTGTCCCCCGCTGCCTGCTGCTGTCCCCCGCTGCCTGCTGCCCCTTGCTATGGCCTGCTGTTGCTGCCGGTTGCTCCTGAACGACCATCCTGCCCAGCCCTGCTATAGCTGGCCTGTCCAGCTCCTTACTTCACCAGCAGCTGCCAAGTGCTGTGATCAGTGCTTTGGTTGTGACTCTGACTTACCTTCCAGAGTGAGAGCATTACATTGCGGAGGCTGATCAGTGGGGATTGGGTACATGGTCTGGGTTGACCCAAGCGAGACTGAAGCCACAGCCAATGAGGGCAGGACGGGGGTGCTGTGACAGCACCAAAACACACAATTGCTGCTGGACTCTACTTATCTGAAAAGATCTCAGGGGGAACGGTGCCTTCAGGTTTAACAGGACGCTTCCCCAGGCCACCTCGTCAATGCATAGGGTTGCGAGATTGGGTGACAGTTGCAAGACAGTCTGTATGCTGGTCTCATCTGCAACATGCACACGAACTGATACCAAATTGTTGGGAAGCGGCGGCTCAAGGCCTTGGTGGGGCACCAGCCTCTGCAGCGATACGTGAGTGAGGACCGACGCGCCAACATCTTGCATTCCAACATCAGCTTTTGCTGTAAGTGACCTCAGGCTTGGGATCTGTGGGAGGGTCAGGGCATAGGTCCACCACTCGACGGTATCATCAGAAAGCTCTAATGACGTTAGCGCTGTCATCCCATTGAGAGCCACGGACAGATGGCTGCCTGCACTGGCATCCCAGTCAGTGTCATCATCACGTCCAATCGAGATGTACAGTTCCAGTGTGGGCACGTGGCGAGGTACTTTGTGAAGAGTGAGCCCTTGCATGTCGTCTGCTGCAATGAACATGTGTTGCAGACTTGGTGTGCTCTCCAGCAGCGACAATACGAGGCCCCTCTCTGCATCTGAGGCAGGGAACCAATGGCTGTCTCCCAATGAGACCGACACGTCCTTCAACCTTGATAAGAACTCCGGCGAGGCGTCCTTGAGATACCTGCAGAGTCAGTAGTCAATCAGATGGGTGTCTGACGTCCAAGATGCATGCAGCAAGTGTTGAACAACATGCTCTCCACCGCTGCCATGGTACCACATCACTGTACACAGGCTTGCGGTCTGGGAAGCTCACCTCAGTTCTGAGGCATCTAGAGGTGACTGCAGCCTAAGCTTCAGTGGCTGCCAGAATTTGGGCAGCAGGCAGCTGGACTTCATCTGCTTGCAGGTCTGCGCTGCACTGAGAACATCATCAAATTCCAAGTGCTGAAAGACTTCCTGGGCCACTGCTCTTGGCAGGCCTGCAAGCAAGTGAGCTTTCAGTGGCTACCAGCTTATGCCCCTCACAAAAGTACCATTGCAATGCCCTACCCAGCACCAGGTTCCCTGCAGCCATGCTCTATGTGTGCCTGGAGACAGCACAGCTTCGTGACTTCTGTGTCATGGGCCCCTGAGAAGACTGGCACAACCTGGGTGTGTGCACAGCAGGACTTTGGAAGTCCTGTCTGGGATCCACGTGCCGTCAAGGCGACACCTGGTCAGTACCTCGAGCCGCAAACCCTGAACTGCTCTTATGGCTTGCTATTCTGGTTGTGAAAAGTGAGGTGAGGCGGCTTGGCACAATGCATCACATATCAGCATGCAGAGGCTTAAGATCATGCTCCTGAGCATTCACATGCTCCTGTGGAGCATCATTGAGTCATACCTCTGCGACAGCAACATGGCAGCCTGGCCACGTTCTGTTGACAGGCAGCCAACCTTTGCTGCTAATTTGATTGGCTAACAGGCACTTGCCATGCCCGTGGGCTACAAAGCAGCAAAGCACATCATCGCAATGCTTGGCATGACCTGTCTGTGAGCTTATCAGTGCATCTGAGCTGGATGGTGCAGTTGCGACAGCCAGCTTCAAGCCCTGTCCCACAGCCGCATGCCTCATGTGCAGCTTGCAGCACAGCACCTGTGCCCTGCCACCACAGTAGCATCAGAACTTTCCACTTGTTCTGCGTGTGGGGCTGGCAGAGCAAGTGGTCAGCTGATTATGTGGAGCACTGTTGTCCTCTGGCGGCTGTTGGTAGAAGGACAAGGGAGAAGACATGGTTTGAACTGCTGCCAAGAGCAATGCAGCTGTACGGTGCAGTCCATATCACCAAGCTCAAGGCACAGTCAGATGACAAGCTTTGTGGTCTATCACAGCAGAGGCTGCCACTGGCTCAGCTCATGTTGTGGTGGGGTTGCTGGGTTTGTGGGTGACACGCTCACCCACATTGCCGATACCTGCTGCTGGGCTTCCACATTGACAACCCTTTAGGCCTTGCCCTCTGGCCTGGGACAGCCCTCTGGCCTGGGACAGCAGATGCTTATCTTTAAATTTGAGTGTGTGTGATGCTTTGAACTGGAGGCAGATAAGACGACAGGAATCTCGGTGTGTGGACAATCCTTTCTTGATGGCAGGACATTCAGTCAAGCACATGGGGCTTGCTGAGGCACCTCAAAGCGGAGGACAAAGCCATTGCCGGCAGCCACCAGGAGGTGCCTGCAGTCCTGTGAAAGGGCGCAGTCCGTCACAGGGCCGGCCATCTTGATGGGAAGAGCCACCTGTGCCTGCAGGCCGCCGTCAGGGCTGCTGTGGACACAGACTTCTGACTTGGTGTTGCCCTGCACAGAGCAGCGCTCCACATTTCCAGCCTGGCGCATACAAGCAGCAGATGGCAGCCATCTGCCTTCAAGCATATTGGCCAAGCTCACTGCGCAGACAAGACTGCCATCTGCAGTAGCGTTGAAGCTGGCTCGTCCAGGCAGGGCCGCTCCTCCGGTGCCAGCTGGGACCTGCAGCAGATGCACAGATACACTGGCATGCCCCAACATCAGATACACCGGCAGTGCATCCTACACTGTTCTGGACCCATCAGTCGTCTCACCTTCCAGCAAATCAGCTGTCTGCTTTGCTGCAGGTCACAGGACAGCATGCAGCCGTCTCGTGTGCGCAGGAGAAGGTAGCCTCCTGGGTACAGCCCCTGCAGGCACAGGCGCTCCTTGTGTCCATGAGTGCTGGTCCCACTCTGCACATGATGGGTTCATGTACGGCGCGGTGAGGGGGCAGGAGGGGGCCACAGCTGCTGCACATGTATCTAGCCAGCTGGCAAAGGGCTCTGCATCCTGCCACAGATTGCGATGGCCCAGGCTGCCGCACCAGGCTGGTGATGTCTGTGAGCTGCATGCTGGCGCCCTTCAGCCCTGCGCCCCCTCCTAGACAGACCTCCTGCACAAAAGCAGCAGCCTGTCTGCGCCCACCACTGTGCAGGTTCAACCTGTGTTGTGCCTTCCTGCTGGTGGGTGATCAGCACAGATTGCAGGGTGGGCTGCGAGGGTTGATGGCGGCCACAGATTGCAGACTAGAGGTGGGCATCGAGCTTACAATCAGGATCACAACCTGCCGACAGCCTGCAGAGGGGATGTGGCTGCTGCCTCACCTGTGGGCAGCTTCCGGGGGCCAGCTGGCATTGGTGCAGGGCCCCACGTCTGCCTCCAGCCACAAAGCAGGACCCATCTGGGGCCATGGCCTGCATGAAGGCAATGCTGTCTGCACAGTCCCCTGGGCCGAGAAGCATCATGGGCCGCGACATCTGCTGCTTGCCCACTGCAAACCAGATGGGGGTGCTTGCTGAGCTGCAAAGGGCTGCTGCAATGACACTGCGTTTGCAGCATGCTGCACAGCTGTGTTGACACAGCAATGTATCACATGAGTGGTGGTTCCATGCTGATGCCCCCAGCCAACAGGCTGTCAACCTCTGAGCTCATGCAACCATGACCAAGTTCCCTGCATGATCCCTAGCAAAGCATAACAGGAACAGAAGCTCCAGGGACAGGGCATAGCAGCCCTCTCAGCGTCGGTTAATCAGCAGTGTAGCCCCTCACCAGAGACAGAGCATCCAAAGTCCAGGCAGCCAGGCAGGTCTCCTCAACAACATCCCACAGCCTCGCCGAGGCATCCTCAGACAGCGACAGCACCTGCCCCGGCCTGGCGCTGCATGCTGCCAAATCCAGCACAGCAGCGTGATGGCCTGCATGTTGCATGTCAGCGCTGGTGCAAGGGGCCTGAGGGGTGGAAGCCTGCAGTTCAGCCCATGATGGCTGCTGCAGCGGCACATGCGCTGCCAGGCTGCTGGGCGGACAACACAAGAAAGTCTGTCATATAGGCCAACACCATGCAAGACGGCTGCAGCAGCATGCTGTTGATATCTGAGCAGCAGGATGCTGTCAGGCAACCTTTGTCACCTGTCAGGAGGGCAATGACCTGGCTCTGCACAATGCTGATGACTGAGATGCCGGGGTCAGCACCAGAGACAGCCTGCAGGGTTCTGCCAATCAGACGCAGGCTGCAGCAACCGGCAGCTGCCAGTGCAGCGGCATCACAGGGTCTGCGTCACAGACTTGAGCTAAAAAGCCCTTGACAGGTGGCAGCCAGCAAAGTTCTGGCAGCAGCAAGGGCAGGAAAGGCAGGGTCAAGAGTGCTCACCAGCAAAGCATCCCCATGTGGCCCACAGCAGTCTATGGGTGCTGCCACCCATGTGCAGCACCACAGGTCCTGCGCTGCACAGGGACTGCAGCGCTTGGCCGGATGGCCAGCTGAAGGGCAGCAGGCAGGCGCAAGTCCAAGACTTGAGTGCAGCATGTCTGGAAAAGCTCAGCAGGCAATCCATCTGATGCAGCCGAAGCAGAAGCCACCCCAGGCTCACCCCTCCCGCAGAGTGCTGACTCAAGGTGTTAGTGAACTGCATGACCACCGCAATGAATGTGCCCATGTGTGCGTCGTCATAGATGGTAGCCTGCGGTCAGCAGGTGCGCCTCAGGCGGGTTCCAAGCGCGGGAAAGTGACAGGAGAGCACTTATGGTTGCATGGCAGTTGCCGCCTTGATTTCCAGACTGTTACCTGATTGCCGCCAACCGTTGCAAAGAGATTGGCAAATGCAGAGTCCACATGATTGAAACAGAGCTGCCTGATGGGGGCACCGTGAGCCTCCTGCAGGTTGAGGGGAAGGTTGTCAAGATCCTGCAAGCCTTGTGGTGACATTGGAACCAACAGCCACCTTGATCACTGTTTTCAGCCGCAGTTTTTGCAAATGATCCAGTCTTTGTTGCAGATCAGAGACAGCGGGTCTGTCATTTTCGCCAACACATTCCAGATTCCCTGTCCGGTCGGCAGGCATGCACAGCACGACTGATCAGAAGAATCGATCACAGCGATCGCAACCCGAATTTTGCCTTCCAGCAGCTTTCAGTCAACTCTTACATGCTGCCAGCATGCTTCAGATGTCGAGCATTATGTGCACAGCAGTGCAGCTGGATGCAACTCATGGCCTTTACTGGTGTTGCCTGCCAAGTCACACCCCAACATATTCATGGGCAGCACACACTCATGAGAAGCTCCAGCACAGGTTCAGCCATGTACAACACAACCTTAAGACAGGTAATTATGCGCAGCCCCCAAGATGCCCTGATTATGAAGACTTAAGTATCATCGCCATGTCGTGCTGCTTGCAGGACCGCATTGCCCCAGATGGCTCCTTCACTGCTAGCACTGACCTGCGAAGGACAGATGCAGACCCCACAGCTGCCCACATGCAAGCGTTGCCTAAAGAACAGACCCTCCGCCGCCCCCCTGGGCTGCCAGAGACCGCCCCTGTGGCTGAGCCAATCAGCGACAGGGATCTCCGCACCCTGGTGGACTGGGTGTCCTCCTGCAGGCGGCTTGTCGTGCTCACAGGGGCAGGCTGCAGCACTGAGAGCGACATCCCAGACTACCGGGGTCCCAAGGGCGCCTACAGCTCGGGCTTCCAGCCTATGACGCACCAGCAGGTCAGCTCTCCTGAGGACTGCTGCTGCCTGGAGACACAGACACCCATGCCTTGAGGCTGCACGCCTTGATCTGCAGCTGTAGCACAGGGAAGCCATGTGCTGGTTTGAGGCCAACCAGCAGGTCAGCTCCGTTGAGGGCTGCTGCTGCTCTGCGGTACTGACTCACGTTCCGAGCGCCCAGCTTGGTGCCTGCGTGCACCTCTCGCAGGCTGCAGACTGCAACCTGCAGCACTAGGTAGGGGTTCTTTGTGTTGGTTGAGCCTGTCTGTGCTGCCTCTGCAGCAGCCTGGGTCAGCAGCTTCTCACATGACAATGGCTGATCTGCAGGCTGCCCAGCTGTCTGGTCCAGGACAAACCCTGGCCGGCCCGCATTCTGACAGCCTGCACAAATTCAGTGTCCATCCTGCAGACACCACCCACCTCAGACAGTGCCACAGCACATGCCTTGCTCTGGAAGCTGCCAGACCCCGCCAGCCTGACCTGGCCAACTTCCTGTGCAACCCCATGCTGGGTGACTGCACGGAGCCAGCCTTCGCATTCCTTGCCATCAAACCGGCTCTGCAGATCAGGGCCACCTCCCAGCGCATCCAAATGCTGGCTGCCTGCATGGCAACTGGAACTTTGTTGCTGCAGCCGCAACCCCTTCTTACAGCTGTACAATGCTCTCTGCCCTCAAAGCCGCTTACCGACCCTATGATTATGGCCAACCCCCAGCAGAACGAAGGCTGCCTGCCTGCACGACAGCCGTGGTTTCGTGCTGCAGGCACCAAGCCCTCTCGCAGTGATACACCATCATTCCTGCTCTGTAAGGCTCCACTCCGCCCTGCACTTCATGGAAACTCCCTGCGCAACAAGATGCTGGCTTCCTGCACAGCGCCTGCCTTGACACCTGCAGGCCCCGCCTGGCGTAGTCCTCCAAACTGCCACCCTGCCCTGCAGTTTGTGAGGGCTCCCCACAGCCCGGGGCAGTGGCTACCTTCACGCCTGCAGGCGCAGCCCACTTGTTGCATGGTCACACGGCACTCCTGACCTGAAAGATGCCACTGCCCTGCAGTTCATGGCTACCCCCCAGCGACGCGCCCGCTACTGGGCACGCTCCTTTGCAGGCTGGCACGAGTTTCGGGAGGTGCAGCCCAACCGCGCCCACGATGCACTGGCCCGCCTTCAGCGCAACGGCTGGGTCTCAGCTTTGCTGACTCAGAATGTGGACCGCCTGCACCACAAGGCTGGCAGCCGCGACGTGATTGAGCTGCATGGCACCACACACAGGTGAGTGTTGGCAATCACTGCTGGAAGCGTGCTCTGGGGTCTCATCTGTACAGAGGCTGACACCAGCGCCATAGTTGCGCAGCATGGTACCACCCCTTAAGTGGTTGCCTGCTGTCCCTGCTGGAGATGCACTTCTTAATCTCTACCTGCAAAGAGGGTGGCAGCAGGGGTGTCATTGACATGCATGACACCACCACAGGTAGGCAACTGATTGCAGCTGATGTTTGTGGCAGCTATCTGCACCCTTGGTGCAGGTGCATGCAGTGGGAGCTGTATTCAGACACTGCTCGTCCTGCCCAGCCAAGTTTGAGGTCACTGCAGTCCCCATGCAGGCTGAGGTTTGGGATTGAGTCCCGCACTCATCACAGCCTTCCCTCTCCTGCAGAGTGATCTGCATGAGCTGTGGGGAGATCACTCACAGGGACCTGTTCCAAGCGCGGCTGGAGGCGCTCAACCCAGAGTCAGCAGCAGCCATCAAGCGGGTGGTGGCGGTCCAGGTGGCAGCCAGGCGGGGGGCGCTGCACCCCAGCACAGCACAAGAGGCGCTGCAGGCCGAGAAGGTGAGCAGGGAGGCACTTTGACACCCGGCTGTCCTCCTGCACAGGCTTGTGCCAGGCAGGTGCCTCCTGACACAACAGGGTCCAGCAGGGCAAGGTACAGCAAAGCAATGGTGGCGAGATCGGCGCCTGCACTGCCCCTACCATACCCGTCTAGCCGTGCGCAACAGGGCTGCTGCAGCCTTCAAGCAGCCTTGTGCGGAGCCCACGGCCAGAGTGCTACACAGGAAACTGAGCTTGCTGCCTACTGGGGAGGCCTCAATGTCACCCTGCTCACAGCAAAGGCAATGTGTGCAGTGAGTGCAAATTGCATGCAGGCCAGACAGGGACATTGCTCCCCGTCAGGCTTCTCAAGTGGGGCGTGGAGCTCCCCGTCACGCATTTTGACTGGGACGTGAAGCTGTCCCAAGCAGTCTTGCTGCCTTCTGCACCAGGTCAAGCAGTAGGAGCTGCACCCTGGGCGATACGACACAGCCAGGCAGCAGGCTCTGCAGAATGCCTCACTCGGGTGAACAGCACTGCTGCGTGTGCAGGACGGCGGAGTTATACGCAGGCCAGATGGGGATGTGGAGATCCCCATCAGGCGCCCTGATGGCGATGTGGAGCTGCGCGGCGCAGACGAGCACTTCCGTGTCCCCCCCTGTGAGCGCTGCGGCGGGATCCTAAAGCCTAATGTGGTCTTCTTTGGTGATGGAGTGCCCAAGGAACGAGCAGAGAGGTGAGGCCCTCCTGGAGCAGCCATTCTTGTGCACAAGGGTGGGTCACTGGCAGCTGACTTTCTGGTTAGCATGGGCAGCAGCCCTAAGCCATGAGTGTCGTGCAAATTGTGCCTGAGCGCCCCTGGCTTCATGCCCAATACAGCTTCGCTGCAACACTCCCGTCCCAGGGTGGCAAGTATGAGGCCAGGGTGCCTGCCATGCAGGGCCATGCAGCTGGCGCAGACATGCGATGGCCTGCTGGTGGTGGGCTCCTCTCTGCAGGTCTACTCAGCGTTCCGGCTGGCCAAGGCTGCCAAGGCAGCCCAGGCTGGCTTGGCCATTGTGGGGGTGGGGCCCACAAGAGCAGATGCGCTGGCAGACATCAAGCAGGCATCTGTTGTGGGCGAGGCCCTCTCCCGGCTGGCTGGCCTGCCTGAGATGCTGCTGCCCCGTGGCGCATGAGACTGCTGAAGACCCAACATGTGAAGCTTCACTTGCACCAAATGTGTATCTGATTTTCGAAACTGCATTCGACAGTTTGAGAAGGTTGGACACCCCCACAGCTGCTGCTCCTTGTCAAGTCCTCTCTCCCCTATACGCGAAGCTTCTCTGCAGCCGCTCTGGTTTCATGAGCTTGAGTTGACTGGACCGAAGCTGCCGGTCACTTTGTCCTCCTGATTCGCAAAAAGCGTTTAACAACCACTCAACTCTCTCAAGCAGACACTTCCTCAATCAGCAGCAGGTGTATAGGCAAACAGCCCTCACCACCAATCAGATATAATGGCAAGCGCAAACATCTACACCATTAGCAACATCAGCCTGGAGACCATCAAGGACGCTGACCTTGTTGGGAAGCAGGCAAGTACTTCAGGGTACATGCAGGGCCTGTCAGGCAGTACACACAGTGGACCATGCATGCCACTTTGCTGCCATCACTCACTGCATCTGCCTGCATCTCCAGGGTTCTGCTGCTCCCTGCCTAGCCTGCCTGCCATGGACCAGGCAGCTTCCTCGCACATTCATGGCTGGCTACTGACTGCCTATGCCTATGCAGGACCCCCAAATTGTCTTCCACCACAGTGGAAGCCAGAAGGTGAAGACCTCTGTGGCCAAGTCAGCAGGTGTCAGCGCCCGTTGGAGCGAGACTGTGGACCTGCAGGTCAGCCGTCATGCATGTTTGACCCACTGCTGTCCTCAATGCCAGTCCTGCCACCTCCCTGCACGCCTGCTTGGAGGTACATGGCCCCCGCACCTGAGCCCACACTGTGAGCTGTCAGACAGAGCTTCCGCCCACCAGGCGCTGTACTAATTTGCTGAGTCATCAGCACTGTGCCCACCACACTTGCACCCACTCCCTGCAGGTGGCCTCTGGCCAGGGCGCCCCTGACTCCGACGTTGTCATTGTGGATGTGGAGAACCACAATGCTCTGCTGCCAGGTGACACCATGTGCAAGCACTCGAACTGCATTGTAAGGTCATGCATCTGGCAGCAGGCGCAGCCAAGATAGGCTTCCCAGCAAAGTCCAGCCAGTCACAGCAAGGCTGCGCTAGCAGCGATCTGTGCCTCCTTAGCAGCTGCATTGTTTGCGTTCCCCAGGAGCCATGCACCGCCTGTCTTGATATCTGAAATTTTGGCAAAAAGACCAAGGCAATGCTGCCAGGACATTGCTGGCAATCCTGCTTTGACGGCAGCTGCTGCCCTGGCTGGAAGGTCCTGGCATGTGGTCCATCATTGTGAGCTCATGGGGCTTTCAGCTCATGTTAACAGCAGTGTATTCCCCTGCTTCAGATGGCCACATCGGGTCAGCTACCTTCCGTTTGGGCAGCAGCCAGACCCAGAGGCTCACTCTTCTGAACAAGAAGGGCAAGGAGACAGGTGGGGTGCTGACTGCTGAGGAAACATTTCCTGGACAATTCAACACTGAGGACATGTATCTCACTTGTAAAGACAACTTTGCTATCTGCGCATTAGCTGTAGTCAACATCTGCCTTTTGCTTCTGATGCTTGACCACAGGTTTGTTACTTGGCTGCAGGCACTCTGGTCTTCTCTGTTGCTGGTGGCTCTCTATCAGCTGGCAATGCCAACACCTGCTCCACTGGCACATGTGGCACCACCACATCTTCTGAGGACAAGCTGATTGGTGCCCAGGGCGGCATGTGCGGAGTGAGTGGCGCATCTTCCTGTCTCACATCCCTTCCCTGCATGGTACCCTGCTGCCCAACAATCAGTCTTGTTAGGATCCTGTGCATCTCTGTTGTGTGATGCGCCTGTGCATACAGCTGTCTGGATGTCAGCTTGCTGTGCAACCACCATGCCATTTGATCTTGTGCTCGTTTTTAAACGTGTTGACGGACATGGCTGCAGGCTAGGACCACAGGTGCTGATGGCCCAATCTGTGACCAGAAGCATTTCACCAAGGTGGAGGACCGCCCAGTGACAAAGGAGATCACCACCCAGATTCGTGAGCACCACCCCATCGAGAAGGTGAGCCTCCTGGAAAGGAAAAAGCATTCAACTCTGAGCTTACCTCCCACTCATTGTAATCCATTATGATGGTTGTGCACCCTGCAGGAATTTGTGGTTGAGACCCGCCCCACTGGCAAGGAGCATGAGCAGACTGAGAAGTGCACCAGGGAGGTGATTGGCTCCAACGAGCGTGTTGTTGCTAAAGCCCAAGCAAACCCGTGTGCAGGCGTGCCAACTGCACAGGTCCAGTAGACAGCTCCCCTCACTTGGCACCAACCCCTCAGATTACAACCACCACTCAGGCTGAGCTCTGATGTCTGATTTTATGCAATTTCATCCCTGTTTGAAAGATATGCAGCAGCGGCTGTGTGCCACATTCTTGGCATGACATGGGTTGTAACATCATTCAATACCAGATCAGAGAAGAGAATAATGGGTTTGAGCAACAATGCGAGGGTTCAGAATATTTGCAAGGATGCACAGACGCACTCTACATTGACTGGCACCCTACCTATTGGGATGCAGCTTGGCAACTTCATGAGCTGCCATGCTTCCTCAAAAACTTGCCATGGAAGTCCTTCATGTTATTGCACACACCCTCAATGGCATCCTCTCCTGGCAGGATGGTCGTCCTGAAGTGCAGAGTGCCGTCAGCCTGTCCAAACCCGCTGCCTGGCACCACGACGATGCCTGTGGCCTCCAGCAACTCCTTGCAGTAGAGCCAGTCAGGCGACTTCCCAAGCTCCTTGGCCTTCTCTGAGGCCCCCTTGGGAAGTTTGATGGTGGGGAAGGCGTACAGGGCGCCGTCTACTGGGGTGCAGTGCACCCCTTCCAGCTTGTTGAGAGCATGCTCCAGCATCTTAGCACGGCGCTTGAGGGACTCTAGGAGCCCATCGCGCTCCTTCCTGAACAGCTCCCAGGAGGCATCTCCTTCCTGCAGGAGGCACATGTGGACACTGGAGGAGGCAACAGTAACGAGGCAGGCTTGTCGCTTCCTGTGCAGCTCCCAAACGGGCTCCCCTGGCTGCTGCAAGCGGCAGGCAGGGAGCAGGCCAACATGAGCAGTGCCCGGCGCAGCAGATCCCTGAAGGGTCAAGTTGCTGCAGCAGCCGGGGCCTGCCACACATGAATGTGCCTGCTCTGTCATGTTGGTGGCACAGAACACAGCATGCACCACCATGGTAGCTCTGCTGCCTGAGTCGTCCCAAGGTGCTGAAGCAGTGGCAGCAGGCCTCACCTTGGGGGGCTTCATGACCAGCGCCATGCAGATCTGCCCCTGCACTGCTGGGCACAAGTTGATGCTGCAGGCCTTGGTCAGCTCGGCCCGCACTTCCTTAGGCAGGCCGATGACCTCCATGTAGCCTCCCCGCTTGCCGCACTCGCCTGCGCACACACACAGTGTGAGGGCACTGGAAGCTGTGTGACGCAAAGCCTCTGAGGAGCCCCAGGACGGGGGCTCAGACTGGCAGGATGACTTCCTGCAGCCCCATAGCAACACGTGCAGGAGACAAGCCGCTCCACTCATGCTGTGGCTGGGGCTTGCTGTGTCACCGTGCTGCTGTTTCACCCCCTCAGACGAGTTGCTGGGCCAATATGGCACCAAGCCCATCTGATAAAGCTTGCAGTTGCTGTGCTGAAGGTCTATTGCTGTGCTGCGCATGCCCGCAAAACAAAGCGTCCTGCACCCCCACGCAGATGACTCGGTTCCCGCCAGCCTGGAGGAGCTGCTGAGGGCCCAGCCAATTACACAGGTCAGTCACACACCTGTGGCTCAGTGCATCGAACCTCAACTTTCTGACCAGACAGAGACAGGAGCGATGTGTGCGGGGGTCAGGCAGGCCGCCGTATGCTGTGCAGAAGCTTTGTATCTCCAAAAGCGACCCTCTGCTGTTCCAGTGCTCACCATAGTAACCCTTTGAGATGGACTGCAGGGAGAACATGGGGATGTGGCTGTAGTCCTTGCCCATCTCGGAGATGGTCTTCTTGAAGCTTACAAACTTCTTGGCATCACGGTACACATTGGCCTGCAGCAGGGTGCTCAGGCTCAATCATGTCCCATGTGAGAGGGACAGGCATGTAGTCATCAGCCGCCAGGGCCACCAGCCCCGCCATCTGTGGGCCTCCTGAGAACCTGCCATGAGAGGTCCAAGCCTTGCATAGTGAGGAAGGGACAGGAGGCTGCAACCTTGGTGGGTGGCGTGTGCCTGAGCCCAGCACAGGCTCCAAACAAGCAGCTATGAGCACACGCATGAGCTGCAGCTGGGGTGTTTCTGGGTGTAGCCATGTCCCCTTCAGCAGAACTGGGAACACCATGCATCCCATCTGCCTGCTGCTGGCTCACTTTGAGCAAACACGCTGCTAAGATCTGTCCTGCGCCCACACAACTCACCTGGTAGACCTCATCTGCAATGATCACGAGGTCGTGGTCCTTGGCAAACTTGATGAGCTCCTCCTGGTTGTCCCGCTCAATGACCTGCCCAGTTGGGTTGCCCGGGGTGATCACCGCCAGGCAGCGCGGGACGAGGCCCTGCTGCTTGGCCTGCAGCACAACAACTGCACTGCGTCAGTGTGGTGTGACAGAGGTAAAAAGGCCTGCTGAAGAGAGGCATGGCATTCCCGCTGCACAATCGGTTCACCTGCGGAAGACTGCCATGGCATGGAAAAATCAAGTGATGCAAAGCCAGGACACGGGAGATGCCCGCTTGCGCTCCAAGGAGGCTGAAAGACAATGAACTATACATGATGCAATTGCCAGACATCTTTGGGGTGTATGCTGCAGCCTCTGCAAGGTCATTTGCACAAACCTTGCTGCTGTCCACCTGACCGACAGCAGGACTAAAACTGAGACTCGACTCTCTGACGAGGCGCTCCAAGTACTTTGAGACAGCGGCATCGCAGCCAGTGCAACCTGCTTCACCCCCCGGCAGCGACCAGCCACCCAGACGCCCACCCATCAGCCAGGGCTGACTCACATCTTTGACCACACGCTCCAGCTCCTGGGGGTCGATGGCCCACTCCTTGTCTTCGTTGGGGAAGTAGGGGACCACAGTGCCCCCCGCGAGGGCGACCCCCGCGCTGTACAGCGGATACTGGGGGAAGGGCACCAGCATGCAGTCCTGCTTGTTGCGCACCAGCATCTGCAGGATGAGCATGACGCCGCCGGAGGCTCCTGCGCGCAGATGAAGGGCGGCAGGTGGGGACGTATGTGTGCAGGCCCAGGGCATGCATGACCCCGCAGGCAGGCACAGGTATCGCTGTTGTCACTACATGGGGTGGCATTGCTGTTGTCGCTTCCTGGGAAGTGACACTGCAGGGGGAGCGGCACCCACACCTGCCAGCAGGGTGCAGCAGATGAGAGCAAGCTGGGGATGGCGTAGGGCTGCCACCAACATGGGGCGCCAGGGCATGGGTCTGAGGCCTGTTTGGTGTCATTGCTGGAGCAGCACAGCCCAGCCCAGTGCGCTGTGGGCAGACCCAAAGCGCAATGCCAGCGCTGGTTCAGTCCCTTCCCATCCCACAAGCTCAGGGCAGGCCGATACCTGAGGTCATGAAGATGTCGGCTGGATCTGCGTCTACGCCATCCCGCTCCTTCAAGCTCTCAGCGATCTGCTCTCGGCACAGCTGCAGCCCCTGGCTGTCGGTGTAGGCGCCGGTGCCACCGGGAGCCAGGGCCTCTAGGTACTCCTTTGCGCGCTTGATGGCATCTGGTGGGAACAGCTTGTCGATGCCATCGTGCTCCATGAGCTGCAGGGCGCACAAGTCTCTGTTGGTGTGCTCAGGATGACAGGCTGGTAGGCTGAGTGGGTCCAGAGCTCAGCAGGGACAGCTTGTCACTGTCCTTGTGCCCCAAGAACTGCAGGGCACACAGCATTCTTGGGGGTTTTCTGCCTGCAAGCAGAGCAGCCCCTCCGCACGCAGTGTCTAGCAGGGACAGCATGGCTGCTGTCTTGTGCAACATGAGCTGCAGGGCATAGGAGAGGATGGGGATGCTCTCAGTTCTGAGGAGCTGGAGACACGGCTGATAAGCTGCCCGCGGGGCCGGGAAGCCTGGTCAGGCATACAGAGACCGGCAGGGAGGAAGGTACTGCTGTGCTCCAGGCTACAGTGAGGGGCAGATGAGGCTGTTCTTGGTGGGAGCTCAGATGCACACAGAAGTCTTGCTCTGTAGAGTGCAGCATGAGGCCAGCAACATAGAAACATCAGATGCTCAAGAGCTGAGGCGGCAGAGTGTTGCTGGTAGGTTGTGCTGCGCTGCTTGGTCAGACAGACCCCTGTGCTCACCTGAGGGTACTCACAAAGCGCCAGAACCTGTCTGTAGAATGTGATCGGCTTCTGCCCCAGCGACTGCAGGTCACGGCGCCACAGCATGTCATGACAGAGCTCAGCGCAATGATGTGCTGTGGTGCTAAGTCCAGGTGCCAGACAATCAACATGCAACAACAACAGCCTGGCAGCTGCTCTGGCACTGGTCTTTAGGATCTGTATATTGATAAGTCTTCAAGGTCATTACCACTGTGCCAGGCAGATACTTTCCCACGCATTGCTCATTGACATGCGTTGCAGAGAGTGTCTAGCCTGATGGTAGAACAGAAAAATTCAGCCAGAGGCCTCTCCTCACATGGGGGTTGCCAATGTTGCAGTTGACCACAGACTTGAACGGGTAGTTCCCCTTGCCAGCCTTCAGGTCGCTCTTGATCTCAGCAGATCGTGCCACAATGTCCCCACGAACTGCATACTGAGCTTCCAGCAGCCGAGGGTTCACAGTCTCCCCTGTCAGCTTGGCTTGCTGCTGCTGAGCCCCCATGTTTACAGAGTGCAGCAGCCACGATCTTCGGAGAAACTGGATGAGAATTCTAAATGTAGCAGATCATGCATGGCACTCAGTTATCCTGCAGGGGAAGGCCTTGACTAGTGAGCTCTCAAGCGCCCGCAGCTGTTGCTCAGTCATGTCTGGCTGGTTGACTGGGGCCTTTGTCAGGCCTGCAAAGAGATTTGTTGCGCCCAAACCTGACAGGCCAAAGGTGGTGATCATGCATTGCCCTCGGCGCAGCCGGCACGGAGAGCAGTCTCCTGACTTTGTATGTGCCTCGCATGCAGCCTGAAGTCAAGCAGCCACCTCAGCAAATTGGGGCAGGTGTGCTGGCTGCACACACTGATGAAGACCTGCGCGGCATCCTGCATCGACACTCCCAGGACCTTGTCTGTGTGATGTTTGGGTCCTCCTGGTGCCACCACTGCCATGAGATGTTCCCGGAGATGTATAGAACTAGCAAGGAGGTGACCTGCCATGCATGATGCTTCACCTGACGATGCCTGCTCTGCAGTTCATCACCTTCAGACTGCATGCTTTTGCTGCAGTACCCAGGCAACATGTATGTGGTGGCACAGATAGACTACATGGAGGAGGCTGCAAAGGTGATGGCTTGCCTTGAGAAGCTCTCGGGTGGTCTGCAGTACAGCCATGCCCTGAGACTGTGCCTGGCTTGCAGGGCATCAACTACACTCCGACTTTTCGCCTGTACCGCAAGGGCCGAAGGGTGAGCACTTGCCTGCTTGTGCCCTTGCAGCTGCCTGCAACCTCCTGCGGCAGGGCACTGCTGGATGCTTGGCACTTGACAGGGCTGTGTGTGCTTTTGAGCAGGTTGATGAGTTCCTGCCACAGGATGGGCAGCAGATTCGAGACCACCTCTGGCTGTACTCTGAGGTGATGGTTGCAGCTGGCCTGGCTGCCTGTGCATTGCTCTGCAGCTTGCTCAGTTATGCCTGTTTTGCCACGATGCGTGATGTGCTGCAGAGCCCGAGCTGATCAGCCCTGTTTTGGCAGCCATGTCAAAGCAGTGTTCATGGTGTGAGGAGCGCCCCACCTGACAGGGTCTGGAAGGGGACAGACACTGATTCAAGGCGTCCTCTGTGAGCCTGATAGGCCGCCAGGCCCACAGACATTGAGGCTGCAGTGCCAGAGGCTTGCCCCAGCAAACTGCAATTGCTGGCACGTGTGACACGACCAGCAAGAGGGCGCCTGTGCCTATGCAGAGCCGCAACCTTAAGTGGGAAGCCATTCCGTTTCCAGACAAAAGCAAATCGTGTACTTGAGCAAAGTTAGTCCTGATGGTCAGCAAGGGCAACATGTTTCTATGGGCTCAGGCCAGCATTCTGGCACGTTGCATGCACATAGCTTATGTCTGCAGCACGCATGGCTGCCTGCAGCGGCTCATCCTGCATGTCAGCGCTACCTGGCTGCCAGGCTGCAGCCTCTGAGACATTGCTGCCTGCAGCCAGCTGCTCCCTGCTCAGCAGCAGGTCCCTGGTGTCGCAGATGGTGTCCTGGCGCAGCCTAAACAGCTTCTGCAGCTCGTCCCTGGTGAAGCGAGTGCCGCTGCTGCTGCCCTGCTGCTCCTCAGCTTCCACCATGGTGGCCAGCTCCCCCTGCAGGCATAGCAGCCTAATGGTGGAAACGCTGAAGCAGGTTGAGACATGAGTGCTGGATCACAGCGCTGGCACTGCAAGATGAACCACCTTCCTTTGCCAGGCAGTGCAGCCTGATGGTCTGAAAGCTGTACGTAGTGGCAGGCAGGCGTGCTGGACTGCACGGAGGATCCACTGCCTCTCAGCAGTGCAGAGGCAGCCTGGACTGTGGCACAACGTCTGCGCCCTGTTGGTGCCGCAAGTACTGGGGGACCAAGCTTGCAGCAAGGGACTGCAAGGCCATCTGTCCACTTCTGTGTGCCACCTTTGAGCAGTCCAGGTGACCACTGGGGTATGTGTTGGCAGTGAGCTCAACACGATCAACAGCAGGCCACTGCCTGAGCCAGCAGGAGATGAGCCGCCATGTGTCACCTTCTGCAGCTGGCGCTGGAAGATCTTCTCATCAATGGTCCCAGTGGTCAGGAGCCTGTAAATGGTGCATGCCTTCTGCTGGCCATCCCTCCAGATCCTTGCCATTGCCTGCATAGCTGAGCAGCATAAGCAGGCTAGCTGAGCAGCACAAGTTGGCTACAAGTACCCCCAGAATGGCAGTGGGTGCGCAATCAGCTCGTAGCAGTAGCCCTGGTACAGCCAGAGTGGCAGGGCAGGCAGCCCAACGGCCGCTGCGCCAGCCTCAAAGCTGTGGCTCACCTGCAGGTCATGCGCTGGGTTCCAGTCGCTGTCAAACAGCACCAGGCGATTAGCGCCCACCAGGTTGAGGCCAGCCCCACCAGCTCGCGTGGACAACAAGCAGACCTGTGCAAGCACGAACTTGCAATCAACACCAAGGTGAAGTCAGAGGCTGCATTATTGCTGAGCACTGGAACCTTCCTACCTTCATCAGGTCCATGGTGTTGAAGGTGTTGACAACATCCTGCATGTGGGCCAGGATTCAGAGGTGATGTGGACGCTGTGCCATCAGCCCAGTCAGGATATGCAAGCAGCAACACTGTGTGGTGATGGCCCCTCAGGCGTGCTGAGGGTAAAGCATGTGCAGGAAGCATTTTGTGAAACAGGCATGATGTGCTCACCTGCCGCTTGTTGGCATCGGTGGATCCGTCAAGCCTGCAAGACTCCCAGCCATTGCCCTGACAGTGTGCCTGGACAATGTCTAGGGCGGCTGTGCTGTTGGAGACAACCACAACCCGGTCGGGACTCCCAAGAATGCTGCGCAGCAGGGCGTCCAGGCATGCCAGCTTGCCTACATCAAACAAGTAAGCAGGTGAATGAGCTGGCATGACCTCTCCAAGGCATCAAGCAGCAGTAAAGCAACAGCTGCAAGCAACTGCAGGCTTAGTCACATTGTGCACCTGACTGGCTTGCCAGTCCAGGCTGGTAGTCTGCAGGGAAACTGTCAGGTCCCAGCTCCTGGGTAGGCTTGTTTCCTGCATGGACAGTATGAATGGCTCTGCAGCAGATCAGAAAACAGCTCACAAGCGCCTTGCACTGTGCGGGCAGCCAGGCAGACAGACACTCCAAGCTTTGGACAAGGGGAGACAGGTGTATAAGGCAAGGTGCAAGTACACAGGTCTTGTACCAGGCGGACAAGTTGCCCAGGTGGCAGACAGCCAGGCAGGGCACCCATGTAGTGCGCAAGCAAACAGGTGCTTCAAGTGATGGACGAGCTGCAAGCGGTGTGCACACCTACAGGTGACTCAGATGGGGGCCAACAAGACATAATTTCGAAGCAGCAGAGGACCGGCACCCCAGCAGTGTGCAGACAGACAGGACAGGATGCCCACCATCGCGGCCGCTGTACAACAGGTCTGGCATGTTGCACAATTTCTTGAGCGAGTTGATGACACTCAGCGCGCTTGCACTGTTCACGCCATGCCCAGAGCACAGAGATGCCACTGTCTTGCTGTGCAGGATGTCCATGTATAGCTTGACCTGCAGTATTCCATGTGGTGCTGCAGCACCGCCACACCAACAGCAGCCCATGCAAGAATTCAATGAGCTGCATGCGTGCAACCTGTGGCATTGCCAACACAATGCCATGACCCAAATGTTTAGGGGAGTGCATCAAAGATGCTGCAGTTATCAAGGGCTGCATAACAATTGCCAGGCCTTTCAGGGACAGGCTGGCGCCCTTGCATCTGGCTCATGTGCTGTCACTGCTCTGCACAGGCTCAGAACAGGGCACTATTCCAGGTGCATAGCACTGCAGCAGCACTGACGATGTGTGCCAGAGTCTTTTACCTGCAGCGCTGTGGGTCTGCAGAAGACTGTGTAATTTGTCAGGGCAGGCAGGTAGCGATGGTTGACCTCAGCATTCCGGCGCAGCATGCAACTGGCCACCTGCAGCATACAGCGGGGACTGGCTGATCACCTGGCAAGAGTCGGCAGGTGCAGCAGTGCACCAAGACAGGGACAGCAATGCCACTTCCAGTGGAGCAAGTGACAGCAATCCCACGTGACTCAGGCAAGTCCACAGACCCAGCGGATGCACGAGAAAGACCTGGTTGCAGTCAGGAGCTTCGAGCGGCGCTGTGCAGGACGAATTCCAGTCAAATGTTGTGACTGCCTCTGCCTCAGTTGACTGGACCCAGGAGAAAATGTACACAATGCAAGTGATAGCAGCCAGAAGCGCAGCTGTGCAGAGACACCAGTCAACTCGTTTCTAACCCCTGTCATGCTCCTCCCTCAAGCAATGCAACCTGGGGGCAGTGTGCACAGAAGCACCCACTCGGGCATTGAGCTCCTTGCTGCGCTCCTGGCCCAGTCGCTGCTCATCTGAGGTGGCAGATCGCTCCTGGGACCTGGTGATGGGGTCCGCAAAGATGCAGTTGAAGGTGGCAAGGCTGCCCAGCCAATCTGGGACCACAAAATTCAGCATGGCATGGAACTGCAGGGCAGGCAGCGTCAGTCAACACGATCCTCGATGGCGTCATCAAAACATTGTAGAGCTGAGCTCTGCCAGGAAGCAGTGTCAGACATGATCTTCAGCATGATATGGACAAGCCTTGCAGATGTAGCTTAGATGGCAACATGATCATGTGCACCGTAAACAACTGCAGACCCCGGGGCTGCACAGACGTGTGACGTGCAGAACTTGTTCTTTCAAGCAGCCAAGATGCCTGAGCTGGAGCCTGCTGTCTGACCTCGCTGAGGTTGTTTTGAATGGGGGTTCCAGTCAGCAGCACTCTTCGGGGGCACTGCAGCGCCAGCAGGGCTGTGATTGTCTTGCTGCCCTGGGCAGCCTTCAGCCTGCAGGTGGTCTCAGCTTGTCAGAGGACGCCCAGCAGAATGTACAAGCATGGACTAGGTACATATACCGACAGTAAGTTGCAACCTGGGCTCAGCTGACCTGTGCCCCTCATCACACACCAGCAGCTCGCAGCTTCCAGCCAGCGCCTCTGCAAACTTGCGAACAGTCTCATAGCTGATGACCTGCAGTACGGACAGTTGCTCTGTGAAAGACCCAGAGGCTAACTGCTCTGCGCAGCAACCAGCCTCTATGCAGGAGCTGCAGTGTGGTCACAGCCAAATCACCATCATCTTCCAAACACTGCCATGCTTGAAGTCTGCCACCTGCAGCAGGCATCAGGGTGTTTGCTGCCATTGGGCCTCAGCAGCAGGCGTGGAGATGAAAGCAACGCATGGTGGGGATTGCATATGCACACAGCCTTACAATGCCATTGGCTTGCCTGGTTCTTAGCCTCTGCCCCTGTTTGCACCACCATGACCTGGCAGCGCTGTGGGCCCAGCCACTTGCGCACTTCAGCTGCCCAGTTGTTGGTGAGGCTGCTTGGGCACACCACAATGCTGCGCTTGGCAACTGGTCTGGCCTGCAGCCCAGCATTCATGGTGTTGTCAGAATGCTGCTTTGGGAAATGTAGAGGCAGTGCTCCTTCAGCACCTGCTGCTGCCACTCTTCCTATCGAACGACACCACTCACATGCAGCACCCTCAGGTGAGGACAGCTGAGGGTATGCTGAGAGGTAGTGCCTTCACAAGCAGCAGCACAATGGGGGCAACTTGCACCAAGCCGACATAGCACAGCACACAGCAGTCTCACTGCTGGCCCCTGCCGCATCAGCGTCCATACGAGCGCAATGACCTGGAGGGTCTTGCCAAGTCCCATGTGGTCGGCCAGGATGCATCCTAATCTGCATTGCGGCGCAACCTTGCATTTAGGACCTGTTTGACAGTGCCAGCAGTCGTCAACATTAGGGTCAGGCTTGCCTGTTGGAGTCTCGCATTCCCATCACACACTCATACATGAACTGAACAGCCAGGCACACAGTTAGCTGGCACAAAGCGGCTGCATGTACTGGCGAGCAGGTCAGCAGGCTGTCCACACCTGCACTCCTTCCAGCTGGTGGGGCCTCATGCGTCTGGACAAGTATGGATCCTGCCGAATCAAACAGCCAGCGGGTGATGTTGGCAGCGTGCTGCAGACATTGCTGACTCAGAATGGTCAGAGAGCTCACCAGCACTACCGGACAGACTGTGTGAGGCGCTGCCTTCCACTGCTGCAGATTAAGCACCAGGACCCCCTCAGCTTCTGGATCATGCACAGGCTGCAGCTTGTTGGTTTTGGGCTCAGCTAGACCCCTCAGCCTCCTGCTTGCTGCACCTGCTGCTGTGCTGACAGCCAGCGGCCTGAAGCCACCCAGGCCAGGCAGGCTGCTTGTTGCTGGCCCAACTGCAGCCGCTGCATATGCTGGCTTGATGAAGCACTGGCCAAGCCTGCAGCATCAGAAGAACATGCTAGGCAGATAAGGCTTGATGAAGCACAGGCCAAGGCTGCATCATCAGCATGGTCCTCGTGGCACCCTCAAGCAGCTTTTGGGACCAATAGCAGAAGTGTGCAGAGTCGCTGGTGCTGCAGGTGAAACGCCATGTGCAGGCTGTTGCCTTGAAGCTAAGCACCCGAGGCACTGTTTGCTGCTTCCGCTGAGTATTGTGCCTGAAGGGCTTCTCGTCGTGGCTGACTTGCTGGTGAGCAGGTTAAAGGGTGCGCTGTGCCCAGCACTGTGCCTGTTGCCTTACCTGAATTGCTCCTCATGCATTGAACCCTCAATCTCAAGCTCCCAGCTGGCCAGCTCCAGCTCAGCGCCCTCTGGCATGTTCCAAGCTCCTTTGACACTGCCCTTCGCCACGACTTTGCCATCCTGCAGCATGCACAGGCCTCTTTCTCAACGAATAGCAACTGAACAACTCCAGCTGCAGACTCAAAGCTGCTTACCTCATTGTAAAGTGTGCAGCTGCATGCTTCGCCGCTGCCCTGCTTCACCTCCAGCACACCTGGACAGCAAAGCCAGGCTTGGCCCCGTGTCAAGACACCTTCTGAGTAGGGCTGGCAGCCAGTGTGACAGCAGTGGAAGGACGCACCGTCCTGAAAGGCTTTGTTTTTGCGCTTCTGCAGCCAGCATGACAGCAAGGTGAGTCCAGGGCTGCTTGAGTTTCTTTGTGTGCATTGCATAAGCAATGCAACCGCACCTTCTGAGGGGCTCGCTTGGTATACAGGCATGTTAAATATTGACAGGCTGCGGGCCCTCCTGCTACGGCAAGCCTGCGCGCTGCCTGCATATCTTCTGGCGCCAGCTGCGGCTTGCTGGCAGCTGCGCATGCCAGAGGCTCTCCTCCTGCCACAGGCTGCCTTGGCTTGCTGGCAGCTGTGGTCAGGCCAGGTGCTTTGAACTTGCGTTTGCATCCCAACAATGGTGGCTGTCTCATCTGGCCTGGAGGAGTCCCATGTGGATCAGGGGTGGCTGACATGCTGTCAGATCGCCTGACGTGGGCTTCGGGCGTTCCTGAGAGGCTCAGATCTCACGAAACCAGAAATGCCGCCAAGCAGGTCCAGGTCTGTCACAGCTCATGTTGTCTACACCGGGCAGAGCAGATGGACTGCTGCAGTACACCATCAGAGTGCTGCATGGCACTTTGGAGGTGATAGCAGATCCAGGGAATGTGCTTGGCCCCCTTGGAACAGGAGCAGGCCTGTGGAATGCGGCCACAGAGCTGATGGCTTTCTTTGACGCGCATGCTGCGGTGCTTGCTGGCAAAGAAGTAATTGAGCTTGGAGCTGGCGTTGGCACTCTGGGTCAGGTGATGCCCTGCTGCTGACCCGTGAGGCTTCTGTGGTCACTTGTACTGCTGCTGAGCATCAAGCCCTGCGCTGCAGGCGCTTGCTCTGCATGGGGCGAGTGTTACAATCACAGACAAGGCCCCCCTGCTGCCGCTGACAAGGCTCAACATTGCTGCAAACTTCAGCGGGCCATCTGCAGGTGCCAGCTTGCCTCTCCTGCTGGCTGCCACGCCCCAAGGAGCACAAAATGAAGTGCTGGACTAGCCCTAGTGAAGTTGCCTGCCCATCCACTTTGCCCTCGCTGTGCTGCAGTAGGCCGGGCTCCACTGGTACATGAACTTGAGTGGGGAGCAGACCTTGAACGCCACCCTGCACGGCTTGTCACGCATGCCTGGGACTTCATCGTGGCCAGTGATGTCGCTTTTGATGAGGAGCAGCACGAGCGCCTGATGCGGACCTGTGAGCAGCTGGCCGCAGCCTCCCCGGCCGTCCAGGTGCACATTTCACAACACAGGGCTTGCACTGGTGGCATCAGATGCTGGTTGCAGGATCTGCTGCCTGTTTGGGCAGCCACAGCTGTTGTCATTTGCTTGCATCAAGTTGCTGCTGCTTGAATCCTGTAGCATTGCCCTGTTGGCCCCACCGACCATCGGCCAAGCACCTCCCTGCAGGCATCCTGTGCTGATGTCAGCAGCTGGGCTGACCTGCAGGTCATCCTGAGCCTGCCAGACAGGGCAGAAATGCCTGCATTCATTTTTCTTGCCCAGCGGCATGGCTTCTTGGTGCGGCAGCTGCACCACAGCCCTGTGCGAGAGGACCTGCCCACAGCAGTCACCATCTACCAGCTGATCTGGCAGGGCCTTCCACCCCCACCTGCTGCTGATGGGGGCGTTGGTTTGGCATCCGTCACCACCTATCATGCAGACCCCGAAGCACCATCAGCACAGGCAGCAGAAGCAATCCAGGGTGCCAGCGAACTCCAGCAGCAGGGTGGGAAAGCTCTGAGCGCTGCTGTCAAGCAGCTGCTGGGCCCTGTCAGGCCTTTCCAGCCTCAGGCTGGCAGCAGCAGACTGCAGGCTGCTGCTGGGCCCCGCACAGGCCTGCATGCTGGACCTCGGGGCGGGCGCATCCTGCTTGCCCTGGACTTTGACTGGACCATGGTTGAGGAGAATTCAGACACTTTTGTCCTGCAGCAAGTCGGCGCTTGGGACAGCTTCCTGAGGTGAGCTGCTGCCGCCTGCTCTCTGTTGCCGTGCATGGCGTGCAGCAGCTGAAGCAGACTGCTCATGATGTCCCGCAGTGGCACAGGATGGGTGGTGGCACAGCTTGTGTGGCCCCCAAAGCGCTGCCGCCTGTTGAGAGACACCCTTTGTGCTGCAGGCTGCAGACTGAGGGCCTGCCCTGGACGGAGCTCATGGATGCATCTCTGCTGGCAGCACACTCTGAGCATGGGGCCACTGCAGCTGACATCGTGGCTGCATGCCAGAGAGTCCCCATGGATGGCGCCTTGCAGGAGGTAAGCCCTCTGGCTGCAGCCTTCACGTCTTTGCCCCTCTCCCCCTGGCCCCTCACAGCAGAACCTGAGCCTGGAGGCCTTGATGTTGACAGACTGCTGCTGCAATGGCTGCAAAAGGGACTGGCTGGTACCCGTCTCACATGGCTGCACAGGTGCTGCGAGAGGCTGGAGCAGTGCACACGGTCGCCATGGCAATCCTGAGCGACGCTAACACTGTCTATATTGACACCGTTATAGAAGCCAGAGGACTCCAGGTGTGTTCTGCATGTGATGCCAAGCCTCTCTTGATCGGGCCCCCACTCAAGGCCAAACAGCAGCCTAGTGCCTGGTGCATGCAGGGGTGCTTCTGTACCATAGTTACTAACCCTGCTTGCTGGAGAGAAGGTGCCCTTCGAGTCAGGCCACATCATGCTCACAGCTGCTCGCAATGCCCTTCCAACCTGTGCAAAGGCCTGGTGAGCCACACAGCACAGCCATGTGCCTAGCCCTGCACTGTTCAAAGCTTCCTAGGTGTTTGCAATGAGTTTTTGCTCTTGGCTGACGTGACGTGTCCCTTCGAGGGCATGCAGGTGCTCTCTGATTTCTTGTTGCAGCAGCCCTATGATCGAGTCATCTACGCTGGGGATGGGGCAAATGACCATTGCCCATCTGAGCTCCTGGGGCCTGCAGATGTCCTTCTTGCACGTGAAACATATCCTGATGGCCGACCCACTGGTCTGCACAAGCGCCTGCAAGTAAAGTCTTCAGCCCTGGCATCTTCTGATGATCTTACTGCTGCTTTGACAGCGATGCTGCAATCTGCTGTGATTCGGTGGTCTGCTTCATCTCAGTTAGCAGCCATGCTGCGACAGCTGTTGCATTTATAGCCAGATGCTGGCAGCACCGAAATAGCAGATGTGAAAGAGGGTTCTCCAAATCAGTAACAAGCCACCCCATCTGATGGTTAGACCTCTCACCCAACTGCGGAGGGCTGAGAGCAAGATGTGGGGTCAGCTCAACTCCCTAACGTCTGCTCTGCGGGAACAAGCTGGCACTGCCCTGCAGGATGTCGGCCTTGATCAGCATTTGGTGAGATGGGGCTCTGTCACTTCAGCCTTTGCAGTCATGATGTTCAAACGCCAGATAGTCGTCTCATGCCGGGCTCCCTCTGCAGAACCAAGCCCGCACTCAAGTCAATGCCCAGTTCAACTCTCTGCTGACATTTGATGGCACTGAAGGAGAGGTGAGGTTGCTGCAACACAGACCTTGCCATCCTAGGCCCGAGGCCAGCGGCACCTTGGCTGATCACCTGTGCAGGGAGCTCCAGCCAAGCCAGGCAGCCAGGAGCAGCGGCTAGAGGGCAATGCTCGGCCACAAGGTTTGCCAAGGCCATCTGCAGCCAGCCTCGCAGCGTCAGAGCACCCTCAGGAGCCTGAGATTGCTTCCATTGCTGTCACCAGCAGTGATGGCTGGGATGCTGACAACGGGGATTGGAATGCCAGCGGCAGCGGTGAGGCAGGCTGGAGCTTTCAAGAGGTATCTCTAGACAGCCCCAAAGCCCGCGCTGCTCGAGGGAGAGCCAGGCCGCAGGCGAGGCCTCCCAAGCAGCAGACACCTGCTGCACTGTCAAATGGCAGTGGCGGGCCAGAGGTGCTGCTGGCACAGCTGCGCCAGGAAAACCTGGAGCTGCGGGCCAGGCTGGCGGATGTTGAGGGGGTGAGCACAGCAGCCGATCCTGCTTGAGTTGGGATTTGTATTCTCCCGCGGCCCCATAACAGGCTTGCCTCTGGATGATGAGATGCAGCCAGCAGAATGCTACATTGTCAGTTGCTGTTGGATGGCAGCTAGCCATGCCCTGCCTGTCGACCAAGGAAATGCACAGCAACAGGTACCGGCAGTGCCACAACAGAGCCACACTTTCTCCACTGCAATCTTGTGGGGCCCTGGCAGCCGCTCACACATATGCTTGATGGCGCAAGCACCAGCTGGGATGGCGCCCCCAACGCACACTGCTGCTGGCCTGCTCTCAGGTATGTGCCTGACGATGTAGGCAGCAGCTGAGGTGCTGGGAGAGCTGGAGGATGAGAAGGAGGCCAGCGCAGCGGCTCGACGGCGCAGCGATGCTGCAGCAGCCCAGGCAGCAAAGCTGCAGACAGACCTATCCGCCCTGCAGCAGGAGGCTGAGCAGGCGAGGCAGCAGGCAGCAACTGCCATGCAGGAGGCTGATGCACAGGTGAGTTGCAGAGGTCAGACTGGCTCCCTGGGGCACAAGAGTCTAGTGATGAGCAACCTGGTGAGTTGCTCCGCTGATCACAGTGTGCATCACAACAGCCTGCCGTTCTTGGAACATGAGTCAAGGGAATTGCAGGTGTTTGAAAACCAACTTCTGACACTCTTACTTGCTGCTCACTTCTGCTCAGCCCTTTTGATGGCACAGAGCATTTCTGGGCCTGCTTTGCTGACCATGACCATGTGTGCATGCAGGTGCAAGGTCTCCGACAGCAGCTCATGGCAGCTAGGTCGCAGGGCGCCACTGCTGCCTCTCACTCGCCCGACCCTGCCTCCAGTCTGACCACAGCGACCTCCACCTCTGCTGAGGCTGGCAGCCAGGTGTCTGGCCAGGCTTCAGAGGCCACCTCTGGGCAGCCTCAGCAGCCAGAGGCCAGCCAGAAGGACCTGCAGATTGCTGAGTTCAAGCAGCGCCTGGTCAAGGCCAAGCGGCAGCTGGTCAGCTGGAGGCAGCAGGTGGTGGATGCCACTGCCGCCAAGGAGGAGGCCCTGGGCCAGCTGCAGGCTGCCCAGGCCCAGCTGGCTCAGCAGCAGGAGGCCGTCCCAGATGCCAATGTGGAGGGGCTGCGCGCTCAGCTGGCAGAAGTCAGTGCTGCCAAGAATGTGGCAGATGGGAGGCTGCAGGCTGCCCAGGCACAGCTTGCGCAGCAGCACCAGGAGGCTGCTGCTGTGGACCCTGCTGTGAGGGGCCTGCAAGCTCAGCTGGCAGATGCCACTGCTGCCAAGGATAAGGCCCTGGCCCAGCTTCGGGCTGCACAGGCCCAGCTTGCGGAGCAGCAGGCCGCCAGCAAGGCAGCTCCCCCAGCTGCCCCTGGGGATCAGTTTGAGAATGCAGTGTCTGCCAGGGACAAGGCTCTGGGCAATCTGCAGGCCATTGAGGCTCAGCTGGATCAGCGAAAGGCTGTGGCAGCTGAGGCTGATGTAGAGGGGCTGCGCACTCAGCTAGCAGAGGTCAACGCTGCCAGGAATGCTGCTGTAAGCGCGCTGAAGGAAGCCAAAGCGCAGCAGGCAGGTTGCCTGGGACCTGGGGAGGCTGGTAAGCTGCAGCAGCAGCTGACAGAGGCTGCTGCTGCCAGGGCTGAGGCAGAGGCGCGGCTGGCAGCGGCAGAGGGTGACTGGACAAGGCAGCATCAGCATGCTGAGGCCGCAGCCTCTGCGGCGCAGCAGCAGTTGAAGGCGCAACAGGCTGAGGGGAGGCAGGCTCAGCAGATGGGCCAGGTGCTGGAGACAGATGCTGTAGCCGTGAATGCTGGGGTGGCCAAGGTGGTTTGCCGCTTGTCGTTGGACCTCCTTTCTGTATTCCAATCATGCCCTGCAAGAGGCGGCGGTGGTTGCTACAGTTCGGCTGCTGCAGCACTGCCCCTCTAAGGGGCTATCTCAGTGCCGCACAGGTTCAAAACTGCATTCCAGCAAGCGGCAGTCTACTCAAAAGGTTGACGGAGAATGTCACGCTGTTACTGCTTCCTGAGCAGCATTGCCTCAAGCCAACAGGCAGACTGATGTGCGCAGGGCGCCCAAGTTGGTGCTCACGCCAATGGGCAGCTGGCTGGGCTCCTGGAAGTTCCAGACAAGGCAACAGGGAGGCAGGACAAGGGCTCTCAGGCTTTGCCTGCACCCCAGCCTGTGGACAGCGCTGATGACGCCTCGACTGCCCCCTTCGACCCCATGGAGCAGCCAGATGCCGACTCTGTGGTGGCCCTCCAGCAGCAGCTGAGCATCCAGTTGGCGCAAGTGGAGGCGCTGAAGCAGGTTGTCACCAGGCTGCAGGCCGAGCTGGATCAGGCGGGCAACCAGGCTGAGGGCTCTGCTGCTGAGGCAGCCAGCTTGTGCCGCACACAAGTGGCTGAGCTGCAGGCTCAGCTGGGAGCATCCCACAGCAGGGGGCAGCAGCTGGAGGGGCAGCTTGAAGCTGCTGCTGCTGAGGCTGCTGCACCCCAGAAAAGGGCTGATGAGGTGCAAACAGCACTGGAGCATCGAGACCAGCAGGGAAGGGGCTCAGCTGCTGCCGACCAGACAGGGTCAGAGCTGAAAAGGGCATGGCAGGAGCAGCAGGAGGGCAGCCGAGCTGCTGCAGCTGAGGCTGAGGCCAACGCTGCTGAGCTGCGGCATCAGCTGGAGCAGCAGCGTGAGGGCAGGAGCCAGGCTGAGCATGAGGTGGCCACAATCAAGGCCAAACTCAGCACCGAGCAGGCCAAGGTTGCAGCTGCTGACGGCCAGGCAGCTAAGCTGAGTCAGGATGTTGCTAGGCACCAGCAGGCCGCCAATGCTGCCCAGGCAGAGGTCACCAAGCTCAGGCAGCAGCTGAGGCAGCAGCAGCAAGAGTTGCTGGCCGCCCGGCAGCAGCTGACCATTTCCGATGAGCAGGCGGCGCAGACCCAGAGCGAGCTGCAGGCCGCAAGGTGGGCTCAGTCGGCCCTGCGGCTGCTCACATGATGACCCATTCCAAGCGGCACCTGCTTGTTGCATGCCACACTTGGCCATGCAGGCAGCTGGCATGGCACAGCAGCATCTTGGGCATGACATGCAGTCTCCCATGCATACGTCTGTATGTGGCTCAAGCAGCCGCTGAGGTCTGCCAGCAAGGCTGCCACAGCTTGTGCCACACTTCCTGAGCTATTGCCGGGTAGCTTGTTATCACCCATGATCAATCTCCCCTGCATGCATGCATGCACTCAAGGGCTTTACAGCTGTCTCAGCTTCACTGAACATGCATGTGGCTTGCTGCGTGCCGCCCAGGCAGGTGCTGCAGCGTGCTCTACCTGCAAAACATACAATGCTTGAGCAACCACTCGTGACCTCAGCATCATATGGGGCCACCTGCTCTCTGCTGTGCAGGAAGCACTGCAGCACATGCATGCTGGTGTGCAAGAGTTGCAGGACCACCTGTACCAAAGTGCTTCCACCACCAATTTTGAATGCTTCGGCAACAAGCTAACGCCATGTGCTGCATGCTCCACAGGCAGGAGCTGGAGCGTGCTGGGGCTCAGTATCAGGAGCTTCAAGATCGCCTGATCCAGACTGCCTCTGCAGCTGCTGCAGAGCAGATCCAGAACCTGAATGATCAACTGGAGGCAAAGCAATCAGAGCTGGCGGCCGTCAGAGAAGGGGCACAGGTGAGGGAGCGTTGTGAGTTGCAGCTGTGCATGGTAAGCCCAAAGCGCAAGGCATCCAGTGCATGCGGTTCTGATGTGCAGTTACCCTCTTCAGCACAGTTGCGCAACCGCTGCCCCTCCACCGGCCAAGCTGCTTCGAACCAGCCGCTTGCCTCAGACATCCTTGTCGAGTCAGTGCCAAACATGTATGTGTACAGTCAATGGAAGTCTTGCACACCTGAGCAGTAGCCGCTTGGTGACTCCAATGCACTTCTTGCAAGCTGGATTCCAACTTCCCTCAGCCTGCCTGTTCCACATCATATGGCCCAGTGCAGCCAGACCTCCCCTCTTTTGTGCACCCTGCTGCTGGTTCTGCTTTGCTAGCTGGCAGGCGAAGGCTGAGCTGGGACCCAAGCCAACGCAGCAAGGCTGCTGCTGAGTGCATGCTGCAGCCGATTGAGCATTGCTGGTGCCGACAGGCGGCAGCTGGCGGCCAAGTTGCAGGTGGAAGCTGCCCACCAGAGGGAGACTGGTTGCACACCAGGGGGAGACTGGTTGCCACTGACTGCAGACATCTGCTGCTGGGCAGGTGGAAGCCAAGCTGACGGCCAAGTCGCGGAAGGAGGCTGCAGCCCAGGTGGAGGCTGCTGAGCAGCGCGCAAGGGAGTTGCAAGACGCTGCGGAGGAGGCCTATGCAGATTTGGAGACTGCCAGAGAGGACGCTGAGACGGCAGGGGCTACTGCAGCTGCCAGGTGTGCTGACTCCAAAATTTGCTGCTGTGAAATGGAGGCCGCCAGGGAGGGCACTGCAGCAGCAAGGTTGGCCGCAGCCGCCAAGAGATTTTCCAGTTTGTGTGTCGCCCGTGAAGTGGGTGGTGCATTGCTCTTGCTCAGCTGTTGAGCCAGGCCAACTTTCATTCAAGTTCAAGTATTGCAAAGATAACATGCCACCCGCCATACAGTGGCAGGCACTGCATGATTTGTGGCCATTGGACCGCCACCTGTCCAGGTTGGCAGCAGGCACATGTGGCTGCAACACAGCCACGCCCCAGCCCTTGATGCACTGCTTGCACAGGGGCCAGCAGCTTGTAAATCTGCTCAGCAGGGCCATCAACAAGACAGGGGGAGCTGCAGAATCCAGGTTCTGCAGGAGGACTGCTCCACCCGACATCCCACTGAACCACCGGCCCTGTAGGACTCAGGGGCCGGAGCAGGAGCCACTCACGAGATAGAAGATCTGCAGACCTGGCTGAGGCTATCGCCAGGAGGTCTGGTGCATCTCAGGCTCTGAACTGGCCCCTGCAGGACCATCTCAGACCTCTCAACTATGGGCACTGCAGGACCATCTCAGACCTCTGAACAGTGGCCCCTGCAGGCCCACCTAAGACCTCTGAGCTGTGGCCCCTGCAGGACCAAGGAGCTGGAGCAGCAGCTCAGCAGAGCTATCAACACAACAGAGGAGCTGCAGACCCAGGTGGATGCGTTGCGGGGGCACCTGCAGGCCTCTGAGGAGGCGGGGGCGGCCCAGCTGGCCTCTGCGCACGATGAGGCCCAGCAGCGCCTGGAGGCGGCGGTCAGACAAGCTGTTGAGAGGGAGGGAGTGGAGGCAGCGGCTGCGGCTGAGCCAGAGCTGCAGGGGCTGCGCCGACGGGTGGAGGAGCTTGAAGGCCTGCTGCAGGTGGGCCCTAGGACAAGCTCTTGTTAGATCTGCAGCAGCTTCGAGGGTGTGCAAAGGCCGTGGAGCCTGCTACATGTGGCGCCATGCGATCTCTGTCCCTTGCTGCAGCAGTCAGCAGGGTGTACAAGAGCTGCGCAGGACATGTCATTGTCTGTCTGCGATTGTCTGTACAGACGCCTTGAGCACCACAGACTTGCTGAGAGACCATTGAGAGGCATCCTGTTAGCATACTGGCATTGTGAGATCAGGACCTGCAGGCCTTCTTTCTCCCCCAGGTGTGTTGAAAAGGCCAATGAGATGGCTGGCAGGCCGTGCCCAGCAGGCTGGCGGATGCATAGCACCAGCTCTGTGGCTCGCTGCTTTTGGCTGCCTCTGCACCCGGCTGGGCTGCCCACCTTCGCAAGAGCACCGTTTGCATATGGGGAGTCGGCGGCCCATGCTCACTTCAAGGCTGTCTGCATGCTGCTTCAGGAGGCAGAGCGGAGGGCCAAAGAGCTCAGTGGCCAGGCTGAGGGGAACATCGCTGCCCAGCAGCAGGCTGAGGAGCTCAGGCAGCAGAATAATGAGCTGCAAAGGTGCACTGGCCATGAGGTCTCTTTCTTTTCTTGCCATCCAGATGGCTCAGTGCAGGCTGGCTTCTCACCTACTGAAGTCAAAGTCTCACCTCCAAGAGTCTGCTTGTCCCGGCTTGTTGTTGCAGCATCTGTTGCTCATTGACTGCTGGTAGTCCTGCTCAACATTCTCAGTACACTTGAATCATGTCCTTCTCAACTGGCTGCAGGCAGGCAGACGTGGCCCTGGCAGAGGCCGCTGAAGCAAGGCAGGCAGCAGATGCCTCTGCTGCCCAGCTGCAGAGCATCCAGGCGGAGGCAGCAGAGCGGCAAAAGCGCTTCAGCATGCTCAACGGGACCTTCAAGAGCCGGGAGGGGAAGCTCAGGCAGGAGATCGAAGCCCTGCAGTCCCAGGCAGCTGAGGCTGCTGTGGCTGCTGAGGCTGCTCAGCAGCAGAAGGCTCTGGCTCTTGAGGTGAGCAGCTGCCCCTGAGCTGCCATCTTTTCGTGGGTTGTAGTCTGCTGCTGGGCCCCCCTCCGCCCCTCGTGAGCTGGTATCTGCGGTGCAGATGGTATCGGCCTTGCAATGGGTAGCACACAGAGGTGTCTGCTGCCACAAATCAGCTAAGCTTGGGCCTTGCTGCCTGCCGGACCATTGCATCGTGTGTGGCACGCCCTCCCTGCCTGTCACACTGCCTGCAGGGGCAGCAGGCGGTGGTTGCAACAGCTTCCAACAGCTCGCCATTTAGCACATAATTCACACGAAAGCCACAGGTATTGTTTCAAGTCTAGTAATTTGCACTGTGCCTGCAGGAGCAGCAGGCGGCGGCAGCTGCAGTGGCCCAGGCTGACCACAGAGCGGCGCAGCTGGAGGAGCTCCTCGAAAGTGTCCAGGGGGACTTGGCCGCTGCACAGGGGGCGGCTGCTGCTCTGGAGGGGCGCCTACTGGCGGCTGAGAGGCGGGCAGAGGCATCGAACGGGGAGCATGCTGCTGCCGTTGCAGCGCAGCAGGACAGCACTGCTGCTCGAGTGGAGGAGAGGGTGCAGGCCCTTGTCGCAGGTGCGCATGACCCTCACCACATGCCAGTGACGCGCTTGCAGGCAGGTGTCCACACTGGCTTGTTGCTAGTGGTGGTCATGCAACAGTGTCTGTGCGCGGACCCCATGCTATCTTCTGATAACTGCGCAAGACAGCAACATCAGCACACCCCTGTGTCTCAGCCATTGCCCATCTGTGGTGGTTGTGGGTGTGACAGTGCCTTGGTGGTTCTATGTATGAAAACCCTCAAGCTGCAACTTGCTGAGCGGGTGCAGAGCCACCGAACGGAAGGATGGGGACTCTATCGAAGCCCTATGCAGGTAGGGCCGTACCCTTCTGCAGCTGCAGCCCCCTTGCACACACCCTATTGCCCTGCTTGCAGAGCGCGAGGCTGCCTGTCGTGAGCAGGCAGCTGAGGCCAATGCAGCCATGGCAGATGCTCACCGGCTGGCGGATGCTGCGGAGGCACGCGCCCAGGCTGCCGAGACTGCCAAGATTGAGCTGAGTCTACAGCTGGCTGAGCTGGCAGCAGAGGCTGAGTCAGCTGCAGACGTGTCGGGCCTTCCCTCACGCACAACAAGCACCGCTGCTGACGACGTTTCCCAGGCAGACCATCTGCACCGGAGGTAGGGCACTTTTGAGCTGTTTGTGCTCTGCTCCCTGGCAGTGGATGGCATTACTCGGCATTGCAATGTGCCAGGGATCATGAGCCAGCAGATGGGCAATGTGCCAATGAGCATGGGCATGGAGTCGCTTGTCCTGCACAGCACTGCCTGCTGCTGCCCATCACAGCATCGTATGGCCCAGCTGTTGTAAGCTGGGAGACAGTCTTGTGCCTGCTGCGCCCTACAAGCAGGAAACAGCCATCTTGTGGCCCTTGATCAATCCATTACAGCCACCAGCTGCCGTCGTGTACCCCTGCAGGCTGAAGGTGGCTATTGCTGCCGCTGTGCAGTGGTGCAAGGCCGCTGTGCTGTTAACTGGCAGCGAGACAATCTGCATTGTGCTGAGCTGCATGCGTCAGTGTCTGCAGGCTGCACTGGCAGAGCTTGCTGCCAGGGCGCCGTCGCGGCAACTTGCCAAGCTGGGACTGCAGTTGTACAGCTGTATCCATCCTTGCAGGCTGGTGGAGACTGCACTTGCTGCAAAGGTGCAGCCACATGACTGACGTGTACCGACCACTGCCTGATTGAGCTGTTTAGAATCCCCTGCAGGCTGGAGGAGGCAGAGCTGGCTGCCAACGTCCAGTCCCGGCGAGCTGCAAAGGCTGACCAGGAGCTTAATGTGGTCAAGCGCCAGCTTGAGGCTGCAGAGAGGCGAGCCAAGGAGCTGAGCTGGCAGATCAAAATGGTTGCAGACCCCCAGCAGGCCAGTAGTGGCGTGCACAGCAACACCCCCGCCAGGTTTTGGGACGTATTTGGATGTGCCCAGCCGCGTAAAGAGACCCCAGGCGCTGGCTCAGATCAGTAGTGGCATGCTTGTCCAGAGTCCGAACTGTGTGTGCCCCCCCCTCTGCAAAATCTTTTCGACCAAACGTTTGGTTTTAAAGGATTGGATTTCAAAGTCAGTTGCTGATGTCCGTACTCAGCCACCTGATTGTATGCATTGCATTCTGCAGAAACATGTCCTTTTCAAAGTCGCAGTTTAGCTAGTCTAGCAGCGCACTCATACACATGTAGCAACAGGTGTCATCTTGCACTCGTGCCTGAGACCTGATTTCAGGTAGTTGTATGAAGAAACGGCATGCAGGTGCTCATGGACATTGATACTGCATCTTCCCAACAAGAGAGCACCTGAAAGTATGGTGTACAAAGCACTTGAGTGCTGCAGGCAGGGAAGGGGCACCCCTACTGCCAGTGAGGGCACAGCTGCCTCAGATCGTGCAGGACAGATGCAGAGCGCGTTCTATCTGCAACCAGGACTTTCCTGGCATCTACTACTGAGGAAGCTGAATGTTAACCTGGAGCTGGAAATGTAAACCACTTGGATTTCAAACCCTCCAATGCAGGACATGCCACTGCTTGCGTTCCGGGACCGGGCCATCGGTACTGCAGGCAACCTCAGCATATGCTCTCTAAGTAGATCTCGCGGCTTGCCAGGTCACCACATGTGCAGCGTTTTCCTTTGGCGAATCTGTGCCCGTGAACTCCCAGCATGACGGAGTGTGAGTCCCAGGAGGCTGCAGCAGGGGCCAGATCTTCCCCTGAATCAGCATCCGTACATCCAATGCTGCCCTTGCCTCCCAATGAGGCCCAGCGCATCCAGGCAGTCCAGAGCTTGAAAATCTTGGACACGCCAGAGGATCCCTACCTCACGTCAGTGTCCAAACTGCTTGGCAGTCTGCTAAAGGCACCGATCTCAGGTGGGCTTCTGCTGTATGCATCCTTGACCCGTACACAAGCAGGGCTGCGGTGCAGACATGTCTGTCTCTGCTCCTGGGCTCTCACACGCTGCTGCCCCGACTTGATGCTGCAAGGAGGGCCGCCCACCAGCCCCATTCGGGCACTGATCATTTGTGCTGGCTCAGATGATGGTCTGTCTGCAGGCATCAGTGTGGCAGACACTGACAGGCTGTGGTGGAAGGTCCTGCAGTGCCCACCCCTCCCAGTGACAGGTGTGCTGCTGCAAGCTTGCCATCTGCAATGACTTGCCCTTGTTGTGGTTGCACCAAGGCTGCTGCGTGTTGCATCAGCACAGCATGACCTCTAACACACCTTTGCAGGGTTTTCCCACCCTCGCGAGATCTCTTTCTGTGGACACACCTTCCTTGACTCCCAGATCGAGCTGCTGGTGGTGCCTGATGCCGCCAAGGATGTCAGGTGGGCCCACCTCAGAACGTTATTCCCAAACCCACTTAAGGTGGGCCCACAAGAGCGTGAAGGGAATTGGGCAGGAGCTGCTGCTTTACAGCCAGTGCTTGCCCACAGTCGTCATTGTCGTCCGCATGCCCAGGCCCCTGCCTGCCTGCAGGTTCATGAACAACCCATTTGTGACGGGCCCTCCCTTTGTGCGCTTCTATGCCGGCTGCCCCCTTGTCATGTCCTCAGGCTACAGGCTGGGTGCACTGTAAGAGTTGCGTTGTTTTGCATATGTCACCTGTTACAACCGTACTATCTAGCTTGTGCAAACATGCAGCATGCTTCACGCAACATCGGCACTACGGCTCCTTGCACTGTAAGGATCGCATGGCTCCCCCCAGCACACCCACCACCAAGCCACTTCACCACTTCGAGCTCAACTGCAGACATGCAGCATGCTTGACACAGCTGCAGCTAGCTCCCTTGACCACTGCACACTGGCTTTGTCTGTTCACAAAATGTGTCGCTGGGCTGAACCCTGAAGCCACACTCAGATCTGCACGACCAGCAAGCAACTGCTGCTGATGCATTCTGCATGCCCATTGCAGCAGTTGCAACAGCAGCGGCCAGGCTCCCTCTGTCCCCTGCAGGTGTGTGATGGATCAGGCGCCGCGGGAGCTGTCCGTGCAGCAGCTGCAGCTGCTGCCCCACTTTGCAGAGATGGTGGTGCGCCACCTGGAGAGGGACCGCAGGGCCCTCCTGCAGCAGGCGGCGGCAGGGCGCCTCCTCACGCGCAGCATCGAGTGTGTCTCAGAGGTGCACCCAAGGCCCTCGCCACACCTGGCAGGGGCGGATGTGTACGCGTGGGAGCCGTGCATTGCGGAGTTTGACTCTGGTCGTTGTGGCTGCCTGGCAGTGCTTTGAGTAGGTGGGCCCATAAGCTCAGCACATCTGGTTGGGGTGCTGGTGATGAGGCTGCAGAGCAAGTGGCAGGGCCATCCCTGTTACAGCACTGTCTGCGCCTGCTGGCGCGGCTCCCCATCGATGTGGTGGTCTGCTACCAGGTCAAGCATGCACCCCATGCATGCTCCTGATAAGCAACATGAGTGTTCACAGAGACTTCACCTGGGTGTGCCTTATGGTCAAGTCCAGGTCTACACTCTGAGCCAACTTGGCTTGCTGCCCAGCCTGGAACTGCGCATCCTTGCTGCACAAGCGGGTTGCAGACTGGGGGTGACGCCACACTTGTTGCAGGCACACCACATCCCTGAACTGTGCAGGGCCTGATGCTGTGCAACGTGAGGGAGCCAGGCTGGCCGGTCCTCCACGCCAATCAGGGCTGGCAGCAGGCTTTGCCGCAACAGTGGGCCGTCCTGGCTGGCAAGCGCCTGACAGACATCTTCCCTATTCCAGAGGACAACAAGGTGAGCCTCCAGTCTGCCCCATGGTGTCTCGCTGCTTCACCTTGCTGAGCAGCTTGACCTGCCTGCACGCATACAACGCATTTGCGATGTCCCAAGGTGCCCCAAGGATCATCCGCTGCTGCAATCTTTGAACCTAGGGGGTGCCACAGCATGCCTGCAGGATCAGCAGAGCCAGCATGCACAGGCCGTTGCTGCATCATGCCCTGCTCCCAAAGATTTGTGTGCTGTGCTGCAGGAAGGGGCCGATTTCGCGCTCAGCCAGAATCGTGAGTTCACAGTGGCTATTGGGGAGGTGCAGGGGCGTGCCATGCTGCTGCGCTTCAGGTGGGGGAGGGGGCCTTCTGGCCTTGTCGGGCGGTCTGCCATATCATTTACATCTCTTCTGGCAGACTGCTGCTTTGAACCACAGCCAATGCAGTCAAATGTCATGCTACACAGCACACCAGCCTGCAGTGCTGCGTGTAGGGCACAGCATGCCCTATGTCTGTCCACTTCTTTGGCAGTCAGAGCTGCCTGGACCTGTCTGCCCACCGCCACGCACTGCTGCTTGACGCCCCTGAGTCCTGTCCTTTCAGCCTGGCAGCTCTCGGGCCTGCACCTGCAGGCCAGCCTCCAAGCCACAGCTGGACAGCTCTGCGCCGCTCGTCGGCCTGCCCAGCTTCCTGGAGCCTGCCGACACAAGCGCATCCACCGGCCTGTACTTTGTAAGCCTGATGGAGGACACCCCCTCACTGGTCAATTCTGCTGGCAGCGAGGTGAGGCCTGCTGTGCAAAGCCAGTGTTGGCCACATTTGAATCCGGCAGCCTGAAGAATCCGCTGCAACAGCTTATGTTTGCAATGGGTGCTCATCAGCACTGTCCCCAACTTCACAAAGCGCCTTGCAGCTGCCACCAGCACAAGCACTTGATCAACTAACCTCTTATGTAGCCTCCAAACTTTGCCTTGCTGGCACCTCCCCTCCATGCCAGGCGCAAGGCCAGTGACAAAGCCGCCTTGTTGCCTGTGGCTGCCGCAGGCTGCCGCCACTGCACCTGCAGGCGCTCAGCCCTTTCGTCAAGTGCCTTTGCCCAGCAACTGATACAGACTGAAAACTCCTGATGCCCGTGAGTCGTCTGACCTATAAACAGCACCAGGTGCTGCTGCAGGCCTCCAGCCTGCTCCCTGCCAGCCTCCAACGGCCAGGAGTAGGGCGCTCAGGATCCTTCCACAGCGCCGCCAGCTCAGCAGGGGGCTCCTTCCGCGGGGTCATGTTCAGCTTTGAGGACGGCAGCAGCAGCTTTGGGCAGGGCATGTTTCACTCCCCACAGCCTCACCTCGCACCCGCTCAGCCTCACAAAGGTGGGCCCCTGGATGCTGTGGCCAGGGGAATGAAGATGAGGTACCGGTCACTGCATTTTATTGCAGCACAAACCCCACCTATAGTACCCCACTCTGCAGCTATTGCTGCAGCACTTCTCTGACTGCATTGCTGCAGCGCTCAGGGAAGGTGAACCTTAGAAGGTACACAACCTAGCTGTGCAAGCCAGGTCTAGCTTGTCGTGGGCTGCCATCCAGTGCCAGATCATACTGTTGTGCCTGTCACAGCAGCAGTGAAGCAGATGGCATGGGCCCCCTTGCAGGGGCCTGCCTGGTGCCTGGGCAAGCCCCCAAGCATCAAAGGTGCATGGGCCTTGGCACCGGCAGCAACTGCGCCTGCCTGCCTGTGCAAACAGTCTAAGCAGCATCAGAGCCAACCTGCAGGCGCTCACTTGGTCATTACTCAACGTTGCGGCTAGTCAGGCAGCGCCAGCGCGGCCATAGTGGCTGCCTCCCTGCTCTGTGCAAGCAGTCAAGCAGAATTAGTCGGGCCTCCTGCCCGCCTGCAGGCGCCCACCTGGTGCTTGAGCCCCAGTCAATCTCATCTGCTGGGACTCATGCTGGAGCGGGGGCTGTCCCTGCCTTTCTTTCTTGTGCAGGCGGCTGAGCAGCTTGCTGCAGCTCCTCCTGCCCGCCTGCAGGCGCTCGCTTGGCGCCAGAGCCCCTGGATGCCTTCTCAGATGTGACCATCCGGGAGCCGCTGCGCCAGGGCGTCGATGGGGAGCTTTTTCGCGCAGAATGGCGCGGCAGCCGCGTGGCTGTCAAGGTGGGCCTGCACCCTTCCCATCGCACACACCATCTGATGTGCCTGCCGGACAGCGATTCATGAATTCATTGGACAGCACCGCACCATTCGGACAGCTGTATGTCACTTGCTGCAAAGTGTCAAGGAGCTGTCAAGCTGAAACTGCACACTACTACAGCACGGTCTTGCAACAGTCTGCTTTGGGCAGTGCCTCCCATCCGTCTGATCTCTTGACTGGCCTGCATGGGATACAATGCTGGCTTGGCATGTGAGTCATCTCATGCCCAGCTCAGCTGCATGCCTGTCGTCATAGCGCTGTATGCCTTGCGGCCAGGTGCACCAGCCTCTCGCTCAATGATTCCTTTCTCGCATTCATTCTCCCTTAGCTACTGCTTGGGCTGGAGATGGTGTGCTGATGCCAGCTGCCTCATGCACGCACTTGCCACCTACTCCCTCAGCACCTGTAGGGGTTGCATGCCTCTCCAGGCAGCTGCTCGCACAGAGGTGGCCAGCCCAGATCGCCTCTCATGCCCATGCCATCATGTCCTGCTGGGGGTGTCACCACCGTGCTGCTGCTGCAGGTGGTCCCCTTCCAGGGAGCTGCTGGAATGGGAGTGGGAGGGGCCCATGCATCCTCATTGCTGCTGTGCTCACGCGGCCACATCACCTGATAATGCATCTTGCTTCAGCTTCTGCTGTAGGTCCTGCATGTGTCCCTCAAGGCAGCCAGTGGCGGGGAGACGGCATGCGCTCCTGTTCATTCCAGAACAAACGCCATTACACCCCTCTTTTGGTGACACTCCTACCTGCGTTCTGCTGCAGATGGTGCACGTACCCCCAGGCAGCTGCCTGCGCAGCGAAGGCGGGGCTCTTGTTCCTCTGGAAGCCCTGCTCGCGACCTCCATCACTCACCCCCACATCTGCTCCACGTTTAAGTACGCTGTGAGGCAGAAACGCAGCCACGCAGGCAGTGCCAAGGCTCCCAAGGCGGCTCTTGGCGACAGCAGTGGCTCAGCCAGCGCTGGCCTGCCAGGGGCTGACAGGCCAGCAGATGGAGGGCAGCCCCTGGATGCTGTGGGGGGTGGCGGTCGAGTCAAGAGCCGGGCTGAGGTGCTGGGGCTGCCTACCGCAGGCCAGCCTGCAGCGGCCAGTGTTCAGGCCATGGCTGCTGCTGACACGGCTGCGCAGAAGCCACAGCAGGCTGCGGCACAGCAGGCTGTGGGGAATGAGGGGGCGTCCTCCTTTCAAGGGGAGACCGATGCAGCAGCGCAGGAGCAGGCCACTCCTGCAGCCTCGGCAGGTGCTGCAGAGTTGGGCAGCACAGGCACTGAACAGGCAACCGCCTCAGCTGAGCAGGTGTCACAGCCGGCTCCTGCAATGCTGGCAGCAGCCGCAGAGGCAGGCCCAGGCAAGCCTGGCGGTTGGCCTGGACAGTCGCTCCAGGTGGCCCAGCTGGACACAGCAGTCCTGCCGCCTGTGGCAGGCGACCTGGACAGCGCCAGGGAGGAGCATGGCGCAGCAGATGGCTCCAGTACCTGTGGGGACCCCAGCGCAGCAAGGCCCCATGGTGCCAGAACACAGCCTGGCACAGCAGGGGCCTCCAGTACCGGTCAGGCCAGGGGCTGCGCTGACGGGCAGCTGGCCACAGAGCAGCCCGGCAGCTCTGCTGCTGGTGGACCAGCCTCGCGGCCAGCGCAGCCGCCCATGCCCGCAGTGGCCCCCTCACATGGCAAGCAGGCTGATGTGCAGCCAGAGGTGGGGGACAGGCTGAGGAAGCAGGAGCCTGCTGATACTGCCACCCAAAGTGACGCAGGGCCGGCGGCGGACCCTGCAGACAAGCAGCAGCCGGCTGAGCCCCGGCACCGGCCGTGGCATGTGCGGATGCTGACCTTCTGGCGCTGGAGGGGGTGGTCAGGGTCCCAGCCTGCAGCTCCCGTGATGACGGCTGCCTGGAATGCCGCTGCTGCCTCCACGGCAGAGGGCAATCTGGGCAGTAGGCAGGCTGGCGACGGTGCTGCTGCTGCTGCCGCTGCGCAACCAGCCCATGAAGGGCAGGTGGGTACTTTGTTGCAGCCTGAGGTCGTTTACTGTGGTGGATGCCAGTGTAGCGGCATTTGTGGTTAGGTTGGCCTGCTCGCTGGCATGTGCTTCCCAGTGTAGCGCTGGCTGCTATTGCAGGGAAGTCAGCGCATGGTGGGAGCCAGGTGGGCAGCCTGTACTGCTTCACCTTTGATTTTGCTGGCTACAGCAAGGCCACGGCTGGCTTGGGGTTCTTCTGGTCTGCCTGCTACATAGTATCTGCCATGCAGTGCTGGCACGCTGAATGAAGGCATGCACCGGAAACAACACAAAAGCTGCATTCTCCTGTCAGCCTCAGCATGCGGACGGTGATGCTGCAGACCAGGCTGCTGCATGCACTGTGGAGCTGCAGTGGTTGGCTGTGCCTTCACTGTCTGGCAGCACCCCTGCTGTGTTTCCAAGGAGCACGCGCAACCTGGCTGCAGGTGCTCTACCAGAACCCTCTGGCAGAGGACGCTCCAGCCGATGCCGTAACTGGGCTGGCTGTGACTGGGCAGGAGAGGCATGCTGACGGTGCAAATCGAAGGAGTGATGATCTGGTGGAGTGCTGGCTGGTCATGGAGCTCTGCAACATGGGGACGTTGCAGGTAGGCACTACTGGGGCACCACAGGCCGTGCCACACTCTGAGCTCCCACCCATGCTGCTGAGGCCTGGCTGAGAGGGCCTCGTACACAGAGAGAAAAAGAGAGGGGCTCCCTTCAGGCTTGAGCACGACACACCCAGTATGCAGTCAGCAGAGCAGGGCCAAAGCCCCTGGCTGAGAGCCATTGGAGCTTGTGCAGTGAGGGGCTGGTGTGGTCATGTTGTGGATGTCAGCCACAGATGCAAAGAGGGACTTTCATGACCCGTCTGCTGTGCGAGCTGCGGCGGCAATCCCTTGCAGACGTCATGATCTGTTCCCCTGCCCCTCTGAGCGTTCCTTAGGTGCTGCGTCAAATGGGCTGCCTGCCGCCTGCGGTGCAGGACGCCATTCTGAGGGGCTGGTTCCTAACGCCAGACGCCAAGCGCCAGATGATTCCCCTGCTGAGTGAGTGCTGCCTATCCCTGCCCTGCAGTCTTCGGGCAGCATGCTAACCTAGGTTGCCCCCCAAACACTGCTGCACAACCAGCCAGACGTGAGCTCATCCAACACGCACCTTGCGCACTTATTCTGCGTCTGCAGCCACTGCAAAAGGCAGTGCACCATGACTTTAGCTGCAGGGAAACACCTCAGCACATGCCTGCAGAATACAGCCCACCGCATGACACAGCATGGGCAGTCGCTGCTCCTGACAGGGCTGCAGAAGGCCTAGCAGAGAATGAACACACCTGTTGCAGCATAGGGCCTTTGCACCTGCAGCCACCGCGTGGGAGGTGGCGGGAGCAGTGACCTACCTTCATGGCGAAGGCATCGTCCACGGAGACGTCTGCAGCAGCAACGTGCTGCTGAAGGCAGCTCAGACGCAGAGGGGCTTTACCTCCAAGGTTGGTCAGGACTCACAGAGTCAGGAGCGGCCTGACCACCACCTGCAGTAGCTGAAGGTGCACGCATTATTCTGTATGCTGTCTAATCAGGGGCATAGTGGCTGATTGCATGCTGTACTGACAGTGCTGTCCAGCAGTCTCAAGGTATCTTCCGTACCTGCCTGGTCAGCTGCCGAGGGGGACGGCAAGCTGTCAGGCGTTCTGAGATTGTGTGCACTCTTGAGCGCTGCTGCCTGCCTGCAGCTGACTGACTTTGGCAACAGCACACGAGGCGCAGCCATCCTGCCACGTCCAGACGTCGGCAGCCTTGCGTACTGGGCGCCAGAGACCCTCAGGAGCGGCATCAGCAGCACGGTGAGCTCACCCTGATGGTGATGCTGGTGTCAGTCAGTTGCGAGCGCCAGGGCAGACATTGGATAGTGAGCAGAAATGACTGCAGCTGGCACCGCAAGGCATGTTGAGGTGCTCCCAGGCTTTGTCCAATGGCTTCGACAGGAGGGCAATCAGTCTGCAGAAGCGGGTGCTGCATATGTGCCAGGCTGCTGCGCTTGCTTGGCGCGACTTGTCCATCTGCTTCAGTGCTTGCGGCCAGCCCTGGACTGCGCGGTTGGGTCTAGGTGGCGCCACCTCGGCATGCCATCATCTGATTCACAGGTGTTGCACCTGTGTGGCATTGCCTCAAGCATGCTGTCCATGACAGTTGTGTGCATGATGGCGCCAGATGCAGCACCGAGTGCGGCTAGAGGCAATGCCAAGTAAGTGCAACTACTTCATCCCATCCAACATCTCTAGGTGCGATTGACAGGCACTCTCTGCAGGGCCTCGCCAGGCACTGCCTGCCAAGCCGGCACCACCCTCAGGTTACCTGGCAAGCTCCACCTTAAGGGTTGTTGCACTGTGACCTGCAGGCCACTGACGTATATGCCATGGGCGTGCTGCTGTGGGAGATGTTCCACTGCTCGCGGGCGTGGCCAGGCATGAGCTTCGCCGATATCGTGCAGGCCGTGGCTGTGCACCAGCGCCATCTACCCTGCCAGCCAGATATGCCCCTGCTTTTCAAAGTGAGCCAGCAGGCAATCGGTTGGCCTGACATCTCACTGACTTGCAGCAGCTACTGCACTGGCTGCTAGCGTGCTTGAGGGTGCTGATGGAGGCCCACAATGCCTGCCAGCATGCCCCATCATGTGTCTGGCACAATGTTGAGTTCAGTACATTGCAGCTTCCAACACAAGTGTCCACTCACAAAACATCGTTATGCAGCCTGCTGATGGCAGTCATGGCTTGCCAGCATGCTGCACTCCTCCTGTGCAGTTACTGACGGTGGCAAATCATCACTGAGGCTCACTGCTGGCTGTTGTGACCTGCATCCAGCCTGCCCCCGGCTGTTAATCTCCCATCAACGCTGCTGTATGTCATGACAATTTCTGACTTGCTGCTGCCACTGAAGGATGCACCCTGGTCTCAGCTGCTGGCCTCTCATCAGCACCTCTGAGGGCCACTGATAATATCATTGTGCGCAGATGCAGGACCATGTGACTCTCTGCCTGCAACCTAAACCACGCGCTCATCTCCAACAGTACTGTGCGTCGCTGGACCTTTGCGCCCCTCCTGCTCGTGCCCTGCCCCAGCTGCTAGGGCCACAGCATATCTGACACTCACATTGCCATTTTGCTGCAGGGCAGCGCAATCCCAGCTGTGGGTCCCTCATCAGGGCTGCTGCACATTGTCGTCACCACCTCTTTCCCGCTGCAGGACAATGCCACACTCTGGCATCAGCTGCTGGCCTCACATGAGCATGGCTGAGGGTTACAGGACCTCTGCCTTGCGTTGCTGCAGGACATTGTGACCTCCTGCACACACCCTGACCCAAACTGCCGGCCGCCGGTCAGTGCCGTGGCAGCGCGTCTGGTAGAGCTGCGCAACCGCGTGGTGGCCGGCGAGTCCCTGAATGACATGGCGCCCTCCCTGGAACCTCAGTCGACCCTGCCCCCGGTACGCACCCGCTCCAGCCGCCGCTCCCTGCAGTTGCGGCGCCCCTCCCTGCAAGCGGTGTCGCGGCGCCTGAGCCTGGGCCTGCGCAGCAGCAGCAGCCGCAGTGCTGTGTCTGCGCTGGGGAACATAGAAGAGAGGGAACAGAGGAAGCCGGCACCAGTCCTCTATGCAGCCCGGCCTGTCGGTCGCACCGGGCTGGCCTCGCTGCTGGACATCTTCGCCAACAGGACGCCTGCAGCCCAGGTCCCTGATCCAGACGCAGGGGCTGAGGCAGGTCCCTCCAGCAGTGGCCGGAGCAGGCCGGCATCCCGTCGCAGCAGCTCTGGGGCCTGTGCGCCCTGGGGCCCGCAGTCAGTCAAGCCCTGAGTCGTGACGTACAATGACTGCGCTGCTGACATGAGCAGTGCTGCCCCCACTGCTGGCCTTTGCTGCTTTCGGCCCCTTTGTGCATCTGTATCAGATACAGAGCCCTGCACTTCATAAAGTGTCGGTGTTCATGCTGTGATGATGTCGTGCAACTGGCCATGCTTCATCTCTTGTCTGTCAGGCTAGCTGGCTCAGGACCACTTGTAAGCTTTCACCATGACATCAAGAGGACGGCTGAGTTTTCTGAGCTCAAAGTGTAAACAGTTGGCCATACCCAGTGCCAATGCCTCTTCTAGCTCATGCCGCGCAGCTGAGGAAGGGTCACTGCAGGTGTCAGCTGCGACAGAAGCCTCGAGGAGAGGCAGGCTGGTGTTGCAACCTGCACACTGTGCAACCTTGATTGCTGCATGGTACATCTGGGGGCAGCTTGTCAGCAGCGGCACTGCTGCTGCCGAAATGACTGCTAAAGAAGGCTGAGCGGCCCTGACCTTGATCACCCATGCTGGCCTGACATGCATTCATGTCTGAGACACGCTTCAAGCATCACAGAAAGGGGCTAAACACTGCAGAGATGGCCCAAAGTCAACCTCAGTGGGTAATGATCAAGGCCTGCTTGAGGGTTTCCGACCCCAGGCAGTATTTGGAAACGCTTCCCATGAACCACTCTCTCAGGCCAGAGCGTGTGTGCTTGGCCATGACCACAGCACAAGCGTCCAAGGCAGTTGCCCTACGCACCACAGCCTCTCCTATGCTACTTTTACTGCTCTTGGCATGGACGATCTCCACCTGCAGGAGGCACACCATGCAGTTGGGATTCACCACACCGCTGCATTAGTAGCAGCATAGCAGAGCCAGCCTGTGCATCTGGATAATGAACACTCAAGCAGAGTTTTGCTGTGCATTTGCATCCAGATACAAGGCCATACAAGCACACTGCAGCAAAGGTAGCTTGTGATGGTGAGCTGAGAGAGAGAGTGCTACACGGACCTCATGTGGGACCTGCTGTTCCTCAAGCTTGCTGATGAAGCGCCGCTGAATGAAGTCCTGTGCGGCTTGGACCTGCAGCACAAACTCCTGATATATCATGGGCTACAGCTGGAAGTATCAATCAACCACATCAGGTCCAGGCCACTTCCAATGTACAACAGCTCTGCTACCTACTTGCGTACATAGGAATGGCAAGCAATGCGCCCAAGCAAGTGCTACCTACTGGCTTTTATTGCTTGGCATGTTAGCACAAGCAGTTGCTATTGCAAGTGCACTACGCTGTAAAGTAGCAGCAAGATTCAGCCGAGGCTCATCTCCAGGGCAATCTGTGCCATGCCAAGAACACATGAGCAGTGTGCTGTGCGGTGCCCGAGACGCGCAGGGTGCCATATAGGTGCCTGGCACAGTTCAACATTACCCTTTTGTGGTCGACCTCAGAGCTCTCTTCCCGCACTAGGACAGCACCATCAGCCATGCCGACGCCACTAACTTCAGCCTGCAGATTGGCTGGCGACATCTCAGCATGCACAGCATGGGCCTCTCCCCCTCAGATGTCAACCACAGGCATTGCGCACCTCCGGATTGGGGACCACATGAAAGATGTGCACAATGTCCCCTGCAGCATGGCCGAGCATACGGTTGCCAGGCTTCAGCTGTACAATTTGCAGCCGAGGAGCAACCCCCTTACCTTTGCGCCAGAGATTCTTCTGTACCCATGCAAGAGCTTGTTCACAAGCCTGCATAACAAACAGAGATGTCTGACAAAGTTTGCTCTGCTGATCAACATCTCCACAGATCCCATGGCCACACCTCACTGTCATCTACAGGCAGTAAGATACGCCGTTCGGAATTCATCGTGCCCCAGACCGCTTCTGAAGTCAAAGTTCCAATCCTGCCAGGCAAAGTCGAGCCTGCTGCACAGCTTACTCTGGGCAAGCTCTGACACCTGATGGGCCTGCACCTGATTCATGCTGGGCATTGGGCTGTGCAGTTGGTCTGGGCAGCATTCTGTCAACATGGGCCACAGCACCAGTGCGTCCGAGGACAGCAGCAGCTCAGAAAGACCTGCCAGCCCATAGCTGCAGCCGTACAGACATTCTGACATAGAACAACGCAAGGTGGATCTGGCCTCCCTTGCCCGCAATCAAGCAGCCACACTATGAGCAGATGCAGCAGTATGAGCTTCAGGAAAGCAGGCTTGCTGGGGACCCAAATCAGAGAAGAAGCCAGGACATCGTCAGAGCGAGGCTATAGAGTCCAGCACTGCAGCTGCTGTGTGGCAGACCGCACTCACAGGCCATTCACTCGCCAAGGGCAGCCTTGCATTACCTGCCTAGCTGTATCTTGCTTGACTCGCTGCTGCCTGCAGCACTGGGGGGTCCCCCCTGCTGTGCAATGCCAGATGTACCTTTTCCTTAAGCAATGACAGACATGCTGTGCTGCAGGACACTCAGCTGGCGTGACAAACTCCAGGGAGTCAAGAGGGCTTGATCTGCATGTTCAGCTGAGCCTCTCAGCTGCCAGATGCACGCCAATGTCTGTGACCCACTGTCAGGCAAGCTGTGTGATGCTGAAGAGAGGCAATGACGTGCCCCATTCTTGATACAGGCCTGAGTGCCCAGCTTGCACGAAAGCGGCCTATGGCAGTGTTTGAGGCTCACTTGCCCAACTTGACAGACCAAGTCATAGTATATAGTAGATGTGAAAGGGGTGCTCACCATGGGCAATGAGGACCTGACTGCAGCAGCGAGGGTCACTTTTATGGCTCATGCATATATTTATAAAGACTACAGTGCAGGCGGTAAGCATTGCCAGCATCAGGCAAGGCTGGTCCTTAGATGTGGGCCACAGTTAACAACAGCGTGGGGAAGAGCACTGAGCTCTAAGGTTTCACATACTCGCTGCGGCAGCAGCAGGCTCATATCTGAGGGGCAGGCACCTGGCTGGCAACCTGCGCCGCTCTGGGCACTTGCAAGAAGTCAAGCACATAGTCTGCCAGCATTTCTGGCTGCTCCAGGTGGCCTAAGTGGCCACACTTCTCCATCCACGCCAGCTTGCTTCTTGGAAGTTCTTGCGAAAATTGTTTTGCATATTTGGGGTCGAGGACTTTGTCTTGCCGCCCCCAGCAAACCAGGCACTCCTGTTGAACCTCACGAACTCTCTTGCTAAGTGCATAACCCCCACTCCTAATGAAGGCTTGGTTGGCCTCTGTCCAGCCTGCAGGGAAATTGGCCTGAGCTCTCAGCCTCAGGCTAGTTTGCAGAGGTGCACCTTGCATGGCTGGCTGCTGTAGAAGACTGCAGACTTGAGATGACATCAGCAGACCTGGGCAGAATGTGTGCAGGCGTCCAATCCTCATGTAGTCTTCAGTAGCAAACCGCTTCTTGTCAAAGTATGCTGCTGAGGCAGCTGACTGGCGCAGCCACTCAGCCTTCAGCACCTGTAGAGACAATGCAGTCATCACGAGTCCCGGCAGAGAAAGATTGAGACCCCCAGCAAATAACTTCACTGCCCGACCAAAGCACACTGTCTGATGGAGTCTTGCCTTGCTAACCAAGAGCTTGGTAAGGAAGCCAGGCGCCTTTGCCATCGAGCCAAGGCCATCGATGAACCCCTGTGCGTCCACCAGGCAGAGTTTTGCAACAGCTTCTGGGTGGTGCAGCGCAAAATCGATTGCCACCGCACCGCCCACGCTGGTGCCGAGCACGACCATGGGCCGGCCAATCTGCAGGGCAGACCCTTGATCTGGGAGCTGGTTCGCCAGCCAAGGTTTGTGTGCACACAGGCCTGCTCCTGTTGGCTGCCTGACACGGTCAGCGGCCAGCATGGCTGTATGCTGGTCACAGGCAGGCATGCATCTGGAGTTGGAGTGCTGATCACAAGCAGACCTGCCAGCATTGGGGCCTGCACCTGCTGGCTGTGACAGGTCGCGCAGCAGGGTGCTAGTGGAGCGACAATGATGGCACTACCTTGGCCTGCCAGAAGCTGAAGAGGTGTTCACGTTTCTGCTGCGGCCCCAGCTGCATGTCTGGCCTCCGTGCGGCCCCGCTGTCTGTGAACCCCCAGCCAATCAGGTCCACAGCCCACGTTGGCACCTCAGCTTGCTCTAAAAGGGGCATCAACCGCCTGCAAAGGCAGACAGCAGACTGAGCCAGGGCCCTGGGTGATCTGATTAGAATGCCTGCCTGCCTCAAGTGGGCAAGATTCGATGCGGCAGGCAACGGATACAGATCTCTGAAGAGCATCGGTGCATAAGATTTGGGCATAAGGAGGTACTGACCGGAACTCCAGGCTTGAGCTATCGAAGCTGTGCAGCAGCAAGACCGGCGTCCCGCTCCCGCGTGCCTTGGAGCTGTCTGCAGAGCTTGCAACAGCAGGCTGTCGGTTGCAGCAGCAGACACCAAAGAAGGCTGTCTTGCAGGCCTGAAGGGCTGTGCCTTGCATCATGCGTCATGCAGCCCTATTGGCTGGGCACAGCATGCAGGGCCTGCTGCTTGGGAAGATTATGCTGTTGAGCAATAGGAGATCGCTTCAAAGCTGCGATACAGCACAGGTGCGCATCACACCTGGCCCAACAAAGACTGTGTCGACTGGCCCTATTGCTGGCACTTGGATGGTGGTGCGCTGCATGCGTGCTGCCATGGCAAGGGCTGCAGGGTCCTCGATCTCATTGATTTGACGTGGCATCCAAACAGGCAGGGCCTGCATACAGGAAGGAAGTGGCTGATTGCATGCCGATCTCCAATGAAAGTTCTTCCTGGCAGCCATGGCCACTTCAGAACAACAGTACCTCTGCCTGCACTGCATGGCAGTGTAGCCTCGCCCTTGTTGTTGTCCTGTTGTGTCGCTGCACGGTGATAAGGTGCTGCAGCACATGTTTCCCACAGTGATGACATTTGAGCTGGTGCTGTGTGACTCTTGCTCCTCTGAAGTTAGAGGGATACAGGGATATATCAGGCTTGCCATGAGAAAGCATCACGCTCCAAGAAAGCAATCAAGGGACTGTGGAAGCTAAATCTAAACCTTCAGTCAAGACTCCATACAGCGCTCGGTGTACACTGACAGATGCACAGAGGCACATGCAAACAGCTTGAAGGCTTCAGAGCCAGAGATCATGGTGTATAATTGCGACTGCCGGTTCGAGCCACGAGGAGGCAAACGTCTTGCATTACCTCACTTGACCTGATGACAGATAGGTGGGTGATCCCCTTTAAGTTTGGCAATGGCCTGGATTGGAACGTGGTGCTGGCTTGCCGTCCTCACCCTGCTGCTCCTGAACCATGCTGCAGCTCAGACTGTGATTGCCAACAGCGCACTGCAGACCTGTGTCAACAATGGATCAGTGAGTTTGCTGCCAGGGTTAGCGGATGATCGTCAGAGCCATCGCCTTCAGTTTCACCAGCTGTGCTGCAGACCTCGACAACCACCATCACATGCTCCCAAAAGCTGGTCACCACGCTGACGCTGGACGCCAGCACCACATTGGCCACAGAGACGCTCCAGTACAGCATCCCATGCATCAACAGGTGTGTGATGGCCATCAGCCCCAGTGCTGGCCACAAGGCCCGTGCTGCTAGCTGCACAGCGTGCAGCTAGCCGGCAGCTACAGCATGGACAGAGCTACGCCCAGCTGCACTTTGCACGATTTGCCTCCGCATGTCTGCTGCGACAACATCAGAAATGGCAGCTTCACCGCAATTTGTCTCACTGTTGACACCACTGGAGTCGCTACCAACAGCAGTACAGCTGCAGCTGGCGCACAGCTCCTTGGAACGCTATGCAGCTGGCACACAGCTCAACAAGGGGCAGCTGCACAGTGTCCAGTTGGCTGACAAAGACAGCAGAGCATCTTCTCTGCACCTGCGGCACAGCAGGCGTGGTCACCTGCAGCGGCCAGTACCCAGCAGACTGCCTGAGCCTGACCGGTGCTTTCTCTGCCCCTGCAGCGCGACTGGCACCTGCCCCTGCAGCTGCAACTATGCGACAGACGCCGGCTGCACCTGTCGGGACCTGACTCAGGCAGTCAGTGTCCAAATGACCAAGTCCCCTGTCTATGCATCCTACCCGCTGACCTACGCTCAGGCCTTCAACTCCAAGCCCTATGAGCAGGTAGCTGTGCTCTGTGCTCTGCACCATGAGCGGGGTGCTGCCCTGAACACCGGGGCTCTATCTTGCAGCGCTCCTCTCTGAGCTTCATGTGCTCAAAAGCCTGTCATCAATGCAGAGGCGGTCCACGTTCTGTGACTATCCTTGCTGCAGATCATCCAGACGGGGGGCGACAATGCAATCAGCACCTGTGACGACAGCAGCACCTCCACCAGCCCCACCTGCGGCTGGGCAGTGGACACCAGCGGCAACAAGATCACGTAAGCCCGGGACCTCCGGCCTGGCAGGCCGCGCCGTCCTGTGCTGGTGCAGCTGTGGCTTTGAGGCAGGCAGGGGAGGCAGATGTACATGGTTGCTGTGTCTGCGTAGCCCGCCCAGCCTCTGTACCGTTCAGACAAAGTGGTATCCCTGCAGCCGGGCTGCAGGCTGCAGGCTGCAACTTCGTTGGAGGCATGTCTCATGCCGCCCCAGCATCCCATCCAAGCTTGCTCATGGTGGTGGATGTTTGGACCAGCACAAAGCAGGCAGCACCTGTGCAGAGCATCTCCAACAGCAAGCTGCTTGCCATGTGCAGCCCAGAAAGCCCGTGTGGCCTTACTGTCGAAGCAGCCTGCATAAATGATGTACCCATCAGGGGTGGCACCCTTGCGACCCTTTATCGGATGTTGATAAGTGCGCAGTGATAGACAAAAAATTTGCGGCAAATGCGTGCTGTCGACTTTATCAGACGGCTGCTGTCTGCCATGGAGTGACTGTATGGACAGTGAGTTTATCTGCTGCAGGTGCACCCTGGCACAAGCTCCAGTCTCGGGCAGCACCTTCCCCATGGCCTGCAGGGACATTCAGAGCCTCTGCAGTGAGACCAGGCTGCCAGCAAAGTCAGAGGCCAGAATGCTGCTGCTCACGCCTCTGCAGGCACAGCCAGGGCTTCTGTCCCAAAGGCACCTTGGCCACACGTCACCCAGACCAGTCTCACGCAGCCCTTTCCCCACATGCTGCAGGGACAGCCAGGGTTTCTGCTGCGAGTGCACCCTGGCACAGGCCACCTCAGCCAGCTTCACCAGTGGGTCCAGCGCCAGCACGCGGGCGGGGCTGGACTGCAGCCTCTGGAGCTCGGGCCTGTTCCTGAACGGCATCCCTGGATCAGCGTCGTGCATGCGGTATGCAGACTTGTGGTATGAGGTAGGCTGCTGCATTACTCTGTGGCCTGCTTTGTCATGATACTGGTGGGTGCTGGAACAGCATTATCAGCTGCTTGATGCATGACGAGGGGCTGCCACAGTGTCATTGAGTTGGCTGCAGTCTTCACTGGCTCCCTGAGGCACAGAGCATTCACAAAACCAAGTGGGCCTCCTCAGAATCTGTGGAATGAAGTCAGCTGCTTGCATGGTGTCTGCCTGCATTACCCCCCGGCAACCCCAAGGCTGGCCAGCTCGCCATGTATTGGGTGCCCTGGCTGCACTAGGGCATGCAGTGCACTGCTCTGCCAGGTTGACTGCACCAGGTATGTTGAGGGGCTGTCTACACCACTGACAGCCAGTGACGGCAGCCCTGGTGAGAACACAGCCGGACTCCAGGGAGCTGTGCCTCAGGCACTCCTCACATGGCAGCATGCTCCCTGTGCAAGCCTGGCCAAAAGAGCCTTCCAGACTGCAGCAGCAGTCGCCAAGTTCTGTTCTGCGGGGTGGCACCCTGGGCACTTGAAGATCAGGCTCTATGATTTACGGGCACAGGCACTTCTGCCTGAGTACCCCATATAATCGCCTGGCCAAATGCCTCCTGGAGTGGAGGAGGAATGCAGCTTCAAGTGCCTGCAGAGACTTGCAGTGGGCATCCTGGTTAAGGGCCTTGCAGACGAGACCCGGCTCTGCTGCCTGCAGGGGTACACCCTGGGCAACTCGCAGCTGGACTTCACAATCAACATCGCCATCACTTACACCGTTGGCAACACAACCACCAGCGAGACCATCCAGATCAACCCCAGCGTGCCCTATGTGCTGAGCCCCAGCCAGCAGGTTAGCGCCCAGCTGCTGGGCGACCTGGAAAGCTACACCGCGCTGCCTGTTCTGAGCACCATGTACCTCATGATCCCCCACCCCCAGAGTGAGTTTTGGGGTCTGATCAGAACCCAACCATTGTTGATGGACTTGAGTGCAAAGTGGGAGTGAGGCTTCTGGGACTGCCTGGCCAGCTGAGCCGTGCTGTCCTTGCTGAGCATGAAGCATGTCATAGTTCCCTGACCCTAGAGTGAGCTTTGGGGTGTTACTCAGGCACGATATACACAAAGTCCCCAGGGGAAAGTCTGTGCAGAGAGTGAGACTAGTTCTTGCCCGCGCTGCTTAATAACATCAGGAGCATCGCCTGGCTTGTACATAAGCATCTGCACACACCTTGTTCCTAACTTGTGGCGTGCTTTCAAATCTTGCAACCTGTTTTTAAGGTTTGATCTGACAGTGAGCCATGGCAATGCCTGCTGGGCACACTACCGCCAGTGGACTACGCCTGTTGCTCCTATAGTCGGTCTATTGACGCGCTCTGGGGCGCGGGATCAGGAAGTGCAAACCTTTTTAGCAGTACTGCCCTGGTGGGTGCAGGTGAAGGGCCGCAGCAGGTACTGACAAGCAATCTGAACCAGTGGATGATCTTCCCTGAGAACCTGATTGACCTGGACGGAACGCAGTGCAACATGATCGGCACAGGGTACAGCGCCTTCAGGTACCAGGCGGTGAGGCCCTGATGCATACAATTAGATGTTTTGCCCCACTACGAGCCAGAGTAGAGCACACCATGAGACTCATCTATTCCAGACAGCTCTGTCAGACAAATTTTTCCAGAATGGGTGACTGCTGAGGTGTATGCGGGCCTGAGTATTGGCGGGTGGTCTGGGCATGTTGTGATTGCCTGCTACCTGGCTGGCGCAGGAGATGTGCACGCCGATAGCCTTGACAAGCCGCATCGTGGTCCAGCACAGCTGCAAGCAGTGCATCAGGTCCTGGTTGCAAGAGGTCTGCAGCTTCTCGCCAAGAAGAAGGACAGCATTGTGACGCCCATCTGTCACCGCCTGCCAATGCTGCTGTGCTGTCATGCTCGTGCCACAGTGTGCTGTGGAGTAGCCTGCAATCAGCCCTTCATCTGACACGCATGCCATGCTGCAATACACATCAAGTGCAGCATCAAGTTCCAGAGCTAACTACCTGGGTCCAGAGCTACCGACATGGGGCCAGAGCTGCCTACCTGGGTCTCCTGCATGGCCTGCGCTGCAGACAGTGCGCACAGACCCCTTCCCTCGGACCCATGTCAATGAACCTCATGTGAGAGGTTGCCACCCAATGTCTTGCATTGCTCTGCTGCAGAATGGGTGCAGCAATGTGCCGCAGAGCTGCCTGGGGTCGCAAATCCTCGACTACTACACAGCAGACCAAACCAGGATTGCTGCTGGCACAACTCCCCTCTACATGGTGACAGCTTATGGAGGCGGGAATCCCAACGCAACACAGGTGCCAGAGTGGGCTGCCCCCCACTGGATGTATGTAATAGACCTCCGTGACAGCTGACAGGTGACCGCCTCGTGTGAAGGTCGGCCAGATGATGCACAGCTGCGCCTGTTCGGAGGTCAAGCTGTCTGGTGCAGCGATTATGTGCAGCACTAGCTGCAGTGCTTGTCTCCATCCAGCATAGCCCCTCTAGGGTGCTCATGCAGCCAGCCTGGCCAGGCTGCAGCATATCACAAGCTTCACCATGTCCTGGCCGGTCAACACCTTGCTTGCTTGCTGCCCCATGCCAGCCTGCCAGTGCTGCCCTGCAGTGCAAACAATGCCTGCAGGAAGGCAGATGCGACCAGGGTACAGCCCAGTGCATAGATGCATCCTCTATGCAGGCAGTGACACTGCAAAAATAATGGTGCAGGCTTGCAAGGCACTTCCACTTTGCCCTGCAGCCTAAGGCTGGAGGATGGCCTGCAGAATGGTGGATGCTGGATGGTGCCATGGGCTGCAGGCCTGTCTGCATGGCTACAGTGCAAGCCCCCTGGCTCTCTGCAGGCAGTAAGCAAGCGCTTTTCCAGTGCAGGCTTACAACAAGGTGGCCAATGGGCCCCTGTACTTTGGCATCCCACTGACGAACATCCAGAACAGCCTCATCACCCTATCTGTCAGGGCAGACAGCCTGTCCCTGGTGGTCAATGCCAGCCCAGGGAGGATCATGGATGCACAGGTGGGCCTGCGGCTGCAGCAAGTGACATTGCTGAGACAATGGTGAAGACAGCAGGTGCTGATGGCGGGCCCATCCATGGCGTTCTGCTAGCCCCTTGTCTAGATGACCTATGTGCTAACATAGCACAGGCAGCTGGCCCTGCTTGTGCACATGCAGGCAAGGTTGCTGAGGGCTGGCAGCAACAAGAGCCGGCAGAAAGCTTTGCTTCAGGAAGGCACAGCGTTTATGCGCTGCAGGTGTGCCAATATGCAGATGTGTCCTGTGGCGGCTTCACAGCTGGGAACCAGCACGGCTACCTGCAGGTGGATGTTGCCAACACAGGGTACATACCTGCCAGCTACACTGTCACGGTGGGTTGTTGCTCACCAGCGCATGCCTCTGTCAACCTTGCACCTGGCCCGCAACCCCTCCCGCTCGCCGTCCTACCCGCTGCCTCCTGACTCACAACTGCCAGCAGACATCTGCTGCAGTGTTCAATATGGGCAGCCCATCACACAACACCAGGGCGCGTAAGAAGCCCCAGACAGGCTGGCCAAATGGCTGAGGTACCTGGCCCCCGCCAGTAAAGTGCTCAGCAAGCAGCCCAGCTGGCCATCATGGCAGCCAGTGAGGCCTGCCAGCCTGGCACAGTTGCGGAGAGGTACCTGCAACCAGGCCTTTGGCATCCCTGCCTGCAGGTGTCCAGCTGCAGTGCCGGCATCAGCGCCATTGCTGCGCAAAGCGCCACCCTGGCAGCCCAGCAGGTTGCTCGCAAGGTGTTTGAGGTGTACATGACGACCACAGCTGCCCAGCTCAACAACACCTGCACCGTGGGCCTCACCAACTCCATTGTGAGCCTCCAGCCTGGCCTGCATGCTGAGGGAGTGTCCAGGGGGCAGCCCTAATGGGAGCCTGCTCTGCGTCCAGCATGGCTGGTCCAGCTATCTGCGGCAGGTCAGGTGCAGCTTTTGGATGTGCACATCGGGGGGCATCAGGCAGGCTGCAGAAGCTTTGGACATACTTCCGCTGGTTTACAGCGTGCTGCAAGCCCAGAAGCAGCCTGCTGCTGGTCCCTGCACTGCAAGCCGGGGCACAATTTGCTCAAGCTTGTCTGTAGGCTGTATGCCTGCTCATGCAGGGTCAGCAGGTCGACACGCTGCCAGTCAGCTTCCTGACCAACACGACTGTGTACAGCTCCACGCCCACGCAGTCAAACATTAGCGACAAGGTCACAGGGGCCAACCCGCCCTCCACCAGCAGCTCGGACACCTGCAGCAGCAAGTGCTCCACCCTGAACATTGCCTGCAGCGTCCTGAACCGCTGCTGGACGAAGGTGCTGGGCTTCCTGGGGACCATTGGGTCCGGCGGCATCGCACGTGAGGCTGGCGCTGCTGCATGCTGCACAGCCGCAGCAGGCACAGCTGTGCTGTCCTGGCAGTGTGCAGCACGACTGGCTTGCTGGGTTCTGGGTGTCTTTGCCCGCTGTAAAATTTCAGTGAATTCGGCAGCGACACAAGCGGATCTGGCTGTACCAGGCCAGCTGCAGGTCCAGCAGGCAAGCGCTGCCTTGACACCTGCACATCGCCGTCATCTGGCGGAAGGTGCTGGCACCAATTTCGTGGTCTCGCCTCCTGAGACTTGCCCACATGTACTACATGCTGCCAGTCCTTAATCTTTGCCTGCAACTCACCAGAGCTGGACTCTGCTGCCCGTGTCCTGCAGTGCTGATCCTCTACATCGGCCTGCGCCATGGGTGGTGGCTCAAGATCATGCGGTGCTGCTGGTCTGTCATCAACAGCACAGGGGGCGGGGGCAGCAGCAGCCAGTCTGACGGCCCCAAGGCTAAGCAGCAGCAGGGGAAGCCAAAGAAGAGCCGGGGTGCTGACAGTGATGAAGACGGGTCTGGCGATGAGGAGGTGCTCTGTGCTTGCTGAGCTTACCAGTCAGCATAGAGCTCCCCAACCCATTTCAGACTGAAACAGTGGAGCCAAGATTAGGCAGGAATGCACTTGAGTGTGACAGAGCAGCATACTTACTGGTCATGGTGTGCACAGTTTGTTGTGCAGAGCTGCCAGCACAGGAATGGCAGCAGCACCTGACGTGAACAGCAATTGTGCTGCAGGCTGACATCATGTGTCTGTAGCACTCAGCAATCCCAATCGCTACAGGGCTGCTTGTCTTTGCTTAATCGTCCACCTGGAGTGCGTGAGTAGCAACTGTGACCGTCAACTTGCCCTGAAGCATCTGTCACGAACTGCAATGTGTCAGACACCCTCATTGAGATGCCTCCTGCAGGAATGCAAGAAAGGCAGCGCACGGAAGGGAAAGAGCAGAGGGGAGGACAGCGATGACGGCGCCCCTGACGCCAGAAGGAAGCAGGCCAAGGGGTTCAACAGGGCAGCCAAGGGTGGCAAGGAGGAGGGGGCAGCCAAGGGTAAAGCACTTAGGGCATGCCTTCTGTCTGGCACCATTGAAATTGTGGCAGGCCAGACAGATAAGCTACGACCTGCTCACTACCCCTCAGAGGAGCATCTCAGCATGAAAGCTGTGCTGACGCCGCTGCGCTGCGGCTGCCTGCAGGGCCGCGCGTGAGCTTGATGCAGCGCATGATGGAGGACATTGTCAAGGCTGCAGCCGCTGGCAAAGCATGTAAGCATCAGCTGCACAACAGCAATCTGCCGCAGCATGCACTTGGGCGGGAGCCAAGTCTCCCTTCAGATCTGCTGGCAGAGACGCCTGCTGGACCGGTCACACCCAGAAATGCAGCTGAGATGCCATCTGGTCTGCCCTTGTTGACCTCAGTTGGCTGTGCATGCCCCCTAGACGGGGGCTGTCAGCCTGCAGTGGCTACCCTGCAGTGCGGCCGAGCATGCTACAGCGCTTTACAGCCCTGATGAGCGCACCCTCTGGGGAGACGCCCACGGACAGGAGCAGCAAGAAGGCCAAGCTGGCTCGCCAGAGGAGCAGCAAGGAGCCCATGATGCAGCACAATCCCTATGCCTACGATCCAGGGGCAGACCCAGACGGTAGGGGAGTGGCCTGTACAGGCGCTCAGGGGAGCTGCATCTTAGGCAGAGTGCATGGCAGGACGCATCTGCACATCAGTAGTATATGCAGTGGCACCAGCCAGTGCCAGGCAGCCAGGACCCCGTATGCAAGCCTCAAGCATATGGGAGGACACAGGGCTGCCTCTTTTCGGGGGAATCACAGAACAAACGTGCACTGCAGGACGTTCTGTGCAATAGAGGGGGCACTTGTGGAACATGCTCCCTGTCTGCTTATGGGAGGTTGTGCAAGGGAGAACGGGCAGCCTGTGTAGGGTCGACAGCGGTGGTCGAGGGTGTTGTTGTTCGACAGGTGCCCATGCTGCAGCTCACCTCCGTGCTGCAGCATCATGACTGCAGCTGGCTTGACTTGGAACCATTGCCTGCCGTGAGGGTAGCAGAGAGCCTACAGAGGGGACTGAGGCTAGTTGGCTCTGGCAAGGCCCCTCCTGTTGCAGCTCGCCTGCATGGTGCTTGTACCAGACTTGCAGCCAACCTGACTTGTTGGCTCTTGTGCCTGCAGAGTCAGACAATCGAGAGCTGGCCGAAGAGGTTGAGGCTGGGCCAGGGTACAGGCGGCAGCCTGCCAAGCTGCTGGCTGGCAAGGAGTCTGGAGACCTGGACTCGGGGTCAGTCAGCCCCTCGGGGGGGTCGCGCATGCCGCTGATCATGGCTGGCCGGCAGCAGCAGAGCAGGCTGCAGGCTCGGAGCAGGGGTCAAGACGAGGAGCCAGAGCCCTGGCAGTCTCAATTCAACAGGTCGGGGCTGCTGTCCTGGCTGAGCCAGGGTGGGGCAGTGCAGTGGCTGGTCAGGCTGTCGCCGTCTGCTGTGCATGCAAATGAGCAGGTGCCAAGTGGGCTCAGGCGGGTCAGTTTAAGAAGCAGATTGAGCAGCAGCACAGGTTGACCTAATGACGCAGCTGACATTCAGCCTGTGTCCCTGCAGGCAGCAGCAGGCGCCAGGCTGGCGCCAGCGGGAGGACGACTATAATGACGGTGACGGGCAGCAGCAGCACTGGCAGCAGGCAACGCCCCGGGCTGCCCGGGGTGCTTTGCACCCGGCAGGCCGCCTCAGGGGTCCTGCTGCTGGTGGGGCAGACTCTGAAGATGTGCAGCTCGGCTTTGACAACACTGCACGGCGGCAGCAGCCACCCCATGTGGACAGCAGGTGGCCGCAGCAGGCCCAGCCAGTCACGGACTTGCACCGGCTTCAGGGCCTCCCACGCCTGCAGCAGCGGCTGTCGCTGGTGCAGGAGCAGCAGCAGCAGCAGCTGGTGCCAGGCGGGTGGGAGCAGCCAAGGCAGCCCCCCCAGCAGAGGCAGCGGCCCCAGCCCAGCCCAGCCCTGCAGCAGCGCCTGTCCCTCATGCAGGATGAGCACCAGCATCAGCAGCAGGGGCACCGAGCTGTCGGCCAGCAGGAGGAGTACCAGTATTATCAGCAGCAGGGACGCCGTGCCCAGGGGCAGCAAGCCCGGCAGGCACCCCGTGCGCCAGCAGAGCAGCGGATGCCGTCCAGGGGTCGGGAGTGGGAGGACGCTGAAGTGGAGGCGGAGCGGCCTATGCCTCCGCCTCGCAACCTGCAGGCAGCTGTGGACAGTGAGGTGGGCCTGCCGTGACAAGATTGCTACTGCGACTCTTGCTGTTGCTGCTCCTGCCGCGCGGTCAGACAACATGAAGCAGTGAGGTGGCCCACTGTGATGGGGTTGCTGCTGCCAATCTTGCAGTTGCTGTGCCTGCCACAGCATCGACATGACACAGCAGTAAGAAGGCCCACAGTGCATGGAAAATGCGGCTGCGTCTCCCATTGTTGCTGCGCCTACCACCCTGTCATGCAACATGAAGGCAGCTTTGGCCAGTAGGTGAGATGAGTTGGACTTTAGTGCGTTGCTTTTTCTTGCGCCAGACACCAGGTCCTCCACTGCTTGCCGCACATCGCATTCTGCAGGCAGCTGTGGGCCGTGAGGTGCGCCCAGGGTCTTTTGTCAAGCTGCCACGCAGAGACGTTTATTCTCCATGACATCCTGCGTGTCTGCCAGAAGGGCCCCAGCAATGCCTGACTCTCCGGCAGCTGGCACAGGGTCGCTGCCAAGAGCCAGCACTGAGGCTCCCTCGCCTGCGGTGGCATTTGGACCTTCAAAGATGGCTTGGCATATGCATGTTGCATAAATCAATGGGTGTCTGCCTGCAGACTGTTCTTGAGCACCTCATGCAGCGCTACGAGCAGACTGGCACTGCGTACCTCAACATCAGCCTGCTCAGACAGATGCCCAGCCAGCTGCTCAACCCTGGGCCTGCCCCCTCGGTCGCTGGAGACTTGCAACTGGTGGAGGACGTGAGCAACGAGGGGCAGCTCCAGCTGTACTTCCAGCTGCAGCAGGGGCGCACGCTGCAGGTCGTGCAGTATGATGATAGCATGCAGGCCTACTCGATCCTGGAGGATCCCTGGTGAGTTCTTGGGTCTTAATCCATGATCTTGCTTTGAGCTGTCATAGGCCACCTGGCTTCAATGATACAGCATCGAGCTCATGGTGATGCATCACACATGTTCAGGTCAAGCGCCACCACTGATTGGCGCGCCGTGCTGCAGGCCGCTGGACCCCTCGTCATTTGCAGTGCAGCTCTCAGCCAAGAATGCCCAGCGACTCATCTCCATCAGAGACCCTGGCCAATGCCTGAATTGAAAGTTTCAGTTCCCGCTCTTCTGTGAGCAGCACTGCTGCTGTTTTTGCTGCCACAGGTTTCATGATGAAAAGCAGAGGGGCCAACATGGGAGGTCAAGGGGCCGAGCCGTGTTCAGGAGATTGACAAGGAGGGCGTTCTTATGTAGACAGATCAGGATGTTTGAGCACCCTGTCGCTCTTGAATGGCGGCTAGCTCCTCCAAGTCACCAGCGGCACCAGGCTGGTCAGAAGCCCCAAGGATGTCTTCGGCCAGGAAATTGAAGGTGGGCACGCGCGGGAGCTGAACAATGGGCTTGGAGGGCTGCCCCAGCACAATGCGACTGAGCAGACTGCGAATGAGCGGGCTCATCGTGGATGGCTCATGCTCCCTGCTAGACCACAACACAAGACATGTCAGCAGACAGGCATATCTGCATGTCAAAACTATGTACGACGGCCACACCAAACAAGATGTCTCCCCCGGAGCGAGAAAAGCGTCCTGGCTCCAGGCCACAGGCTCTGAGTGCGACTGCCATGCGCCCAGTGTGTGCAGCTGCTGCAAGCAAGACCAGCAAGCAAGCAACAGCACCGTTCTGCAGTCCACCATGGTGCCCATGCAAAGAGGCACCACCAAAACTGCAACTGAGCCCCCTCAACGCGCAGATCAGAGCCTATCCAAGCATGAATGAAAGCACACCCATGCAAAACCCAGTTGCACCTGTAGTACATGAGGGCGTCCATGACAGGCTAACCAGCACCACCTCCAAAGGTGCAGCCGACTCCATAATGCACAGGCTGGGCTACCAACCAGGTCCTGTTGAACCAGGGTCCCTCGCACCTGTAGTACATGAGGGCGCCCATGCACAGGCTGAACAGCGCCACCTCGCCAAAGCGCAGGGAGGGCACCCATCCGCGGGGGGTCACGGTCAGCAGGAAGGAGTCCAGCGCGCGGGGGAAGACGTAGAGGGCCAGCTCACTGCGGCGACTCCGCTTCTCCATGAGGATGGATCCTGAGGCGACCAGCCCTGCAGGAGGAGCCTTCTGTGGTGGAGGTCTGGTCAGGGCAGAGGGCATGCAGGCATTCCTACCCAACCAGGTATCAAGGCGGTCAGGTCTGCCTGGGTGCAGCCGATGTGCTGAGCGGCCAAGCAGCCTGCTCTGGGGGCCATCTGCACGTCTCCCTTGGGTGGAGCGGCCGCAGCCAGCTGGTGCCCACCATGCAGGGCAACGCACACGCACCTGCCACAAAGTAGAGCAGTTTAGAGTCCCCTGCTCTGCACAGGGCTCTGTGCGCGGAGATGGTCATCTGGTACAGCCCCACAAAGGCTGACAGGAAGCTGGTGCTGCGGGCTGCGCTCAGGGCGGCGTGCAGGCCCGTCAGAAGTGGGGCCTTGGCTGCATCTCTGAAGTTCAGCACCTGCAGGCCGTGTGTGTCGTGTGAGGCCGGAGCACAAGACGTGAGGGGGCAGCAAGCTCAGAGCGCGGTGACATGAGAGCTTGGGACACAGGGCTTGGGCCATGTCTCGTTGGCTGCCAAGGCTGATGGGCGTGCACACGACACACGCTGCAGCACAGGAGCTGCTTGTCTGCACAAGCCAGAGCAGGGGCAGCGGTGAGATGGGGCCCAAAGCACGCTCAGAGTACCCCAAGACAGGCGCGCACACCAGCCAGAAAGATCACCCACCACATACGGAACTAGGTTGATGGACAGATACAGGGGAAACGTCCGGGAAAAGGTGTTCCTTGCAGCCCTGAGCACATTTGCAGCGGGGGACCTGGTGTGCGGGTGGAGGACAGCCGCGCCGATCTGCGGGCCAGCAGCACCAGTGAGGTCAGCATGGATGCCCAAGCTAGCTGCACAAGTGTCAAAGAATGGCATGTATGACGGCTGTGATGCAGCCCCAAAGCCTACCTGCGGGTCGGCCTGTCAAGCAATCAGGCAAACTTTCACCCCTACTCCTGCCTGTCACCAATCATGGCCACTTGTGGAAGCTAAACTGCTTGACTGCCATGCCAGTAGGACACGGCATGCATTGTATGCAGTATCTGGCGCCCGCTCACAGCTGCCTCGCCGCTGGGGCAGGCAACAGGTCTGCAGAGCAGCAGCTCCCCTGGTAACGAGCAGATGACAGCTGCCTCACGCCCATGCATGGCATCCGGACGCCCATCTGGTGACAAAGGGGGTTTGCTGAATGGGAGAATTCGGCAAAATCAGGCAGCGTGCTCTGGCTTGTCCTTGAATGACAAACTGGGGCACAACCTGGCGGGGGAAGGGGTCCTGCAACAGTGCTCGTCCTCCATTTCTGCGTATGTAACTGTTGACCGCAGCTGTGTCAACTGGCTGCTTGCGCACACTGCGGCGCACCGCCTCCAGCACCACTTTATGGATGGGGCCAGTCCTGCAGGAAATTGCAATGGGCATGGGAACACCTCCGACGGTGGCACAGCCAACGTGCATGGCTGTCATTGAACAGTATCATCTAAGCATGTTGGCTGCCTGGAGGTCACAGCCTGCAGCACCACAGCACACATGGGGCCAGTCCTGCAGCAGGCCCGATTCACTGCAACCTCCACCAGGTCATGGGCGCTGGCCGTATGACAGCGATTGGGAGCGCCAGTGCAACTCCCGCTGTGGACGCTGGTGTGCAACAGGGCTGGATCGACCTCTCCAGGGAGAGCATGCACCACCTCTGGAAGGGACAGGGAGCAAGAGAAAGCAGCCAATGAGGCGGCCGCTGGTGTGACACAGGGGCACCTCACTGCCTCGAAAAGGCCAATGCCAGGACCTCTGCAGCTGTGGGGAGGTCTTCCACTGTAGGCAGGCCAGGTCATGCAGCTGCTCACCGCACTATGAAGTTCCAGTAAGAAGCCGGCAGGGTTTTGGGGTTCATGACGTAGCTGTACATGATCTGCAGGGTGTAGTGATCGCGATCTGGGCAACATCTGGCTGAAGGCTCAAGCAGGAAGCGACACATGCTGCTCTAGCAGGATGAGGGCATGTGTCAGAAGCACAGTGCAGGGAGTTTGCACATGCCATTGCTGATCAAAGCAGTGAATACTGCATCCAGCTGGCCCTTTCCTTGACATGGGCACTAGCACACAGCCCAGTGGCCTGACATGCCCTTGCCTGTGTGAAGGGAGTATGGGCACACCTTGAGACTGCTGTCTCAGCATGCTTGTGCAAGCAAGCCAGGCCTTCAATGTGCCCACTGGCCTACTCGAAACAGCTGACATCAGCACCCTTCCAAGGCATGAGCAAGTGCATCATGCATGCAGACCAGGCAGCTGACCTGAGCGGAGGCCACAGCAAACAGCAGAGCGTCCCCATACTGCCAGTTGCTTCCCCAGGCATGCCACCGCCCCTGCTGCTTCTGGCTGTTGTAGTAGCACTGCGCCAGGCGAGCCAGGGTGTACAGAGCCAGGGTGCGGCGCCGTTCCCGCTTCTGGAACAGCAGCGTGATGCCTGCAGGGCAACAACGTTGGGGCTGAGACTTTGCAGACAGCAGCACAGGCTGGCAGGGCCCTGCTGCTGAAATTGCAGCCTGATGCCTGCAAGGCAGCAGCACTGGAACGGAGAACAATGAATGGCTAGGTGGCAACACAGCCAGTGAAGCTCAGCTTCTGCAACAACAAATGGATGTGCCTGCAGGGCAGCAGCAGCAGGGTTGTAGGAAGCTTCTCGGGTAGGATCGTGCAGATGTAGTTGCCATGCTTGCCTCTGTTGTAGCCTGCAGTGGCGCTAGTCCATGAGCCAGTGCCACCCATGAGTGGCTTCTAGAATGGTAGTGTGATGCCTGCAAGGCAGCAGGCACAAGAGCAGCACAGCGAGAGACCCATTTGCTAAAATCCAGCACGATGTCTGTAGTGTAAAGGTGTGAGAGTGACCTACGCAGCAAAGCTGCAAGGCCGGCTTGGCTCCTGGAAGAGCAGCTTGAAGCTTGCAGCGGCACTTGTCATGTCAGCCCAGCTTGTGTGACAAACAGTAGTGCCAGGCTGCATAACCACAGTTGCCTGCCAGGCAGCAGGTATGGCCAACGAGAGGAGCTTTTGCATGAAGCTGGCTTTGCCTTGCAGGGTTGGCCCTGCAATGTCACTCCTGCTCCCATAAAAGCTGCGTGAAAGTGACTGCTCATCTTCAGGTCTTGGGGAAGCCTGTGCTCGCCAGCATAGCAGTCAATGGCAGCCTGCTGCAAAGGGTGAATGGGCAGCTGCCGCAGGAGGCTCTCTGCTGCAGCCAAGCATCTGCAGGGCTGCACAGCAGTGGTCTCAAGGATGCCTGAGAGCAGCAGCAAGAGGTAGACTGGACAGAGAGCCAGCAAGCGACCTCAGGGTGGCTTGGTCAGTAAACTGCTTCCGTGCAGCATCGATCAGCTGGCCCAGCATCATGTTGCCTGGTGTGGCTTGCTGGGTCCAGGTAAAGTGCAGCCAGGTGAGACTTGACAACCTGCCACACAACTTGCCTGCAAGGCAGCCTGCAGTGAAGCAGGCCTGAGCGTGGCTCTGTCCTAACCACTGCTGGAGCCCGCCCCTCATCAGGTGGTAGCTGCCAGTGAAGCCACCCACAAACAGCGCAAGCTTGACTGCGTCCTCCCTGCACACAGCAGGGATTCCTCAAAGCCTGCAGCTATCAGGGAGCACCGCTTGCTGCATACATCTGAGGCACACCTACTGTCCTGCAGGCTGCTTTCCTGCAGGCTGCCTTGCTGCAGCCTGCCTGAGATAGAGATGCCCAGTCTTAGAAACCCACACAGCCCGCAAACCATATGCAGGGCGCAAGGGCTGCCTTGAAATACGACACATACTTAAAAAGCTCTGCAGCACTGCATGGCAGTCCTGACATGCACCTGGCCACTGCTCTGCACAGCTGGTTGGCATTGCCAAGCATGAAACTGCTGTGGTGGTGGCCAGTGCATGACACCTTATGCCCGACGCTTGGCATAACCAGCTGCTGATTACTGCAAAAGCCCACTGTCGTCCAGAGAGAGCTTCACAGCCGCAGTCACCTGTCGGGTGACAGGCCCCAATTGGCGGCAGGTGCCAACCTTCCCGGACCCCTGGTGCCCAACAGCAGCGTCCAGCCGGGCCGCACCCACAGCTTGCCCTGTCAAGATGTTATCTAAAACCGGCAACTGCTGACCTGACAAGCCCTCTGTCACCCGACAGCAGCTTCCAGCTGGGCAGCTCATGCAGTCTGCCGGCGCGCAGAAGGGTCAGGATCCGCGTCAGCAGGCCAAGTCCCTCGCGCGTGAAGTAGGCCATGACAAAGGCGCGCTGGCCAGCCTGCCATGCAGGCCTCCACAGCCGCCGTGCATCTGCAGCAGGTGTGGGTGCCATCAGCCAGCTCAAGTCTGGGCGCCAGGCCTTGGCTGGCTTAATGCACACGCTACCAAGCAGCAGCGTGCCCAACCCCCGCCCCCTTCTCCCCTGCCAGGGGAGGTCGCACCACTGCTCAGCAATCCAGACCAAGCATCTGCCAGGTGCAGCGGCAAATCTGATGCAGTCCCAATTCCTAGGTAGTTCTGCAGCAGGCGCTGCAATCTGAACTTTTACATCAAGCCCTCCCGGCTGCATGCAGCAGGCCCGCAGATATGATCCAGATGCAGCAGCAGCAGATCTAGGCAGCTCTCAACTATTGGGAGCTCACTAGGCCGGCACACCTGCAGCCTGAGCAGCCTGCGCACGGCGCGCAGCTGCTTCCAGGTTTTGAAAGGACTCGCTGCGGCCCCTTAGCCTTTCCACCTGCTGCAAGGCTTCTAGCAGCCTTGCGCGCAGCTGGGGGACATCCTGCTCTGCAGGCCCGACATCTGCATGTTGGCCAGATGTGCTAGGGGGGTCGGCATCGTCAGCAGGTGCCTCTTGCGGGACTGCTGCTTTTCTTTGTTCTAGCTCGCTGCTTCCGGAAGCCGCATCCTGCTGCATGCTGATCTTGCCTCCCCCCCAAAGTATGACTATTAATGCAGACAAAAGCAAACTGGCCAAGCAGCAGCTGGGAAGGTCGCAGCCTGAAGCCACTTGCCACCGCTGAGAGCAGTGACTGCAGTACAGGTAGGAGTTGGACAGCAGCGTGTGGACATGTTGCTGTTGGCTGAAGCCACCAGTTGAGGAAGCCTGGATAAACCAGATGGCTTCATTGCCTGCAGATGGCGGGCAGTCCGGGCGCTGCGGCTGAGGTTGCCATGGACCTGGCCGCGATCAGTCAAGACATCAAGAATGCAAGGAGGGACATGGAGAGCTGTGTGTGGACCCTGAGGAGCGGCGTGAGCTGCGCAAGTACATGACTGCGCTGATGGAGAAGGAGGCTCGCCTGGCAGGGGCGGCAGCAGGTGAGTGGGGGTGCAACAGGGCTGCAGGTGTTGTCCTGCGTGACACATGGCAGCAGGGATCACATGCTGGTGACAGATCACCAGAGCCATCTGCATGCCATTATGCTGGTCAGCAGCCCTGCAGCAATCTTTGGTCTGCAATGTTTGCCTCTGCTTCACAGCATCTGTAGCTTGGGAGGCTGTGTGGTTCTGGCCTACCTCACAGACAGTCAGCTTGTGTAGGGAATGGGTGACCCTTTTTGAAAGGCTACCTTGCTCCTGGTAGGGCGTGCAAATTTGACAGATGATGAAGCAACCTCCTTTGGCAGAGCAGCGGCAGATGCCTTGGCTGACAAGATTGGCCAGCGCAACCAGGAGCTGGTGGGCGCTTTGACAGAGGCCGTCTAAGCGTTGTTCAAGAGCATCTAGGTCAGGCAACAGCTGGGGATGATGTAGGGCTTGAGGCCATAGGTGTAATTTGCCTACTTTGCGGTCCCTGTGTTGCAGGTGGTCTTCAGAATGAACAGCGCCAGTTGTTGCTCACAAAGGAGGCTGTGAAGGAGGCTCTGAAAGAGGACAGGGAGTCCAACAAATCACTCTGTATCTCTGATGTTGGCACTGAAGTCTGGAACATAATTTAGGGCAATGCAGGTAAGACGCCATTGTACGCTGACCTTCTGCTCACCCTTCTCTCAAACTAATCGCATGTAGCTCAAATGCAGCGCTACGGTGACCTGCTGCAGGGCTGGAGCTAGATGTATTCAATGGCACCATCTCGGTCACACCAAGGCAGGTGCCAGCTTTTGGTTGGAATGACAGGCTGGAAAAAAGCCAGGCTGACCGGTACATGCCTTACTTGAACAAGCTCATGGGGGTGCGAGACAGGTAAGGAGGCAGTTTGGTTACAAAGCATGTATTGAATGCTGTTTTCCATATGTTGACCCCTAATGCAGATCATATGTCCTCGTTGATGCCAACCACCATTCTCAGCTTCTGATGGATGAGGCGCACCAAGAGGAGCTCGGCTATAAGTTCCGAGGAACCACCGATGTGGCCGTCATTGACAAGGTGGCCTTCCGAATGAATGAGTATAAGGTACATGAGCTGTCAAGCTTGTGCAAGCCTGTATTTTGGGCAGTCATATTTATCGTGCGCTGAGTCGTTTGTGTTGCCTTTGTTCCTTGTCCTTGTAACTGCTGCAGAGAGGCCTTCGCTTGCTGTTTGAGCTCAAAAAGAAGCCAGACGCTGCAGCTGCAGCTCAAGCTAAGATCTCCTTATTGCTGGCCAATATTCATTCAGCGAAGTGAGTCCTTGATCTCCTTGCTTAAGTACCGTGTCATTGGCTTGCATTTGGCCTGTGATACCAAAGTGCTCTTTGTCTGCAGGTTTAAACCTGTGGTGGTGCTGACAGACCTCATGGAGGACTACAGGTTCTATTGGCTAGACGGCCACACCATACGTGGTTATCCTGCGCCCAGCTCCAGTGCAGCTTGGGGCTTGATAGATTTGCTGTTTGACAGTGAGGAGGTTACTGAGGGAGGAGTTGTGCCAAAGACCCTGGATGCAGATGTGATGCCTGTCGCTAAAAGGCAAAGGCTTGTTTTGGAGGGTGCTGCTGCTGGTGAAGTTATGGCCGATCTGTCTGAGCTTGAAGGCTTCCTAGACCCCCAGGAGCTGCAAGCAAGTTATGTGAGTCAACTCCTGCAACAGTTGCACAGATCACCTGCATTTCACACAGCCACATCAGGCCAGAAACCTGCACAATGCGTACTTAGTACCTGCTGCTGAGCCTGAACGGCCTGAACTGGTCCGCCAGCAGTTACAGGCGGCCCAGGACATCCTTTGCTGAAGATGAGCTGCAGATGTCACTGGTAATCATTCTAAGCTGTGCTCAAAGCTCCAGGACGGGTGCTCTGTCAGTGACCAGGCTGGGCTGGCGAGCTGGATGGAATCCTTTCGTGGGCAGAGCAATGCGCTGCCCCCATGTGAACACCCTGCCAGCTGAGCACTGTGCCCGCTCTCGCGTCACCCAGGCCACATCTGACGAGCCCTGCACGCCAGTAGCTAGCTGTGGGTCTGCAGCAGGGCATCTGTGGCAGCCAGTCCAGCGGTCTCAGGCGCTGGACAGGAAAAGGCATGATGTGAACAACCAGGCGCATGGACCTGAGCTCTAACCCACGCTGTTTACAGGACTTGCCGAGGCCGCGCAGTGTGGCAGCGCTTGTGCTGGGCAGACACGTCTGCATTTACCATGCCTTTGGCCACCGGCAGGACCAAGCAGAGCCCACCTGGTGGAAGGCACTTGGGTTGCACCACAGCCAGTGACAGCCAAGTTGAAGCAGGATCACCTGGTACAGGGCCGCCTTTGTGTCACACCACAGAGTCTCCGAGTAGGTGGAGTCCTGCAGCTGCTTGCTGGGGCGCACAGGCGCCCTTGGCGCCTTCTGCCGCCTGCTGCGGGCGTGCATCAGGCTGCTGGCTGCCTCTGCTGGCGCCTGCTGAGGCAGCTGGTCGCCTGCAGGCCGCCGCTGCCGCCCCTGCAGAAGGGACCTGCCTGGCTGATGAGCAGGGACCTCACTGGCTGAGCAGCAGGCACATGTTTGGCTGACTGACAGTTTGCGCGTCTGCTGCTCAGCGCAGCAGGCTGGGCACAGCGTTTCCGGCGCTGCCAGCAGTGTGGCTGCCCTAGCTGCAGCAGAGACCTGCCTGCCCAATCAGGAGGGGCGCCCCATGTTGCTGCATATTGCACGCCGCCTGCGGAAGCCCCTCGCAGCCTGTGCTTGGTGCCATGCAGGGCTGTTCATGGTGAGTGGCTGTGGATGCAATAGCTGCAGGATCGACCTCATTTAGCCAGCTGGGCTGCAAGGCTGCACGCCGCTTTGGAGCAAAATGATGGCTATGTATGCCAGCAGCCACTTGCCGGAGGCGGCCCCAGCTCCTCGTGACCACCAGGGATGGGACGATGCCGCTTGGAAGACGCTGCTGCCTTCTGGGGCTCTGCAATGTCCAGTGGCTCGCTCTCCTCTTCCATCTGCAGCATGGCAGCAGGACCTGGCACAAGGCGATGATCCAGCTGCCTTACCCGACTGGTATGACAGGCAAGCCACTCACAAGAGTGGGCAACAGCTCAGCTTCCAGCTCCACGACAGGGCGCTGCATGCTGCGGGTGTGCCTGGGGGCCAGCCTCTTCAGGCTCAGCATCCTGCCATGCTGACTGTCCAACACATGCTGCACATGCAGGGCTGTTTCACTGAGGCGGGGAGGGCCCTGCTCAGGCAAGTTGAGTTGCTGGACCTGGTAGCTGGCCCAGTCCTCTGTGAGGGGACGGGGATCGAACACCACCAGTGCAGGCTCCATGCTGCAAGGAGCGGGCAGGTTGCAAATTTGCCGTGACCTACCCATCAGACAGCTTTGGTGTAATGGATTTTGGTGTACTAAATCTGCCGAAGAGGCAGTGAACAGCTGTTATTGTCCAGATAGCGGCCCTGACCCCACTGAGTCAGCCCTGCCTTGTCAGACAAGGCCACATGCTCAAAGTGCTGACTTGCAAAACAATCGGCAAGGTAATCCAATCACAAGGCCATCACATCCTGAGGAGCAGCAGCCAGTCCTCTTCCAGCAGTCTGAGAGCGAACAGGAGAACTCTCTGCGTGGGTGAGAGGACTCTGCTGACGGCTTGGTGCATGGAGCCCAGACAATGCCTTCAACTCACACCTTGCTCTCCACAGCTTTTGCATCCATGCCCTCTGCCAAGATCAAAGTCGGGAACCCAGTGGTAGATCTTGATGGAGATGAAATGACCAGGTACCGAGACCATCACTGTTTTGGCTCATTGTCACTGCTGCAATGCTCGGGCGTCCAAAACACCCAACAGCTGCAATGTTGCATGCAGGGTCATTTGGGACGAGATCAAGAAGAGCGTGAGCAATCTGAACTGCCTGCCTGCTGCAGCTGGCAGGCTGGGCACTGTGCAAGCCTTCAGCAGCGCCACATGTCTGCACCCCGTGATCCTTCCAACCTGTCAGCATCCCCTTGCCGCTGCCCCTGCTGGCGTGCTGCATGCCGACTCCAAGCCTGGACCTCAGCCCGCGTGCCTTTGTGCTGCGCCTTGCCCTGCATGTTCAGGTCGCAGCCGGCCTGCTTGTGCCTAAGACTAAGCTGTGACACTGCAAACCACCTGCCCTGCGTGTGCTGCAGCTGATTCACCCATACCTGGACTTGGACATCAAGTACTACGACTTGGGCCTGCCCAACAGGGATGCCACTGATGACCAGGTCACTGTGGATGCAGCTCACGCCATTCAGGTAGGCTGGTGTTTATATCTGGTGCACTCCAGGTGAGACATTAGTCGAGGCACATGTGTTGTTTGGGGTGTGCTGCAAGGCCTGCTTTCCCAGCCAGCGGGCTGACATGTTATGGGCAGCCCCTACCATGTAGGCAGGCGGGGTGTCAGGCAGCCAGTGTGGGCTGTGCTGGCACATAGGTTGCTTGGCCTGCAGGTGTGCCCGGCAGCTTTGCGGTTGCACAGGCCATGCAGCTCTGCCTGCCATGCAGCCGGGCCTTTCTCAGATGCCTGATTATCCTGCTTGCTGGACTGGGTGCTATGTGCGTGCTGAAACCCCCTCCTGCCCCTGCAGAAGTATAGTGTGGGCATCAAGTGCGCCACAATTACCCCTGACGAGGGCAGGGTGAAGGAGTTTGGCTTGAAGAAGATGTGGCGCAGCCCAAACGGTACCATCAGGTGGGGCTGCTGCCCTTAGCATGTTATGAAACTGCAGGGGCCTGCAGCAGCGCCGCATGCATGCAGGTACAGGGTCACCGGCCCAGTGATTCGTTGTTGTGCACAGTCTGCTGAAGCTGACAAGCAGCGTTGCATGCTTGTCTGCACATAAGACCCACACAGGACAACCTTCAACTGCTGCAGCAAGTCATGCTTCTGTGTTGCCTGATGAAGCTGCAGGCAGCACCGCATGCTTGCCCGTCGTCCGTGACACTTGACCCCTGCTGCTCAGGCCGCTCTGATGCTTCAGTCTGTACCTCGCTGGTGAAAGCGTGCCCCCTCTCCAGCTCGTGCTCATGTCTGCCTGCAGAAACATTCTGAATGGCACAGTCTTTAGGGAGCCCATCGTCATTGAAAACATTCCCCGCCTGGTGCCTGGATGGAAGAAGCCCATTGTGGTCGGCAGGTGAGGCTGCCAGCTGCGGCAGTGATCCAGCCACAGCTGGCACCTCATCTCATGTCACGCAGCCCTTCTGCTCCAAGGACAGCCTCCTGATTCGTGCAGTGACCCTTGGCCGTGGCTCAGTCCAGGCTGCACACTTGTTAGAGACTGCCATCTGCTTTGTAGGCAGCCTCCCCCAAGCCTGTTGAGCAGGGGTGCGTGTCTGTTTCACAGGCATGATTCTGAGCAACTTCTCTGCTTGGCTGTGATGCGCATAGAGAGGCCTCTGCTGCTCCCCGTGCTGTGCCCAGGACTCAAGCACTGCCCTTGCAGACACCTTCCCGTCAAAGCACACAGCATGCGTGGTGCAGTCACAATAGCAGATGCTTGTCCTGTGCAGGCACGCCTTTGGGGACCAGTACCGAGCCACAGACTTCAAGGTGCCAGGAAAGGGCAGGCTGGAGCTGGTCTACACCCCAGAGGTGGGATTGCAGAGCTGCTGCCTCAGGAAGCCCGCAGGGCGAAGCCCTGCCGGAAGAGGCTGTTGCAATGTGATGAAGGAGCAGGCTGGCATGCGCTCCAGCTGGCCTGGTGGACCCTGCAGGCATTGTGTCCTGCTGCACAGCACCTCTGGACTGCCTTGGTGAAGGCGACGTGTACCTTGGACCTCCTTGCTGCCACAACTTTTGCCCAGCTGCCAACGTCCTTGGCATTTTTACCCCACCCAAATGCAATTTTGGCCTCTGCAGGCACTGACAAGCCTTGAGGGTCCCAGCAGCTGAGAGCTCCTGCCATGCCTGCTACCACCTATAAGGCGGTGCAAGGTGCTTGCGGGGTTGGCAGCATGCACCACCTGCAATTTTCCATATCAACATAGTAGGTGGCTGCAGGGTGGGGGCGAAAAGCAGACGTTTGAGGTGCACGAATTTGATGGCGCCGGCGTGGCCATGGCCATGTACAATACTGATGAATCCATCATGGGCTTCGCAAAGGCCAGCTTTGAGTTTGCCCTTGAGCGCAAGCAGTGAGTGCAGCCTGCCCTTATTGAGGGACCCATGTTGTGTGGTCAGCTGCAGGCACGCCTTGCTGTTTGGCCATCCCATTGCTGTAGTTCCGTCAGCTTGTGGCAGCCCTTGAGTGACAGTGGTCTGCTGGTGCAGCAGATGTCACTGGAATGTGCCTTGAGATTGGTGGCTCCAGCCTTGGAGTGCTGCTTAGCTGCTGATGGTGGCCCTGCCCCAAGCATCGCCATCTCAAAGTTGAGGGTGTGCCTGGCTGCTGCCGCCAGCCCTTCAGCAGGTGCCTGAGCAGCCCACAGTCCTGTGGACATCCAGCCTCCTCTTATCTCCACACCCACCGAATGCCACCTGTCTCATAGCATCCCCAGCCTTGCTGCAGTCTGTGGTCCGTAGAAAGAGCTTCTCTCATGTTATCTCAGGGTCAACACACCTCACTGTATGGTGGAAGAACAGCAACATGTTGCAGCAATGTGTGTTCAGCGCAATACCAACTCCTGATGACCTGCAGAGTGCTGTCATGTCCACCAAAATTTGTCACCTTTCTGAAGCAGGACAATCACAGTGCAGCCATACAACCTCCCGTGCCATCGTGCTGCAGGGTGAAGCTGTTCCTACCATGGCAACGCCATATCAACGCCGCAATGTGGTCATGGCACAAGTCCCCTGCCCCGCTGTTGCAGGGTACTGTACATGTCCACCAAGAATACCATCCTGAAGCAGTACGACGGGCGCTTCCTGGAGATCTTTGCGGAGATGTATGAGGCCGAGTACAAGGCCAAGTTTGAGGAGCTGGGCATCTACTATGAGCACAGGCTCATCGACGACATGGTGGCCCAGGCAAGCAGTGTCTGTGCGTCTGTTACATGACCATTCTGAGCACTGAGCTTTAAGTTGTCTGCTAATTTGAGGGCCTGTGGGCCACCACCTGGGTATCTTAGCAATCGGGCTGCCAGGCGTCGCGCTATTCCTCTGATGTCATGGTGGTTGTGGGTTCCATAAGTTGCCTGATGGAGATAAGCACTTGCCACAAACACAGGCTCACTGATTGACATGATGGTGATGCGGGGCATGTTCTTTGGCCGGACTTGCTGATGACATGGTTTTCGCGCAAGCAGCATCTGTGGGCCTCAGCAGAAGCGCCATAAGTGTTGTGGCCCATGATCCCAGCAGGGCTGTGAGGCACATTCATCTTGACTGGCCGCCCAGGTCGACCTGCGGGCACAGCTTTTGGGCCCCAGTCTGTGTGTGCAGCATGCTCTCAGGAGCCTGCTGTCTTACGCAAAATAGCCTGCCTGCTGACCTGCCGCGTGCACCTGCAGGCACTCAAGTCTGAGGGCGGCTTTGTGTGGGCTTGCAAGAATTATGATGGTGAGTTTCGGCTATTGGCTCGTCCCCTGCTTTTTGCACAATGCGGAACGAGGCACTTACCTGGCACCGAACCCCTTTCAGCAGGCTCGCCTGGTGCTTGAGTTGCTTGGTGCTGGGCCTTTCTTGTAACACTTCACCTTGTGTTGGGCCTTCCCAGTGCTGCTTCCCCAAGAGGAGGGGCACCACCTTGCACATTGCTGGCATGGTCCTGGGGGCTGACTTCACCGAGGCGGCTGCAGGTGACGTGCAGTCAGACATTGTGGCTCAGGGATATGGCTCGCTGGGGCTGATGACCAGTGTGCTGATGTGTCCAGATGGGAAGACTGTGGAGGCTGAGGCTGCCCACGGTGAGCATTGCAGGGGCCACAACCACTGCAGCATGTAGTGTCATTGATCTCAGGGTGAAGCGCCAGAACAGCAGCATTAGCCTTCCCTTGGCGAAGGTACCACTGAGCGCTTGGCTGGCTCTGGGAGCAGCATGGGCCATGACGCTACACCTGCTGCCAAAGGCAGTCTAAGGCTCGAGGAGCAGTAGATGGCTCATGTATGCAGTTGCTCGGGGCAGCAACCCCTCTCAGGGTCTGCTTGAGCTGCCTGACGTTTGCCAAGCAGCCGGCATGGTGCAGGTGCTGCACTTTACAGAGGCAGCTGCCCATTGGAGTGCCGGTGTGGTCTTGGATGCGCTGCATGCACCTGCTGCAGGGACGGTGACACGACACTGGCGCCAGCACCAGCAGGGCAAGCCCACCTCCACCAATCCAGTTGCCAGCATCTTTGCCTGGACACGGGGCCTGGGGCAGCGCGCCAAGCTTGACAACAACGACAGGTAAGACTGAGTTGCCTTTGTACCGGTGCTGGTCCGCTAAGCTGCGCCGCTACTGCCCATCAGAGCCTCGAATAGCTGCGGTGCTTGGCATCACTGCCTGGTGCCCTGCCACGATGCGGACATGAACTTCTGGCCTGCCTGCCACCATGCTGGGTGCTGCCAGCCAAAAAGAACATGTGCCTGTCTGCAGAGGGAAAGGACATCTCTCCCTGATCTACACTGCAATTTTTGCTCTGCAGGCTAGCGGAGTTCACGACGGCTCTAGAGGTGAGCACCTGTGCTTTATGAAAGCAACGCCAGAGGCTGTGCAGAGCCTCTGTAAGCATCGCCTTTGTTCACCAGTAAGGTACATGACTGACACCCTGCCAAGAGCTGCTCTGGATGCTCCTGGCTGGCTGCGACTGGCTGGCTGTTTGCTGACATGTGCTGCCGGCTGGCTGCAGGAGTCTGTCATTGCTGTCATCAAGTCAGGCAAGATGACAAAGGACTTGGCCATCGCTGTGGCGGGTACCACCAAGGTGTCGCCCGACCAGTACCTGGAAACCATCCCCTTTATAAATGCCATCAAGGAGGACTTTGACCCCAAGTGGAGGCAGATTCAGAGCAAGCTCTGATGCCTGCCCACCGCGGCATGGAGTGCAAATTTTTGACACTGCCCACACAGAACTCCCTTGCACGCCCTGTGCGAACTTTTATAGTTTCAGTACAGCCTGCTGTAGGCTACTTCAGGTGGCTCTCCTTCTGCCTTGTTTCTTGTTGTGCTGTGCCCAATGAACAGATGCAGTGAATCTCAGACAGCCTGCAAGCACACCGTCCCGTTCATACCTGGGCAGGCAGCCTGTAATGTGGTGCTGACATGGCATGTGTGTTGAATAAACTTATGGAAAAGTCACAGCTTTGACCACAACAATCTCGCTGTGCCCAATCTGTTTCGCTCGCTAGCTCCAATCTTTTCTCTCAGCTGTTTCAGCATCATGAAGGTCTGCAACCAGGATGAGCCCATCCTTAGGGAGAACCCGGACCGGTTCTGCATGTTTCCCATCAAATACAGAGCAGTCTGGGAGATGTACAAAAAGGCAGAGGCTAGCTTCTGGACAGGCAAGCTGCAGCAGCAGGCAGTGATGAGCTGCAGATGCAAAGCGCAGCATGGGTGCAGCCTGCCATGCAGTGCAGCTCAGATGCTGCAATCTGCTGCCCTGCATTCCTGGGCGTCCCCTGGGGCCTGCACTGGGCACAGCACGCTCTTTGGGCTTGCCCACCACGCTGACTGCGTGACGTGTCTGCCACAAGTCACCGATGTGCTCTTAACGCTCCTGTCAATGCTCTGCAGCTGAGGAGGTAGATCTGGGAGGCGATTACGCCGACTGGCAAACTTTGAACGACGATGAGAGGCATTTCATCAGCCATATCCTGGCCTTTTTCGCTTCCTCCGATGGCATCGTGCTGGAGAACCTGGGCACAAGGTTTATGGGAGAGCTCCAGATCCCAGAGGTGACCTGCCCACATACAGATGGCTGGCGCTGGTTGTGGTGCTGCCTCATGGCCCTGAGCAGGTTGTGTCTCGTGCTGCAGGCAAAGGCATTCTATGGCTTCCAGATTGCCATTGAGAACATCCATTCAGGTGAGGCTGCAGCGAATGGATGCCGCTGAATCCGGGGGCTGCTCGATTGCACCTGCTGTGCATTGTGCTGCATGGCCCAGCACCCAGTGCACCTCTGGCACAGGCTTGCTACATCGCAGCTATGGCGGCAATACACACCACCATGCGCTTTCAGATCCTGCTCGCGCTGCCTGCTCAGGCTTAACTTCAATCCTGCAAAGGGAGAGCCTCACCTGCCATCTGCAATGCTGCAAATCAAGAGACCTATGCTGCTTCTGCCAAACCCTATTGCCACATACGCAGACACATACACCTCACTGCTGGATACAGGGGTGTCAGCTGTAGCTGCGCATGTCCAAGCCCATGTATGCCTGCAACACAGATGCACACCCATTTGCTGGAGACGTGTTGGCCTGTCGTCAGCATGCACAAAGACACCCACTTGCACTGCTGCAGATGGGTCCCCCCTCAATGTGCCATGTCTGTCAGACCGCAAACTTCACCTGCCTTAGCCCACACTTTCCCTGCTGCAATGAGATGCAACTCCAGCAGGACTGAGACATGCTCTGCAGACGCTGCACGTGCACATGCCCAACTTCCTCTGCTGCAGAGATGTGCAACCCTTCTGCAGGCCTGTACGACATGACCCCAGACTGCACTCGCCGAGGCTCATGTCCTCCTGCTGCAGAGATGTACAGCCTCCTTCTGGAGACATACATCAAGGACCCCCAGGAGAAGCAGCGCCTGTTCCACGCGATGGACACAGTGCCTGCTGTGAAGCGAAAGGCAGACTGGGCGCTCAAGTGGATCGCCAGGTCAGTTTGTTCAAGCTGGTACCCTGACCTCTGCCCGCTGACACCCTGATGCGCTGCATCTATGTGGGCTTTCCTGCCCTCCCTTTGTCCTGTTGCCAGCGTGCATAAATATGCGTTGCGAGCTTGGGCTGTGCCAGCCACCTGGATTTGCAGGCAGAGCGACCTGGGGAGTATCATATGAGTCGATGTTCTTCTGCTTTTGGGCAGACAGAGCTTTGGTAGAGCATGGCGCTTGCCAGCTCACTACTGTTGACGGAGTGCAATACTGTCCCAGAGCTGAACGTGACACCCTCATGCCTGCAGCGCTGAGAGCTTTGCAGAGCGCATTGTGGCCTTCGCAGCAGTGGAGGGCATTTTCTTCTCTGGCAGGCAAGTTTTGTGGTCAGGCCGTGCCTCCCCCAGATGCCATGCTGCCATTTCTTGCCTACCACTTATAGGCTTCAAAGCATCCCATCGCGACCCGCTGACACAGGCACCGCTGACATGTCGCTTGCGCCAGCCCTGTGCTGGGCAGCCAGTGTGCGGCCTCCTCCTCTCGAATAGGTCGTCTGCTGTCCTTTACTGCCATCTGCCGCCAGCATCGACCCATGGCCCTGCCTGCTCCCGTGCCAGGCGGCTGCCGTCAAAGCCGGTGGTAGACCAATGGCTGCCTGCCTGCAGCTTCTGCTCCATCTTCTGGCTCAAGAAGCGTGGCCTCATGCACGGCCTGACCTTCAGCAATGAGCTCATCAGCCGGGACGAGGGCCTCCACTGCGACTTTGCCTGCCTGCTCTACTCGTGAGTCTGGCAGTGGGTGCTGGGTTGTGTTGCCTGCAGGGCCCCCCTGTTGGCTATTCACTGCTTGCTCTGGTCGGGACTTGGCAGGTGGTGCTGTGTTGTGCTGCCTGTGAGCCTGTCTGTCAATTGTTCACTGCGCCTGCCTGCTGTTCAACAGTGTGCTGGTTCCAGAGTTCGTCTGAGTGTGCACAGGCAACTGATTTGATATCTAACTGCCTGATGTCCCGTTGCTGCCTGGCCCGGCTGCTCTGCTTCTGAGTGCAGGGCCTGGGTTTGCTCAGCCTGTCATGTAGACGTGTGCACACTTGATCATGCTGCACCCAATTTGCCGTGTATCTCTTGAGGCGAGCCGACCACCTCCAAAACCACTGGCCTGACCTTCAAACGTTAACAACTCAGATGTGTTGGCCACTGTATGCAAGCAAGTGGCCTGGCTTTGCTGCAGGCTGCTGGAGCACCCTCTGGAGAACGACAGGCTGACAGAGATCATCACAGAGGCAGTCGATATCGAGAAGGAGTTTCTCATCGACGCCCTGCCGGTGAGTGTACCTGTTCTGCATCTGCAATCCGGGCTTTGGTGTCAAGCCCTGCAGGGGCCTGCCAGTGCTGATGAACAACAGCACAGCGATGGACACCCTGTCGGGGAGGCCACACATGCTGGCAAATCCAAGCCCCACCAGGCTTATTGCTCAGAAAGAGGCCACACTTGTCATTGGCAGCAGTGGGCCACCCACCATGCTTTGTTGCGAGGCCATGCGCTGTGCACCCATCCCGCAAGTCGCCCTCCAACTTGTGTGTGGCCTATATTGCAGGTCAGCCAGCAAGCACAAGTGTGTTCATGATACACCGGCCTGCACTGACACCCAACAGCACAACCATCACCATCGCTGCTTCACCGCAAGATGCCCATGATGCATGCAGTGTGACCTGATCGGCATGAACGGTCGTCTGATGGGGGAGTACATCGAGTTTGTCGCCGACCGCCTGCTGGTGGCCCTGCGCGGAGAGAAGCAGTACAAGACCGCCAACCCATTCCCTTGGATGGAGCAGCTGTCCCTCCAGTGAGTTTGCGGCTGAGCAGTTGTCTGCCTCAGCAGGCAGGTCAGCATGACACTTGAGATGTGCTGCTTGCTGCACATGTCAGCAGGTTTTGTCCCTTTGCCTGTCGCAAGGTAGCTGCTCCGGCAAGACAGTGGTCCTCGGCCTACCTGACCATCCCCCCGCATCATTGCTGCAGGGGCAAGACCAACTTCTTCGAGAAGCGTGTGGGTGACTACCAGAAGAGCGGCGTCATGGCAGGGCTGTCTGGCGGCAGCAGCAGCCACGCTATCTCATTCAACGAGGACTTCTAGTGCAGAATTGCTGTGCGACCCCCCACAGGCTGCTGCTCTTGCCTGTCAGCAACTGTCAGTGCCACTAGCCTCCAGGCCATCCCATACTCTGGCTTGTTCCCAGCCGTCTCATGCAGCCCTTTTGGTGCAGCCCCATAAATGACAAGGCATCCCTGGCCACGGCCAGATGGCCTCTTGCTGCTCATCAGCCACGCTGCATCTGGTTGTAGGCCAGCACAGCCACATTCTTTCAGCTGCATTCTGCTGCTGCTCTGCACATAATTTTGTCGCTGCTCCCCGCATTAGAAACCCCCTGACTTTGGCTTGCCTACGCATGCATTTCATAATTTAATACAAGCCTCAGCAATTCAGAGCAAAGGGGATAGCAAGCACAGCCAATCACTGCGCTGCTAAGTAGCGCCAAGCCTCTTTGAGCTGAGGTTCTGTGTGCACCGCACGCGACAAGGGCTGCGATGCTCGCTCAGCAGCAACCTGATGAGCAGCAGCCAGCAGGTACAAGGCTGCCGGTAATGGCCCGGCCCACCACTCAATTGCCTGCAGCAGCACATCTGGCCTCTTTAACGTAACATGGGTGAGGCATCACAGTCAAGGACGGCAGTCGACGTCATGTTAGACACAACTTGCATGAGCTGGAGGCTGCAAGTGAGCGCCCTCATGAAGCGGCAGAGGGGGCCATTGACAGCGGAGCTGCTGCTCAAGGCAACTACACAATGAGGGCGGCAGGGGTTACATTTGATATCCTGTCTGCACCTGAGAGATGTGGTGAGTCACCCGCTCCTCCTTGCGCCTCAAGTTGCCAGCAGCCTCCACCTGGGCCAGCATGGCAGCAGCCAAAGCCTGGGCCCCGCCAGAGTTGGCTGCCAAGCTCTGCAGCAAGCAGGCTGCTGACAGGCTGCGCCACGCCTCCCCCAGCAGCTTGGTGCGCCCCTCAGCCGGCTCCTGGGACATCTGCAGCAGGACCAGGCCCAGGACGACCTGCAGCGCAGAAGCAGCTTGCCGCCTTCCTCAGCAGGCACCTGGGGCACGTGCAGCAGCACCAAGCCCAGGGCGAAGCGCAGCACAGAGCACACGCGCAGCGTGGTGTGTACGTCTGGGATGCTTGCAGAACCGCCGGGCCCAGGACGATCTGCAGCGCACCGGCAGAGGTGTTTACCCGCATGCTGGACAGCAGTGGGCACCTCAAGCTCTGGCACCTGGATGCTCTGAACTACTTTGCAAAGTAGTGCCCAGGCGTTGGGGCTTGACATGGGGCAGGGTTTCTCGAGCTGCCCAGACGGCCTTGCCAATGGTCTCGTACTGCTGGCAGGTATGGTGGCCAGGAGCATCAAACAGGCAGGACATGCCTGAGGGCTGCAAGGTCCCTAACGCCTCACCTGTGCAGCGACAACATGTCCCTGCATTGCCCCGCCAGATTGCTGGGCCAGAGATGCGGCCGCCTCAGAAGCGGTGCGCGACCCTTCTGCCTGCCCTGTGCCCTGCAGGATGCGGGCCTGCTCCAGCAGCAGCAGCTGCTCAGCTCCCTGCACAGCAGCACAGTAGAATGACCTCGCAGCACACAGCACTTTGGAGGCAGGACTCGCCTGCCCAGAGTGCTCCCCGGTGTCAGCCACGGCAGTGACCACTGCACCCACCACCAAGGTTTGCAGCAAGGGCCTGTTGCAGTGTTTCTGGCACAGAGCCCACAATGCATCTGCAGGCAGGTCTGTTGACCAAGTCTTCCTGCGGGACTCAGGAAGCCCTATGCTGCTCTAGACGTCTGCATTCTAGCTCACCTGGATGTCAACGGCCTGCGGTGCACCCGCCTCAAGCTGCCTGCCTGACAGCTGCTGCTGAGCCTGCTGGAGGACGCCCACAGCCTGCCTTGGCTGGTACAGGCTGCTCAGCGCCTGTGCCAGCGCCACAGCGGCAGGCACCCAGGTGGGATCTGCGGCGAGGGCCTGCTGGTGGGCAGCTGCGGCCTGCTCCACACGTCCAGCATGTGCATGGCACCTGCAATGGATATTTGCTGGCAAGGTGCTTGCTAAATTGTTGCTGAATGGAAGGACTCAGCACAGGAACCATGTCCAGGGCCAGCCCAGTCTGACAGGCCAAGGTGTATACATGCAGCATTGCAGTGCGCGACACCTGCTTGTCTGCTGCTCAACTGCATGCCCAGGCAGGCCTCGCCGGCATTGCAGTCACCCCTGTGATGCTTGCTGTCAGCTGCTCAGCCCTGACAGTCCATGATCCTGACTCACCTCCCGATCTGGTGGTGGGCCCAGGCTGCCGGCTGGCGCTCCCCACCTGCCAGCTGGACGGCTGCCTCTGCTGTCTTCAGAGCCTGCACTGTGCAGCCCTCCAGGTGGGAGTGCAGCAGGCACTCACTGAGGCCGCACTGCAGCTGCACCAGGGGATGCTGCACCTGCGGCCCCGGCAGCTGCTCAGCATCAGAGACGGCAGCCAAGCCACCGGTAGGCTGGCCGTTGGCCAGCCCGCCGCCTGCAGTGCTCTGGTGCCCAGCAACAGCCCTGCGCAGCGAGATGGCGCGCCGGCACAGCTCGGCAGCGGCGCGGTGCGCTGCTGCAGTGCCCAGAACACCGGCACGGTGGACGGCCACGAGGGCAGCCATAAGGCAGGCTGCAGGGCTCCAGGGCTCGGCGTGGGCCCACTGCATGACCGCCTGCATCAAGGCAGGATGCATGATGTCATGCTTTGGAAGTGTTATGTGGTGCAGCATCTGCTACATGCGACAGCAGCAGCAAGGTCTTGCCAAGGGGGTGTGAACTGTCTTCAGCCAACAGCACCAATGGTCACCAGTTTGCGAACAGGTACACATCAATGATCTGCCTCAAGCAATGCAGCGTCATGCACGCGGACTGCAAGCAGCGCCCAGCATCTCATTGAGAGAATGGATGACACAGATGGGTCGATTGAGCGCAACACGCAGATGGGAGCAGAGTGCGGCGGCTGGGCGAGACAGCATGAGCATGAGTGGCAAGCGCGAGAAGCGGGCCAGCAGGGCTGCGCATCCCTGCAGACTCGCCTGGAAGTCCACTGCAGCTGTCCTGGCCGCATGTGCATGAGCCTGTGCCACAAAGCCGGCAGCGCGCACGTGCTGTGCCTGCCTTATGGTCTCGGGAGAGAGCCTGTCGGCATGCAGCTGGCTGCTGTAGCTGCGGGCTGCCCTGTGCAGGCCGCTCAGCGCAGGCTGTCGGCAGATGTGCGCAGCAGCTGGGGCGTGCCTGGGGGACTGGTCCAGGGCCCTGGCTGCAGCTGTTCCCCACAGAGATGCAGCCCAGGGGCAGATGTGCACAGCCTGGGCAGCTACCCTCAGCGCCTGCACAGCAAAATGATGCTCACAGGTGCTGCTGGTGCTTTCGACACAAGCGGCAAGCTGCATCTGGCAGCATGCTGAACAGACACAGTTTCAGATGTCTGAAGCATGCGCACTGCTTGAGGTGCACCAGTGGGCAGTGGGGCATCTTCAGCCGTGTTGCAAGTGCTGAGCCTGCTTGACTGCCCTCCTGCACCCACCTTGCGTCGCCGCCCCAGGCTGAGCTCCGCCTGGCCCTCCACAGCCAGCAGCCCCCCGCGCACCTCAGCTGTGTCCGCATCAGCCTCCGCCAGCCACCCCTGCACCAGCTGCCGAGCAGCCTGCACCTCCCGCGGCGCCTGTCCCCCTGCATAGCACAGCAACATCCCCGTGAGGTGCTGCTGCAGCTTGGGCCTCATGCCTGCAGACCCTTTGGCGCCCGGCGCCCTGCAGGGTGCAGCACCATCTGTGTGAGGGGCCGCAGCAGCCTGCACCCCATGCCTGTCCCCCATGGGTCCCTGGCCACCTGGACGTGTCAGCAAGACTTCTGTTTCACCCTTGGCTCCTTTGAGACCCTGTGAAACACAACACTCCTTGATCTGAGGTGCCCCTGCAGCCTTGGCCCCTGAGCTACTCCTGTCTTGCCTGCTTCACTGGTGTCCTGTTGCAGCATCTCGGCAGGCGCCTCGACAGAGATGAGGCGCATTCCAGGTGCTGCACGCTGCACAGTCCATGTGTGCACTGAGCTTTGCCTGCTAGATTGTGGGCCAGCTGCTGAGAATCAGACAGCCTGGCGCGGGCGTTGCTGGGAGAAGGCGGCACCGTGGCCTGCATATGGACATGGAGTTTGCTCCACTTGCCAGTGGCCAGTCTTCAGATGTGGGCCACAACTCTGGCTGGGAGTGCTGTGCATGATAGGCCTGTGCTGCCCAGGCTGTTGCACCTCAGGTCAGCACTGCATGGCTTGTTCACATGGACGATGCTTCACCTGCTGTGCTGTCCCAGCCCTGCCGTCCATTATGGACCAGTGCCGCAGCCAGGATGCTCTGCATGAGAGGCTCCACTGCAGCTGCTGGCGGCTTGGCTGCCAGCAGAGCAGGCATCTGCTTGTGAAGGGCGCTCAGTGCCTGGTGCAGGCCATCTGCCTTGGCTGCTGCAGGGGCACTGGGGTCTGTGACCAGGTGCAGCCTCATGATGGCATGCAGCACAGCAGCGTGCTCCTGCAGTGCAAGGACAGCTGGCTGACTGGATGGCCAGAATCGTAATCAGCATCGCTGCCGGTAAGAAGCTCAGATGCCCACAAACATGGTCACTGCAGCTGACGCTGTGAGGGGCAGCGCAATGAAGGGCACCCTGTTGTGCAGCAAAAGCAGCATCGCCCTGAAGCTGGGCATGCAGATGTGTCTGCAAGGTGCTGCAGTCACTGAGGCAAAGCACAGCCACCATGCGCGACCAGCACTTGCATGGCATTGGTGCTTACCTCCCCTGTGGGGCTGCCCTCCAGGGCTGCTTGCAGCACTTCCAGTGCACGGCTGACGTGGCCGCTGCCGGCAAGGGCCTCTGCAAAGGCCAGGCGCGCAGCAGGCTGTTTGAGAATGCCTGCAGGCAATGGCAGGTGGGCTGCCTGAAGTGGCAGGGACAGTGTGTGGTGTTCCGGCTGCCCTGCTTCCGTGGGGATGCTGCAGACAGATTCAGGGCCCACTCATTGACACAGGAGGACCTGAGGTCCCCAGACAGGAGCAGCAAGGGAACAGGCAGGGCCACCTGCCCTTCTGTGGCATGACCAGTGGGACTTTGCCTTAGCTTCAGCCGTTGAAAGCTGTGCTGCACAGGCCTGCTGGTGCTGACCTGTGGAGCACAGAATGCGGGGCGCAGTGTGGCTGTTCACCTTCTGCTTGGAGGCTCTCATACACTCCCACAGCCTCCTGCAGCCTGCCAGCCCTGACCAGCACACGTGCTAAGTTCTGCTGCAGCAGCACAGGCAGGGGGCCCTCTGCACTCGTGCTGCTGACAGTCTGAGAGGTTGCCCGTGCCTTCAGTGCACCTGCAGAGTGGGAAGTGCAGACAGCATCTCCGGCGAGCACACCACAATTAGACAGCACCTGTCCAGCAGGCTAGAGCTTAACCAGGCTGGTGCTTGCTCGCTCCCTTGCAGCCGCTTCAAGGCCAAATGCCAGTCGCAACCTCAGGCCAGCCCACAATTGGTCATGCACTGGTGCCGCAACATGTGCACAGCATCTGGCGTGTGTCCCCTGGTCTCAACCCTCAGTGTCAGGGGCGTCACACTCTTGTTGCCGCCACTCCAGACAACAAATAAGCCCTTTCACCTCAAGTGGGTGGCTGGCAAGCCCTCATACGCAGTGACCTCAAGCTCTGCTCACCATTGGTGAGGCTCTCCTGTGCAAGCTCCACAGCTGTGCCCAGCGCATGAGTAGCGTCGGACCAGGCCCCTCTGGCTTCACAAGCCAGCCCCAGGGCTGCATGGGCAGCCACATTGCATGGCTGGGCCTCCACAATTCGCTGGGCGGCTGCATACACGCTGCCGCTGCCGGGGAAGCCCCTGCGCAGCATGCCCTCAGCATACCCTAGCAGCGCCTCGGGGCCAGCAGATAGCTTATTGGCATGCTGGAAGCAGTCAAACTTGTCGTCGATGCCTGCAGGGCAAGGGGCAGCTTGGTGTCTGCCAGCCTGGTGGGTGGGTCATGTATAATTGTCGCGTGATGCAACCCCTGCCTTCAGTACAAAAAAGTTGCAGAGAGATTGCTCCTTCCTTGCCGTGGCAGAGTCTGCGTCTGAAGCTGCACCAAGGCACATGCCATGATGTTGAGGGAGACATCAGGACCCTTGAAGGAGCGCCTCCTTTCTCAGGTAGGGTAGCAGCCGTTTGCAGTGCAGCCATCTGTGGTGGCCTCTGTCACAGCAGAATATTGGATGAAGCGCAGGTAGGTGCCCCCTTGGCCTCCCAGGTGGCAAGCAGATATGTATTCAGAGCCTTTGTGTTGCCTGCAAGGGTCAGTACAAGAGCACAGCTGATGCTAGTCCTGACAGCAGTTCTGAGTACTGCAAGCCTGCTGGCCTCCCAGATTGTGACCAAATCGATTTCAGTAACATTATTGTTGCATGGACGCACCAGACGGGCTGAGCCCCGCGAGGGCCCCCATGGCCTCCCAGGTAGCCACAGAGGCTGGCTCGTGGCTGCGCGCCTGCGTGAGGCACCTGTCTGCCAGGCCCGGCTGGCCAGACTCCAGGTACAGGCGCCCCAGCGCAGCCCAGGTGGCCGCAGCTTTTGGCTCCAGCTGCAGGGAGCGCGCCAGGGCGTACTCGCACAGCCCTGGGTCCCTGGCACAGGTGCCCAGTGCTGCCCAGAGGGTGGGAGAGGCCAGCTCCAGGCGGAGCGCGCCTGCAAGGCACATGCAGGGCAGGCTCAAGCAGTCATGTGCATGCAATTCTCAATGCTGCTCAGGTGGCTGCATTTATGTGCCTCAGCTCCAGAGAGCAGGCCAGGGCGCACTGGGAGGGGCACGGAGCAGGTACCTACCTGTGAGGAGCCTCTGTGCGGTGCTGCGGAGCTGGTCGCCCCTCTGTGGCCTGAAGCTGGGGTGTACGCGGCGCAGCTGTGCTTCGTGGTAGAAGGTCGCTGCCACGTCTCCCCAGGCAGCCGCGCTGGCAGGGCCAAGGTGCAGCGCCTTGAGAAAGGCTCTGCGTGCTGTTGACATGGCTGTGATGCGGCGCTGCCACCTGTGTGCGCAGACAAGGAGGCCTGAAGGTGGTCTTGTGTAAGGGCAAGGTCAAAAGACTTCAGGCAAGCCATATTGGCTACCAGTTGGGTGTTGTCACCTGTGCGAGCATCGTCTGAATTTAGTGCAGCCCAGCACAAGGCTGCAGCACCGTTCCCAACTCTTGATAGGCAGTGGGTACAGCTCCCCAGCGGGCCTAGAATTGGACCCTGAGTCATGCATCAGCACCTGAACCTCATGGAACCAGCCATAACTTGCTGCTCTGCAACAGCCTGTAGCCTGCAGGCCAAAGCCAAAGCAGCCCCCATCGAAGCACATGTGGAAGGCAACAGGTTGCTTGCAGGCAGCCTCTGCTGCAGCTCTGCAGGCAGCCTCTGCTGCAGCTCTGCATGCAGCAGCCAGACCACCAGCAGCCCAGCAACATTGATTGCACGCTAGGGTGACACACAAGGGGCTGCAATGCTGCTGAGGCCATTCGGCAGGCTTGTACTTGTTGCAGCTGGCTCTCACCTCTGCAGCAGCTTGCTCACAGGCAGCCTCTGCTGCAGCTCTGTGGCCTCATCCTCCCCCACAGGAGTCACTGCGTGGTACTGCAGGTGCACATCCCCCAGCAGCTTCCACCCAGACTGCAGCTGCCCTTGCTTCTGTGTGCAGGTGGTGGCATAGGCAACTGCCTGGTGCAGCTCCAGCGCTGCCTGGCCTGCAGGCGATTAGTTGCTGCAGCAACCCGTTGTGGTCCAGACAGATTCATGCAGCAAAGTTTGAACCTGGAACCGCTAATCAGCCGCACCAAGGCATCAGCAGCTGCTTGTCTGTATTCAGTAAACCCATGCATAATGCAAACCGGCATTCAAACTGGCATCAAGCTAAACACCCGGAGCTCCATGCACAATGCAGGTGCTCTGAACGGAGCTGCCTTCTTTGCCACCAAGCGTGAGCTTCCAGGGGCAGTGTGCTTCTACATGCTCACCTGTGGCTCCCTGGGTGCTGTGCATCTTTGCGAGGGCCAGCAGGGTCTCTGCCGCGCCACACAGGGCAGGCACATGGGCAGGCGCTGCTGCCAAGGCCTGCCTGTGGCACTCCAGGCCGGCAGAGGCGTTGCCTAGGGACAGCTGGATGATGCCGGACTGGACAAGGCTGAACAAGCGGGCAGGGTCCAGGTCGATGGCTCGCCCATATGCCTGCACCAGTCCGCAGTCAGGAGGGTGGCAAGCTGCAGGGTCAGGACTGGCCTGAGCATGCGCTCAGGAGGCAGCTGGGCTTGAGAAGGACAGCTAGGGTCTCCCATGACTGCCAGTGCAACACCAAGCTCCTTGCAGGTGTCATTGCTCGGCTCGTGCCCCCCGCCCACGAGCCCTGCTGCAGCACCTGTTGTCCATCAGCAAAATTGAGGTCCTGGCTCTGGCCCCATACATTGTGGATGCTCCTGCCCCCGTCAGTGACACGGCAGTGCATAGCTTCCCCAACAGGAGCAGTCACTTGTGCACCCACCTTGAGGGAAGCTGTCAGCCGCCCCAGGGTCTGATAGCTCAGCCCCAGCCCCTCCCAGGCAGCTGCATGGCCCACATCCCCTCGCAGCGCCGTCTGGAAGGCTGCTATTGCCCTCTCAGCCTCCTCCAGGTGCAGGCGCTGGAAGCCCAGGCGTCGCCAGGCCCAGGTGGCGTGGGGGGCCCTGGCAGACACCTCCAGGCACAGGGCATGGGCCACTTTGTCACTGCCAGAGGCTGCCAGCATGGCGCACAGGGCCTCGCCTGCAGGAGTGGCGTGGTGCACTTCTGCTGGGGTGAGCGGAGGATGCTGGTCAGGCCATGGCAAACTGTTTCATGGCCACAAACACTTGTGCCAGCGGGTTAATTTGTTGCTGGCGAAGCAGCAGATGCTGGCAAGGCAGGGCAGGCTACTTTGCGGGCACAAATGGTTGAGCCTCACCAGGCAAACCCCAGATGGTGTGACGCAAGGTGCTACAAGGTGTTTCATGCAGTGCAAGCCCATCAATGCAAGGATGGGTGTGTTTGCCGCTGTATGTAAGCAGGGAATAAGGTGGTCATGCACATGGCAGGTTGCTTCTTAGGCAGCTGTGTCTCATACAGACAAGAGGCCAACATGACTGGACATAAGGTGCTGCTTGGTGTGAGACTGCGTCGTGCAGGCGCCAGCAATGGTTTGCTGCTTCAGAAGGAGGGCTGGACAGCTGCATGTCCGCACTGCACACACCTGCTGCAGCCTCATTGGCATCCAGAGACAGAGCTCGCTGGAAGCACTTCCTCGCCCGAGCTGCATCCTGTGCAACCACCCTGTACCACTGGCCCAGCCTGCAGCCGCATGGCAGGCAGCTGAGACTGCAGAATGGCTAGGTGTGAGGCAGGGGCCAGGCAGCTGCCCCCAGATACGCGTGGCCAGCGGCCACAGCTGTGCCCTGCTGCAATGTTCCCAGGTCCAGCACTTGCTGCACATCGCTGTGGCAGCATTCACTGCTCCAGATGGTGCAACAGTGCAGCCTGATGCTGCGCCAGTTGTCAAAGATGGAGCATTGCCTCAGGCCAACCCATCATGGTGCTGCAGTGCTGGACCACACAGGATGTAGAGTGCAGAAGAGCGACGTTACTGATCTGAATGCACATCCTGCAGCTCTACCTGGTGAAGCTGCCCGCCTGGTGCGCGCCCTGCACCCCTGCAGCCGCCAGCCAGTGTGCATGTGCGTGGCGCTTGTCAGAGCGCAGCTCGGCGCCCAGCTCCCAGCAGGCGCAGCCCAGGATGAAGTGAAGGCTGGCGAGCTCTGTGTCTGCAACGGCTGCACCCGCCTGCTCAGCCGCTTCCAGTGCAGACTCTGCGAGCTGCTTGGCTGCCTGCATGCAGGGCCCACGCTGGGCAGCCTACTGGCCCAGGCTGAGGCTGCAGCCCCACCAGAGCTACTTGCAACATGTATACCGCCTGAGATACCCAAGCACAAGCCTCGGGACCATGGACGATCGCAGCATTCTAGATCTGAAGTGCAGACAACTCTGCGTGCAAGCTGCGGCCCTGACCTCAGCATCACCCTGCTCCAGCGCCAAGCTGCTGAGGTCCCCTGCGAGCCAGTAGGGCTCTGGCTCGTGGCCCTCCTGCAGGGTCTGCCGCAGCTGTTGCAGCAGCTCCTGCGCTGCTGCAGCGTTGCCCTGTGCCTTTGTCAGGGCGGCCAGGCTCCTTGAAGCGAGACGGTGAGTGCTGGGCAGCACGTGACCCAGCAGCTGGCTGTAGGGCGTGTTCTGAGCCCCTGCATGTATGCACGGGGCAGACTGGTGTGGCAGCAGGTGGATGACCAGCGGCAGAAGGCTTGCACCCAATCCTTGCAGGAAGGGGACGCTGTGAGTGGCAGGTGCCTCAAAGCACTGAGCATGCTGCAGCATGCGGGTGACCCTGCCTTGCGTGCTGCCAGTCCTTGGTGGCATGTTCGGCGAGGACACAGCCGGCCACAGAGAGCCCCATGCATAGCCGCAATACAAGCGCGATTGCAGGAGGTGTGTTGGGCGCCACCTGCCACTGCGTACAGCGCCTTGCTGGCATCAGCCAGCCTGCCAGCTGCAAGCAGGCTCTGCCCATGGAGCAACAGCATCTGGGCTGCCACAGCCTCAGACACGTCCCAGCCCTGCTGCCGGCGCTGGCGCAGAGCCTTCAGGCCGTGGGTGGAGGCAGCAAGTGCCGCTGGTGCATCACCATTCTGCAAGTGCAGGCGCCCAAGCAGCAGCACTGCGTGTAGGCTGCTGACCTCAGCCCCAGCAGTGAGCGGCTGCAGAGCCTGCAGGCACAGGTAGCATCTTGCTGCGGGAGAGCAAGGTGGCTGATGCACTGCACCCAAGAGGCAATTGTAGTAGGACATTCTTTGTGCATTGAACTTGCCACCAGGCTTGCAGCACAAATGAGCAATGAGGTCAGCAGTCTGCAAAGCAATGACTCCAACAGATTTACATGGAAGCGCGCTCCATCCAGGTGTCCCAAGACAACACAACTGGCTGTGCGTGTTTGCCCACCTCCACAATCGTGACCCTTGCAGCCCTTTTGGATGGATCAGAGGATGCCTGAACAAGCTGCCTGTCCAGCTGCAAGCCCAGCAGAGCTTGGCTTGAGGGTCCAGGGAAGGTGTCCCCACCACGCCCACTGGTGCAGTCCAACACCTGCAAATCGTGCAAAGTTGTGCTTCAGAACTGCAGGGACCATGAGCATCTTGCTGCAGCACTGCACAAAACTGCTTCAAAAGCCACAGCAGCTTGACTGCTTGATATGAATCTGTTGCAGAGCATCACTCAGTGGATTCATGCCAGGCTCACCCCCTCATCAATGGCATCTTCTGCGTCCATGAGCTTGAGACTGAGGTCCAGAGGCAGTGCAGAACAGCAGGCGCCCGAGAGAATGCGCTGGCAGGCCTGCCTGACACTGCCTGTGGTCTGTTGCCGCTCAGGGCTCCTGCATTGCAGGCTTCTGTCAGGCAATGATCTTCAGGAGGACTGGGTTGGCCTGGTGGCGGAGGTTCCCCAAACAGGCCACTGCACTACTTGCATGGATAGGTGAATATGGGTGGAATCGACTTGGGGAGAGACTGGCAGATGAAGGGTGACGATCCACCGGGCCGTGCAGCAGACGACCCTAGTGCAGGGCAGTCCCTCCCATGCTGTTGCAGCTGAGCCAGAGCCAGGTGGGCGCCCTGGGTCCTCCACAGAGCAAATTGTCACGTCAGCAGTCAAGATGCAAGGAGCTGCAGGGAGGCATGCCCTGTTGTTGCTTGGTCATTTCAAACCTGCAAGGTGTGTGCAAGCAACTCACCTTTGGGGCTGCTGCAGCATCGCTGCTGCCTGAGAGTGCAGCAGAGCCTCATGGAAACGCACGTACTTGCTGGAGGGCTCGCTGCTGTGCACTACCTCCTCAAGGTGTTGCTGCAGGCTGCCGCCATTCTGGCCTGCATCAATCTGCAGGGCAGCCAGCATGCAGGATGTCTCGCTCAGAATGTCAGATGCCGTGCTGACCGAGGGATGCTAGGCAAGCGGGTCGTCTCTCAATCAGTGTCAACACCCTGCTTGAAGCTTATAAGGGCAACGACTGAGGCATGCACCTGATGGCCAACAAGGCAACAGAACATCTCCAGACGGGCTGGCTCCTGCTGTGCAACATACAGCTGCTATGGCACTATGAGGAAGGCCACATCTTGCCTTGGCAGGGCACCCTAAGGTGGGCTGGCCCCTGCTGCACAGCCTGCAGCCGCCTGCGCTCACCTGCAAGCTGACCAGCCGGCAGAGCAATTCCAGACGGGCTGCTCCCTCCTGGGCATCGTGCAGCTGCTGCTCCAGCAAGGGCACGGCCTGGCTGGCCTTGCCCAGCTTCAAATACAGCTCGAGCAGCCTGGCTTCATACTCCTGCTGCTTTTCTGCAGGCTCCACTCCTTCTGACAAGGCTGCCTGCACGATAACACTTGGCACAATTCACGCACTCTGCTGCAGGAGCCAATACCGGTCGGGACGTTGAGCTCCATGTTGCTGTACGCGGGCAACCACGAAACAATCCAGCAACAAAACAGCCTGCACAGCTATGTGGCAAACTCTGGTCTTCACACACTGCAGAAGCACACCTACCAAGCGCTCATAGGCTTCCAGGGCCCGCTCGGCATTGCCTGTGGCTGTGTGCAGCTCTGCCAGCCCTTTCCAGGCAGCCAGCTGTTGTGGAGCCGCCTCTAGGGCTCGCTGGTAAGCATCCTGGCTGGCTTCATGATGTCCGAGCTTATATTGGACTTTGCCCAGCAGCCTGAAATCAATGGCAGTCTTCTGGATCTGCTGCTGCACTGATGCATAGATGTCAAAGCATCGCTGCCAACTCACACAAGAGCATTGTAAAAGTTGCCATCATGTTGAAGAGCTGATTCACAGTGGTTGAGGGCACCCTCAAAGTCATGATGGGCGAAAGCCTTCTGGGCAGCTTGCAGGGAGGACTTCAGAGTCATCTGTAGGAATAATCAGCCTCAAACGCTGCAGCTCTGATTCTGTATGCACTCTGTACAATCATGTCGTGTCTGCCTGCTGCATGTTCAAGTAGTTGAGATGCTAGCTGATCAGGGTGATCTGATTGAATTATTCCTGCTGCCCTCAGCATCCCATCTGACAGGAGGGAAGTACCCAGGCCTATGTTTGCATGGCTGGCTTGGTTGTTGGCTGCCATCACAGCAGTGAGCCAGCATCAGGAGACCTGCACTGGGAACTTGCTCCCTGGGCCGACACCATTCTTGGATGCAACTTCGTGCAGGACATTCTTTGGTAACCCTGATGCACAAACTAAATTGTCTTGCATTCATAACCTTGCATGGGCCATTCTTGGGCAAATGTCAATGACTGTAGGTAGGGGCCATGCCCAAGGGCATGCATTTGCAACCAGCATTGACAGCAGGATCAAGGCAAATGATGTCGTCCAGCGAGCTCTGGTGCGCAGCTCGCAGCTTTGGTCCAGCGTGCTGTTGCTAGCCTTCTAAGATCTGACACAGCAGCTTCAAAGCTGTACAGGCCTGGGTTGAGACAGTAGAGGGCAAAGAGGCGCTTGAAGCCTTAGCAGAGCTGAACAAGAGCTTGTGGCCAGACCTGTTCCAGGAGCTTAGAGGCATTGCAGCTGGAGCAGGCCTACCATTCACACAGGTCTGGCTCACACGCCCTTCCCTGGGCGGCCGGTGTCCGCTGGGGACGTTTTTGAGCTGCTGCCAGCTGGCATTGCAGCACGGCACTGCCAGCACACAGTGCAGGCAAAGGCTTCAGCAGCAAAGGCTTGGTCCCCTGCAGGTCCTGGTCTTGAACCTGCGCAGCGAGATGGGCGCTCTTCTGCACAACCAGGTGGATGACTGCTCAGATGTCCTGCTGGACCTGCCAGCCCTGAATGTGTCAGCTGTGGCCCACAACGAGGACATGACGACAGACGCCGCCAACCACACTTACTTTGTCCATGCTCGGCAGGTGGGCCAGCTGGTGTTCGCATGCTGCATGTCTCTTCGGCGCTCAGGCGGCGCAGGACCCTGCTGCATGTGTTTAGGGGTTCCTTTGCCTTTCAGCAGGAAGCTCGTGCCAGAGCTCCCTGCGGGACTCCATGGACCCTGTGCAGCCTTGCCAAGCTGAGACCCCGCAGGGTGTATGCAAGTGGGTGTTGGACCTTTCCCTGTGCAGGGCAATGTGCAGTGGACAGCCTACACCTATGCAGGCGAGCTGCCTACCTCGGCGTTTGGTTTCAACTCGGCGGGCATTGGCTTCACCCTGAATGCAGTGTTCCCCGCTGCAATCGTCACCCCGGGGGTGGCACGGAACTTTGTCAGCCGCCAGCTGCTGGCAGCGACATCCTTCAGGTAGGCCTCCAGCTCACACGCATGCAGCCATGCCAGCATATGCAGGCTTGCCCTCACAATAAGGCAGTCGGCTGCCACTTCTCCTTCACCTGTTGCAATTGCCCTTCAGGCAGGCAGTGGATATAGCGCAGCTGCCTCAGCAGAGCGTGGGGCACAGCGTCAACATTATGTCAGCCAGGGAGGGGCGGGTTGCAAACGTGGAAGTGGGGCCAGGCAGTGTGGCGTCGGTGCAGGCAGTCACCAACAGCACCCTCTTCCACGCCAACTCCTTCCTGCGCCTGCGCGTGCCTGAGGTGCCCGATCCCAGCAGCACAGCACGGCTCGCACGTGCTGCACAGATGGAGGTGGGGTTACACTGTGCCTATGGGGTTGGGGCAGCAGGTTGCTGCCAGTGCAAGGAACCTCGGCACATGGGCGCCGGAGGCCAGCACTGCCGACCTTGTTCCACGCCAACTTTTGCTTACGCCTACCGCTCTGCCCCCCTGCCCTCATCGTTGCGGCAAGGCTAGCATGTGATGTTGGAACGAAGTGGGTGCAGAGTGTGCTGTGAGCAGAATGCTGGCCAATCGAGGGCGCACCCAACAGCTCGAGCCTGCAGGCGCCGCAAAGCATAGCTGATGCGCTGGCCATCCTGGGCGACACACACAACAGGAGTCTCCCAATATATCGGTCAGGCGAGGATGGCGTGGCGACCCTGGCAACAGCTGTGTTCAACCTGAAGGTGTGGCTACTGAGGAGGCTGCACATTGTAATTGCCCTGTTGATGCATCCTGGAGTGCAATGCACGGTCACATGCTATACAGCAAGTGCAGCTGCTGCAGGCAAGCCGTGTCTCTGTTTTTCATGGCAACCCAAAGCTGGGACAAACGATGGCAGAGTTCTCATGGGCACGAGATTCACATGGCGGTCTCAGAGCCCACCCCCCTGTTGATTTTATCAGCTAAATTTGGCCATCAACAACCAAACATAGTAGTAACATGGAATTCTGAAACAGGCATAGCCTCAGGCCATCCTGCCCAGAACGTGACAGCCTCCCTTTTTTGCTGCATCCGCCAGTGGCATCCCATCAGTGCCGGGGTGTTGGGCTTGGCGGTTGCTCTGAACACTGACCCACTTCCCCTCCGCGTCAATGCCTGTCGGATGGTGGGTCCATCCTGTGCCTACAAGCTCTCTGCAGCCTCATATTGTGCATCGTGAAGATTCTCAGCAGGGTGCCGAAGGCCTATCTTGCCCTGCAGACGGAAGTCTATATTGGCCGCTCATGGAGAGCAGCCTGCCACCCTGGTGGACCAAGCAGATGGTAATTAGCCTATGTCAAAATCTGCCTGGATCCATGGTGTCGTCCTCAGTGAGACATGGCAGGTTGTACAGCCCCTCTCAGCATCTGAACCTGTAGTCTGTCCTTGGCCATTGCATTCAGTGCATCCCCTAAAGTGCCGCCTATCTGCAGGATGAGGTGTTTCTGACGCTTTTGAGCAGCCAGCCTGCTGCCAGGACTGGCCTCAACCTACGGAGCGGGCAGGCGCCTGCTCCCGCCCCCGCGATCGAGTGGCGCACAGCTGCGCAGCTGGCAGAGGTCCAGCTGGACCGGGGCACCTTCCTGCCCGAGTTCCAAGGTCTGCGTGATCTTTCTCGTTTGAACTCCATTGACCAGCTGGCTCGCAGCCCCAGTCCCACGCCCATGGCTGCCTCAGCAGGGCAGCAGCAGCGCCAGCTGCAGGCTGCTCCTACCGGCCACATGAAGGTCGTGGCGCCAAGTGGCGCCAAGTTGGCCAGGCCAGCGTCAGAGAAGTCGGCTGGACAAGGGGACCGCAAGGGGCCAGGGGCCAGGGACAGCACCATGCAGCCTGCCAGAAAGGTGGCTGCTGCTGCTGCCCAGCCTGCAAACGGCGTCAGGAAGGCAGGTGTGGGCAAGCAGGGCCAGAAGCCTGCTGGCTCTGACAGGCAGGCCCTCAGGCCGCAGGGCAAGCCAGCAGGGCTTGCAGTGGGATCTGATGCGTCCAAGGACCAGTCAGCAGCAGTGTCCCATCAGCATCGCATGGCAGGTGCTCAGATGGCGTCTGGTGATTCTGCAAATGGTGGCAAAGCAGACATTCAGCCCAAGTCCCAGGCAAAGCGACAGGACTCCTCCACTCCAGCTGCCAAGCCTGGACGCAGGATCAAAGTGAAAATTGGGGGCAAAATCTGGAAGCAAGCCACTGGTGAGTGTTGCCACAGCTGCTGCCTCTGCCTCTTCCAGCAGTACTGGCTGAAGCGTGGCTATCTGCTGCATGCTGGTTCTGCCAGCACCTTGCACATGCCACCAGGCTTTGGCACTGCATTCATCTCTGCGCTTATTGTGGCTAAGGACATCCGCTAGCGTGTGCATGGGGTACGCACGCCCACTCTAAGGGTGCTTCTGGCTTCAGCATGCTCCATGCTCATGCCAGACAAGCTTCTGATGCAGGCGACATGAGAGCTAAGCCCAAGGCACCAGATGGCGGTGCCAGTCCAATGGCGGCTGCATGTGAGTCATGCATTTGGCGCTGGCCCTCAGCCTGGCAGACTTTGACAGCAGTGTTTTCTTGAGGCCTGCATAGTGCTGCTGATGAACACAGACCATGTGCTGCTGCCACGATGCAGGTGCCAGTAGATCACAATTTGCTTGCTGCCCCAGATGTCTTGGGTCCAGCTGCACAACTGGCCTTTCAGCTTCGCTGTGGCTGCCCAGAACTGCTGCCTGTACTGCAGTGCGGGAGATACAGGGCGCGGGAGCAGCCAGTCTGCCTGGCAAGGCCCCCCTGCCGAAGCTGCCCAAGGAGTGGCTGATCAAGGCTCAGAACGCAGCAGATGTGCGCGCCTCTGCTGAGGCTGCCCGCATCCGTGCTGCCGAGACGGCTGAGCGCCCTCTGCCCTCTTGGGGGGGCCAGCAGCAGCAGCAGCAGGCACCTGAGCTGTCCAAGTTCTCTGCCAAGGCTGGCGCAAAGGCTGCGCGCGCTGCCGGGGCAGGCAAGCTCGCTCATGCTGAGGAGTCCAGCAGCGCAGCTGCCGCCGGCCAGTTGCACGCAGCACACAGGGCTGCCCAGGGTGAGTTTGCGCAGGCGGCCAAGGCTGCAGCAGCAGCTGCCGTGGTTGCTGACGTTGCCAAGCTGGCTGGCATGGCCGTACAGCAGGCCTCTGCTGCGGCGACAGCCAAGGCTGAGTCTGCTGCAAAGGCGGGATCAGTGCCACCACGGCAGGCCGTGGCTGCAGCCAGGCCAGAGGCGGCTAGCAAGCTGGCACAGAGGGAGGAGGTTGCTGGTGCCCCCAGCAAGGCTCTCCTGGCCCAGCAGGCTCAGCAGCAGCAGCAGCGCAGCGCAGACAGCCAGGAGCCTGCTCACGTGCAGGCGTCTGCCCCAGCAGTAGGTGGAGAACCTGCAAAGCAGTCAAGCAAGGCTGAGGCAGCCGCAGCGGCGGGGCAGGAGCCTGCCAAGGTGCTGGACAGGGCTCAGCCAGCCGCAGCAGGCGGGCAGGAGCCTGCCAAGGTGCTGGACAGGGCTCAGCCAGCCGCATCTGCTGGGCAGGAGCCTGCCCAGGTGCTGGACAGGGCTCAGCCAGCCGCATCTGCTGGGCAGGAGCCTGCCCAGGTGCTGGACAGGGCTCAGCCAGCCGCAGCAGGCAAGCAGGAGCCTGCCAAGGCGTCCAGGCAAGCCCTGGCTGAAGTGGAGGCACGTGAATCTGTAGGCGCACCTGCCACTCAGCCGGCAGCTGCACAGCCTGCTGCTGCCAGTGCAGCAGCCCCTGAGGCGCCGCCTGCTGTCAAGCCGGCAGGCGGCCGCCTCACTGGGCTGCTGCGGGGAGTCACCAAGAGCGGCCCAAGGCTGACTGTGAAGCTGCCTGTGAAGCTCAGCTCTCAGCCACAAGCCTCTGCCGCCAACGGTGAAGATGCGACCCCGGCAGAGACTTGCGCAGCAGCTGCAGCCAAGCCTGCTGAGCAGCAGCAGTCTGCACAGCAGGCGCCGGCAGCACAGGCAGCAGAGCCCAGGTCCACTGCACAGCACGGTGGTCCGGCTGCCAGGGCGATGGAGCACATGGCTGCAGAAGGGCAGGCCGCCCTGCTTGCCAAGGCGGCAAAGCCCACGGCGTCTGCAGAAAAGTCTGCAGCACCCCTGGAACTGGACCGTGCCAAGCGGGGAGTGCAGCCAGCGCCGTCTGCTGGCTCACGCATGGAGACGGAGAGGCCTCGAGAGCAGAATCAGCTCAAGGTGCTGAGTTCTTGTCATCTCTGCTGCAATGCCCCTGTCAGTCAATGGAGCTCGCCTGCATAGCACTCTGCGCCGCTCACCGTTCAAGCACGGCCTGAAGAGTGTGCATGGTGCAGTCATGGCGTCGCTCAAGTGGTTGCTCAGTGCCACCTCTGCTGCAGGTCCCTGAGGTAGCAGCCGGCCCGCACAAAGCTGGTGCCAAGCAGCAGGGAGTGGCAGGTCCTGCTGCTGCAGTGGCGGTGCCAGCTGCTGCTGATGCGGGCACCAAGCCTCTGGCAGCACCAGCCAAGGCTGAGGCACGCGGTGGGGCGCCTGCAGCAAGAGAGGCTGGCGCAGCAGTGGCCCAGCAGCCTCATGCGCAGCCTGTGGCGCCGGTAGCTGCACCAGCACCTGTGCGTGGGGGGGCCGCTGAGGTGCAGACAAGCAAAGCAGCACCACCAGAGAGCTCTGTGCAAAGCCTGCGGCCAGTTGCACCTCTGACAGTGGAGGTGCCGTCCAGCGCCATTGACGCTGTCAGCCCAGCAGAGCAGGAAGCGCGGAAGCGACCTGTGTCCGCGCCTGTGGAGAAGCAGCTGCCTCCTTCAGTGGCTCCAGTGGTGCCGCCGCCTGCAGCAGCCGCCAGGGCGCCTGCGCCCGTGGAGCAGCAGCTGCCACCCCCAGTGGGTCCAGTGGAGTCGCGGCCCCAGGCAGTAGCCACGGCTGCGGCACCAGTGGAGCAGCAGCTGCCCCCCCCAGTGGCTTTCGTGGAGTCGCGGCCCCAGGCAGTAGCCAGGGCTGTGGCACCGGTGGAGCAGCAGCTGCCACCCCCAGTGGCTGCTGTGGCGTCGCCCCTGACAGCAGGTGCTCTGCCTTCTGTACAGACGTCAGCGCAGCCAGCAACTGCGGTGCAAGCCCTCCCTGCTGCTGCCAGCAGCGAGCCAGCGGCGCCTGGCACTGAGGCCAGGGTGGATGCTCAGCATGAGGGCAGGGAGGCACTGCCACGCGCTGCCAGCGGCAGGGGGGCCTCTGTGGCAACTGGGCAGGCTGTCAGGGCACAGGCGACTCCACCTGCAGGCGTAAGGATGGTTGGCGGGCCTGGTCAGCAGGCTGACAAGGCTGAACCAGCGCGCCCTGAGCCTGCCACATGCGCTGCTGGGCAGCCTGGAGCTGTTGCTGCTGCCCTCGGGATAAAGCAGGCAGTCGCCACAGCCCCTGCCACTGAGCGGCAGACCGAGGCTGTGGCCGCTGTGCCCAAGGCAAAGCAGGCAGATACAGCGGCCCCTGCTGCCCAGCAACCCAGGGCTGTTGCTGCTGCATCTCATGGCATGCAGGCAGCCGCCACCCCAGCAGCTGCCAAGCACCCCGAGACTCCTGCTGCAGTGAGCCAGGCGAAGCAGGCCCAACCTGCTGCGCCTGCAGCTGCAGCCAGTCCCAAGCCGAGCACTGCTCAGGCAGCAGCTGCTCCAGCCCGCCCGACCACCAAGCTCGCCCTGAAGGGCAAGCTCTCCTTCGGCCTGAAGTCTCCAGTGAAGCGGGTGCTGGCAGTCAACTGCCTGAAGGACAGCAGGGCTGCTGCTGCTCCTCAGGCAGAGCCCCAGGCTGCTGCTGCTGTGCAGCAGCAGCCAGGGGCCCAGGCTCCCTCGCAGTCAAGGCCACAGGCAGAGCCCTCTCAACACCCTCAGAGGGCACTGGACAGGTTGATGAGTGGAAGGGGCCTGGCTGGCACCGAGGCCAAGGCAGCAGAGCCTGGCCTCAGAGCCCTGGGACAGCAGCACAGCACCAGCAGCATTGCTGAGGGGCAGCCCATTGCTGCCCAGCAGCCGGCAGTCAGGCGGGCACGTGAGCCTGGCCAACCGGGGCTGGACAAGCAGCGCAGCTCCAGGTCTGCTGTTAGAGAGGCAGGCTCACAGGAGCCACAAAGGGACAGGCGGCGGCGCTCCCGCTCCCCTCCAGCACGCAGGGAGAAGAGCAGGGCTGGCAGGAGTCGAGGGCAGACCGGGCGCAGGTGACTGCCTCAGCAGCTGACCTGCTTGCAGCTGGCATGTGCTTGTGTTCCCCAGTGCACAAGCAGGGGAACGGGAGTGGAGGGCGCACCGGCCGCAGGTGGGCTCCTGCTGCTGGTTGGTCCAAGGCAATGATTGAAACTGGGGGCTGCTCTGCAGCTCCCCAGCGCACTGGGTGGGTGCGTGGCTGCTTGAGCAGCTGCATGCAGCAGGTGTGCACCACACCCTCTCTGTTCTCTGCAAATGGTGGTGGCAGGAGCTGCGGGTACACAGCGCACTGGCGGCCCCTCCAGATGCTGCTGCAGAGCAGCTGCACCTGCATGTGTCCGGACCATACTGCTGCAGGGCGTATAGCCAGCAGCGCGTGTGGGTGCATGCGATGTTCGTGCAATATGTCTCTGCTGAGTCGCTCAGCATGCCCTCAGCAAGTCCGCAAGCTCAATCTTTGGCCAGCATCGGATCCCCTTGTGCTGGTGGCGGGGCACCTCAGACACTGCTGCAAAGCTTGTGCTCACATGCAGCCTTCTGGTCAGGGGCTTCATGACTTGCAGGGAGATGGGACAAGCAGCTGTTCTGGCTCTGCAGGGACAGCACTGAGAGCTCCAGCAGTTCCTACACCTCCTCTGGCTCAGGGTTGAGCTCGCCATCAAGCTCGCCATCACCCGTCGGGCACAGGCAGCAGGAGCCTCCTCGGGGCAGGGACGGCGAACAGGAGGTGTCACATGGCAGGCACAGGCGGCGGGAGCCATCACATGGCAGGCGCAGGAGGGAATTTTCGCAGGGCAGGGGAGGGCAGTACAGGCGCCGGCGCTCGTCGCCCAGGTGGGTGACGCTGCAGCTGTGGCCTTGAAGGGTTGCAGTGCTGCCAGCTGCAGCTGAGATCAGCAGGGGCTGTGGGCTGACCAGCAAATGCTGCGCAGGTGTGTGGCTGGGTCCGGGGATGTCATGCTGCATGCAGCCCAGGGGTGCGCTTTTGCTGTGACATCTGCAGATGGAAGCAGGGCGAGCGCCGGTTGTCACAGCCATGGCACAAGGAAGTGCTCAGGGTCGTCTGGGCCTGCAGGCTTGTGACTGCAGGCATATCCAGGTGCTTTGGGGCTTCAGAGCATACATCAATACAGACATAGAAGTGCTTGCTTGAATGACCGTCAGGCCTGGTTGCAGCTGCCTGCTGCGTTGCTGACCAGGAGTTGTGTGGGGCTGTACGTCAGATTGCCGATCAGGGCTTTGGTGGGGCTGCATGCTGCAATGCTGATAAGGGTGTTTGCAGGGTTGCTCGCTGAAGGGCTGATAAACAAGCGTACGATGCTGCTTGCTTTCAGCAAGCTGCTGTGTGAGCAGTAAGTGCGGCTGGATGCTGCCGTGCTGGAAGGGGCTTTCCTGACTGACCTCAGGTACTCCTCCAGCCGCAGCCCCAGCCCAAGGCGCAGCAGCAGCGGCTTCAGCCGCATGCGCAGCGACTACAGCGACCGGCGCAGGAGCCCAGCGGAGGGCAGGGCCACTTCCTCTGGCTCAACAGACTCACCAGGGGCAAAGAAGCAGAGGTCAGCCTCCTGAGTCCAGTGTAGCATGCCCATGTGTGGCTGTGCTGTTTAAACCAGTTAGTTTTGCCAGCTCAGTGGTAGTCAAGCGCACACGTGAGAGCCTCTATGTCAGCATCCTATGACAACCAACCAGATATGTGCTATAGCATGCTTGGTGAGTGGCAGCGTGTGCTTGAGAGCTAGGCCCCTAAGCCATGCTGGTCCTCAGGGCTGGCCACCTCCTGTGCCTGCCAGTACCAAAGCAATGAGGCAATCAATGAGGCAACACTTGCCAGACCTAGGGGAGCCCAGGTCAACGCCTGCAACATGCACCTATGCACACCCTGACCTCACATCTGGGTGCCTCATGCGCAGGAATGCCCAGGGCCAGCAGGGTCCACAGCTGGACAGGCAGCCCAGCGTGCGCTCTCGCCTGGCGGAGAGCACCCCTGCTGGCCCCTGTGATGCTGAGCAGCAGCCGTGGGCAGGTGGCAGCATGGGCAGGCCGTCTGCAAGGGACGGAGGCTCAGCAGCGGGGCAGGAGCTGAGGGCAGGCAGTTTGGAGGTCCAGCCAGCAGCTGGGCAGCCGGCCAGCAAGGCTGCTGCTGAAAACACAGCAGCTCCTGCAGGCTCCGCTGACCCTGCACCGGTGCCAGCGCCTGCTGAGCCTGTCCCAGCAGCATCAGCCACTGCTGCTCCGGCTGAGCTTGCCGCAGGCGTAGCAGGGACCCCAGCGGCTGCTGCGAGGCCTGCGCCGTTCCGAATGCAGCTGGTGAAGCCTGCCCGTAACAGCCTGAGGGGGCCTGCCCCTGCTGGCGTCCAGGGGAGGCAGGGGCGCCCAGCTGAAACCCGGCCCAAGTCTCAGCAGCAGTCAGCAGAGGCTGCTGCTGCCAAGGGGCTGCAGATGGCTGCTGGAGAAGAGGCACAGCTGCAGGCAGCTGGTAGGCCAGCTCAGGCTGAGGGGACAGGTCCCTCTGCTGAGAGGGTGGGACAGGCAGAGGGGCGAGGCAGCTCTCCTGAGGAGGGAGGGCCTGAGGGGCAGCGACTCTCCGCTGAGTCTGGCCAGGCACCTCAGCTTCAGCAGGCCGGGAGCTCAGAGCAGAGGCAGCCAGCCAGGCCCAGCAGGGCTGCAGAGGACCTCGAAAGGTGGTCTGTGGAGCCTGGCAGGGGCGCAGCCCGATCCTCTGCCGAGCGGGGCGCTCCTCAACAGGGCCCTGACAGGGCTGCGAGCGAGCCCAAGAGGCGGCCTGCCCAGCCCAGTAGAGCTGCAGGCCGCTCCTCTGTGGAGCGGGGCACACCTCAACAGGAGCCCAGCAGGGGTGCAGCACGCTCCTCCGCTGAGCGTCCTGCAGGTGACCTCAAGGGGCAGCCTGCCAGGCCCAGCAGGGCTGCAGGCCCCCCCAAGCGGCAGCGAAGTGGTAGCCCTGAGGACAGGGCTCCTGCCAAGCGCCAGCGGCCTGTCAGTCCCAGGGGCTCAGCCAGCCCCACCCTGAGCCCCAAGGAGCGCCAGTTTGCAGCACTGTCGCAGGAGGATCAGGAGCGGGTTAGGCAGTATCGTGCCATCAAGGACCCCGAGTTGCCCTCAATGTGGCTCAATCCTGAGCAGGACTATGGTGAGCACTTGTGCCAGCCATCATTGTCACCTGGGCTTGGCCTGGCGGCTTGGATGTCGGCAGGCAGGTGTTGAAGGATCTAGTCTGCTGTGTCTTGGCTGCACTGCGCATTGCTGCCCTATATGCGGCTCATGCCAGAGCAGGACAGCATTGAGCTGTGAAGGTGTGTTGTGCTGGGGGAGTAGCTGCATGGCCACTCTCACATGTTGAAAGGAGCTTGAAGGGTGGAAGGAGATGAATGTGGCCCTTGCTTGGCTGCCAGCCAACATCCTCAAGCTTTCTGCTGCGGCCAGCCTGCAGTGTTGCGCAGGGTATGCTCAAGACTGCCTGCAGGTGTTGTACAGCCAGCTGATCCTTGCCTGTCTGTCACGCCCAGTGCATTCTACTGTCTGCACGGCAGGTGAAGATGTGCAGATTTCAGTCAACGCGCGCGGCCCACCTTGGCGTGCCTGCCTGCAGAGAACATGTTCGGGATCTCACCGCCAGCGCCCACACCCCCCTCACAGGCGCTGCTGCAGCCTGAGCAGGAGGCACCTCCCATTGCCTCAGACCCCCAGCCTCCGGAAGGCGAGCTGGCACACGGCATCCTGCACAGCCTTGGGAGACATGCTGCCCATCACCAATCTGCACCAGCCAAAGTGCCTGGCGGCAGGCGACCCCTTGCATGTACAGCAACACCAGCTCTGCTGCCTCAGCACAAGCACTGACTGGACGTAGCAGCTCTTGAGCATGCAGAGCTGCAAGTGAGCAGGCACTCTCCTGCTCTGCAGGCAGCACCTTCTCGCCAATCTATGGCAGCACTCCTGGCCACCTGGCGCGCGCCAAGCCTGCTGGAGTCAAGCTGGACAAGGACAGGCTGCGGGCCCAGCGCATGCTGAACCTTGAGACGAAGGGCAGTGGCCAGCCGCAGCAGCAGCAGCAGCAGCGCCCGCTGCAGCAGCCTGCTTCAGAGCCCAGGGGGGCAGCAGCCGGGGGAACCAGCGGGCACCACCACCACCAGCAGCGCCCACCGCAGCAGCATCCTCAGGGACCTGGTCCTGCTCCTGCCACCGCCACGCCTCAGCCGCCTGCGGCAGCTGGGGCGGGTCCCGGCAGTGACCCGTCAGCACCCCTGCAGACAGGCTCTGGCTCCGGGCAGCCTGCAACCGGCACCAGGCCTGCGGCAGCCCAGCGGCCGCTCCGGGCGGGGAAGCCCCCTGTCGCTGCTGCTGCTGCCGCTGCGCGGCCCGAGGGGCAGTCAGGGGTAGTGCGCCCGCCTGCTGAGGGTAAGGCGGCGCCGTGGCCCAAGCGCAAGAGGGCACAGGAAGGGCCTGCACCTGCTGCGGGCGCTGTGCTGCCTGCCGGCGGGCCTGGCGCGTCCCAACAGCCTGAGAAGATGAGGAAGGCGGTGCCTGCAGGGCAGCTGTTGCCACATGCAGGTGGGTTACAGGGGCGTGCCAAGCTGAACTAGTGCTCCCTGGCCATGCAGAGCAGGGGGTGTCTGGAAAGCCCAGGGGGTGTGGCTTGCAGATGGGTTACCTCCTGTGAGTGCCCACAGCTGCACTGGCTGCCCACATGTGCCTGTGTGTGTCAGTGATCACATCAGCTGCTGCACTCAGGCGGGTACATGTGAGCTGCCTGGCGCCAAGCAGATCAGGCACACACTGCTTTTTGCCCCTCAGGCACTGCAGGCCTGCCACAGGCCTGCCGACACTTCCCACTCCCTCCCTGACACTCCGCGCCCCTGCTGCCTGCAGTGCCCTGCTTTGAGGCAGACCTGTGCCAGCTGAGCAAGCTGACCGCGGCGGACCCGAAGCTGCTGACCATGGACTCAGCCAAGGTGCACGAGGAGGGGCGCCAGCTGAAGCAGTTTGCCTCCAAGCAGCGGGACGCCAGCGGCAAGGGGCACACCGCTACCGGCATCTACTACATGCTGCAGGCGTGTCTCAAGTTCATCCATGCAGCTGGCCTGATTGATGGGCTCAGCAAGGGACCTGCCCAGGCTGCCAATGTCAGGTGAGCTGAGCCTCCTGCTGTGCCCTGCTCTTAGAGCTCTTGCAGTTTGCATGCCTCGCTTCTGGCAAGTCGTGCAGCTGCAGCTTGTGAGGTAGGTCTGTGGTGCATGCCGCCTTCCGGTGAGGCTCTTGAGGTGCACCTCTCGCCTGGCGAAGGAGTGACATGCTTGAGCCAGTGCTGCCGATGATCACAGAGAGGGACCTGTTGTGCCTGGAACACACACAAGTGGGCATCTCCACACTCCAGTCTATGTGCTGCTGGCCCGTCAATCAGTGCACCTGTTGATGACCTTTTGGCACCACTCTGGCTGGCCAGCCTCTGGCTTATGAACCTCCTGCCGGGTGCAACAGCAATGTAGGGGGTGTGAGGGGGTTGTATAGCTGTGTTGCTCTGGCTTCTGACTACTGACTCTAATCCCCGCAGGGTCGCTGCTCAGTACGAGGACATTGCTCGCCTGCTGGACATGGTGCTTGGCCAGATCCACGAGAGCGCACTGCCGCCGCTGCAGAAGCAGGGCTTCAAGCTGACAACCGAGCGCCTGCTCAGCGTCATGCTGCTGCGTGGCCTCCAGGTGAGCACTGAAGGTGTCTTCTCAGGGCAGGGACCTGAGCTCTGCACACCAGAGTCCAGGGCTGACAGCCAAGCGCCTGCCCAGCGTGTGCTGCTGCGCAGCCTTCTGGAGGGGGTCTGCTGTCTCTTTGCTGAGGTTGTGCTCAAGCAGGTGTTGCTTGAGGCAGCAGGGCAAGCATCAACCATGCCCATTCTGTCAAGGCAGTGGCTGAGCTCCTGCTGTATCATGCTGATTTGCAGGCTTGGGTCCACTGTCTCTGTGCTAAGTCAATAGCTGGGAAATGCTGCTGAGTGCTATTGACTGGCACTGCAGGGCTCCTATGCATGGAAGTTTGCTGAGTGTTGCAGGGAGTGGTGCCTGCAACACTGAGCATGCGCTGTACGCCCAGCCCTGGCGCCAGCCTGCTGAACTTGCTGGCAGGCTCTCTTCCTGGCATGTACAGCCTTTGACGCTCATACTGCCCTCACGCATACACTTCTGTCTCTCCCCTTGTCCACTGACGCCATCTGGTCACTGCTGCAGGCCACTCGTCACCCACTGAAGGCATGCCGCACGGGGCTGATCGACCTGCTCCCTGAGGACGTGCAGACGGCGATCAAGGGTGAGTTTCTGGTGCAAACACATGCCTAGCAAGCACCTGCTTGGCTGCATGTGTTACTGGCAGTGCATGATACATGCTGCCTGCCCTGAGTGGTGGCACCTGGGCTATTAGGACACAATGCACACACTCAAAAGCCAGTGAGTCATGGCCTGACTCATCCAGCCAGCGCCAACTTTGGGGGTGTTGGCAGCCCTGACATGTCTAGACTGCTAAAGCTACTTTCCTCTGCGCCTGCTGTCTCCTTTAGCTTCGATCTGGTGTGCCGGCCCCTGCTGAGCGCATGCTGCAACAGTGCAAGAGAGGACCCAGGGGCTCGGCCAGCCAGGCCTGCCCCAGCCATGGCTTCAAGCCCCTTCCCCATGCGTGCTGCCTGCCCTGCAGAGCGCATGCCGGCCACAGTCAGCCAGGGGGTGCGCCAGCCCGGCCCGCCCGCCCCCCAGGCCCTGCGGCGCACCTCCCCCGACAGCAACACCTCCGCCTCCACCCCCATGGACGCGGGGAGCCAGCTGATGCCAAGCGCCGGCGCCACCGCCAGCCAGGCTCCCACTGTCGCGGGCGGCGCGGGCGCAGGCACCCCGGCCCCCACGGGCTCCGGCGGTGGGGCCACCCCCGTCACGGCCGGGGGCGGCGGGGCCAGTGCAGCAAGCGCCAGCGCAGGGTCCGACCCTGCCAAGCCGGGGCACCCTCGTGCGGCGGGGCACGTCGAGTCGACAGCGCAGCGTGCGCAGGATCGTCCGGACATCACCCTGCCGGGGTGGATGCAGGAGGACCAGGCGCGCCTGCTATCCGCACAGCGATGTGAGTGCGGGGTTGTCCAGTGAGGCACTGCGGTGGGGGCAGCTAACAGCGGGTGCTGCTGGCAAGGCAGCTTGAGCTGGTGCTGGTGGTACGGCAGCGTGCATTCAGATGGGCTGAAAGACGTCGGCTGAGTGCTGCCATATGAGGGCTGCATGGGCAGAGCAGGTTGCTGCTGCGTCGTGGGTTGGGGCATGCAGTACATCGCTGTATCGCTGCAAGAGGACCAGGCCCGCCAGCCTTGCACTCCTGAATGTCCATCTACGTCTGTGTCGTCAAGGAGGGTTGTGGTGGGCGAAAGCAGGGAGGTGATATGACAGTTATCAAGCAAGGACCTGTGCAGCTTGCACCTTTCCTGGGCCCTACGCAAGGGCTTCCAGGAGAAGCAAGTTCATTGAGTGGGCGGGGTGGTTGCTGCTTGGCAGAGTCAGATGTTGCAGAAAGTCTCTGTGTGCAATAATTTGCTTGGCCGGAGTCTTGAAGCCGGGCTTTTAGTTGTGCTGCAAGTGCCGTGTGTTGCCGACTGCCATTCCCTCCGCAATCTGCTCTTCACATGGGGCCCGACGCTTACAGATTTGCTGTCCTCTGTAGGTCTACACGTGCTGCTGGATGTTGCAAATCTCTATGCTGCAGTCGGCTTGACTTGAGTTTCTGACAGGATCACTGGCCCCTGCATGCCTGCAGCTGCTGCTAGCAAAAGATGCCCTTCACAGTCCCCACCTGTCTGCTGTGAACCTCCTGCAAGGCCCTCCATGCTGCCTGCAGGCATGCAGGTGCTGCTGGACACTACAGCCACCAACGTGCTGGACCTGTACGCATTCCAGGAAAAGGCTGCACAGAAGGGGGATGCGGCTGCTGAGGCTGCCAGCTCCTTCATGCTGTTCCTGAACTCCGACTGCCTTGTGGACTTCAGGTATGTCGTCAACAGCCGTCATGTTGTGTTCAACTGGGTGCGCACGCTGAGCCTGCAGCTATCTTGAGCCCAGCCCATGCTGGCAGTGCTGCAGCTGGCCTGCATGCATGGCGAACCAACAATGTTGTTGGTGGCAGCCTGGATCTGTGTGCTCCAGCTCTTTTGTATCTGCGAGGCCTGAACTCCTGTACTCAGCTGACCAGTCTTCGATGGTGCAGGCGCATCCTTCAGATTGGGCACAAAGTCGTGGACTCCGTCAAGAATATTCAGAACTAGAAAATTTCTCGGCACCTTGGCCCCCCTGCTCATGTCTTGGCCCCCCGCTCAACATAGTTTCAGAGGAGAACGCATGCACCCCGACTTTGATCCATGACTCTTCACACAGCGGGCCATCCAATTCCTGCTGCCTTGGCATCAATACATGGCGCCATCCATGGCTGACCCCTCTTCGTTGCATCCATCCAGAACACCCATTGTGCCCTGTGAAGGCCCCTGTCACTGAAACCAGCACACCACAATTCAAGTCAAACAAGCAATTTTGCAACACTGCAGCTTGGACAAAAAGGCAACCTGTGGTGCTAGGGATGCTACAGAGAATTGTTTTGATCACAGTAGAAAGCCAAGAGGGCCAGATTATTCTTCAAGTCTGAGTGTTGTCAACGTGGCCAGGCCAGGCTTGTGAGTAGCGTGTCAGGATCGTCCCTGAGAGCCGAGACAGCTCCTGAGGTCACGCAATACCAAGCTCCTTCTTTGTCAATGCTGTTGTTCTCATGTGAACATGCCTTGGGACGGATCATGAAATCAATTATGCTCCTGCCACAAGCCAAAGAGGGCTCAACACCCTGAGGTTTCACCTCACTATCGGGTCCTGGGCTGCTGCCTGAGCCTCGCCCAAGTCAGCCACTACATATGCAGTAGCGAGCTTGCAAACTTGCATTCAGGAGCTTGCCAGTCACACCATCAGGTGCCTGGCCAGGCTGATGATACAGGGGCAGTCTCAGCATCAGTGAAATGCTGAGGACCTTCACCGTGCCGCTCTGCAGCTGGCGCTTGGGGCGATGCACCCAAGGGAGGCACAGCCACCTGATCATGTTGTCCAAGATTGTTGTCATCCTTATCTGGAGCCCTCTCGTCCCATCTGAGTGCCTGCAAGCAGGCTGTCACCCACCTCGCACGCTTAAGCTGCCATACAGCACAACCACTGCAAGCCTCCACAGCCTTCACCTTGAGCAGAAGAGAGTAGGTAGAGCCCTGTATCACCACAGTCAGCACCACCGTGGTGGCCATCAGGAAGAAGCACCTCTGCTTGAAGGCCTCATCTGTGATGGCAGAGTCGCTGAGCACCAGCAGTGCCAGCAGAATGCCAACGATGCCCCGAATGCCACTCCAGGCAGTTACCACGGCATCCGGCAGGCGGAAGCCATGGCCTGTGTGAGCCATGAGAGGCCAGAACAGGCAGATGTTGAACAGACGAATTATCTGCACGGAACGCCACTGCTTTCAGACGAGCAAGTGGAGTGGCCGCACACAGGGCTTGCATTGGGCATGAGGCCATGCTGCAGAGCTGAGACAAAGGCAGTGAGTAACATAGGCAACTGCCCGCATGCAGGCCACAGTGCATCAATAGCAGCACGCTGTGCGATGCCCCAGTGCCAGCCAAGTGCAGCAGGAAGAGTCAGGCCTGGCAGTTGCTTGCCAGCAGCAGTGCCCATAGCATCACAGCGAAGCCATAGTCCCTGGGGTGAAGGGGAGTTGCGCTCTTGTGCGCCGTATAGATCTGGCCAGCTATGATGGCGCCCATGACCACGAAGATGAAGGTGTTGGCCGCGAACTCTATGCCATCCCTGCAGAGCCAGGCAGAGAGCATGCCAACCAGCGCTCAGCTGCTCAGCACCACCAGTCAGTTCAGCAGAGGCAGCAGCCCATCAAGTGGGGCTCAGCAAGCTCTCGCTTCAAGTCTGCCCTGAGTGCCGCCGCCACCTGCACTGAAGGGCAGCAGAGGCGCCACCACCATGCCCACCAGGCACGCTCCAGCAAGGCCCAGTCCCCCGGCCGCAGCAGCCTGCGACCGCTGAGCGCCAGGGCCATGCCCAGCGTCACAGTGGCCAGGATCCCAGATGTGCCCAGCACATCCTCAGCCACGAAGAAGCTGGCAAAGGCACCCAGCAGGGAGGCTGAGCCCAGGGCCAGAGGCTCCAGCCAGCTCCTGTGCAGCTGAGCCAGCAGCAGGAAGCACAGGGCAAAGGCCAGGCCGACGGCTGGCCCGCCCATTGACTGCCTGCACAGGGTGGCCACCACATCCCGCACAGTGGTGTGCTCGCCCGCCACAAACCTCTGCAGCAGCAGGTGCAGCAGAGTGCTGGGAGAGGCGGGCATGCAGGCCTGCACATGTCAGGCTGGTGAGTTTGCTCGTGCACATGAACAGGCCTACTGAGCTGTGCAGCCATGCAGATCCTGCTTGAGCAGCATGCGCAAGTCGACAGCCGTTGCTGCAGGCTAGTGCACCAGGGGGTACAAGCAGATCTCACGAGGAAGACCGAGAAGAGAACAGCAGCCACCCCATCATCAATCAGGGCCTCTCCATCCACTGTGACCCGCACTTGCTCAGGAGCTCCGACCTGCAACGAGGCAGAAGCAGATGGGGCTCTGATGCAGCCCTGCCAGGATGTGCGGATTGAGCAGTGTGGATGCCGGCAGAGCCTTGGTAAGGCATCAGGCGCCTCGTCTGAGCAGGCGTCAGGGCCATGCAACCGCCCTCTCATCATGTAGCTGCTGAACAGGCAGCAGTCGTTCCCTGGAAACAGCGCACCTGCTTGAGCAGGGCCACGGCAGAGACAGGGTCTGTGGCAGCGACAATGGCGCCAAATAGAAGGCTCTGAGTCCAGCTCCAGCTGTAGCATGACAGAACAGGTCCATGTCAGCACAAGAGGGAATGCTGCACGGCTTGCATGGACAGGCCATCACATCTCGGCTGTGGGCCAGAGGCTCAGGCGGCAGAACAGGGGCGCAGGTCAGTCGGGTGGGCTGCAGCGGCACCAGCAACCCATCACGAGGCAGCAGTGACTCTGCACATGCGACTGCTGCTGTGCCCGGCTGCATGGTCCATCAATGGCCATGTCAGCAGGCGTACACTGGCAGGCTGAGCGCCGCAAGACCGCCCACCTGATTCCAGTCCTTGCTGCTAGGGGGGCTGCTTGCCTGGCCTTGCAGTAGAGGCGGTGCTTGGCCCATTCCTGTTGATGCAGGGCCAGCCCCCGCGTGAACACCACCCCACGAGGGATAGGTGGCCTGCTACAGCAGCTGCAGGCGCATGAGGCAGCCCCTACCTGTAGGGCAGCAGGTAGCGGCAGACGACCCCTGTCAGCGCGGTGCCCACCCCCACGCCAACAATCCCCAGCAGGAAGATGTGAGGGGCAGCTGTCAGCAGGGCGCCTGGCGCCAGGGCCAGGGACCCTGCGAACAGCACAGGCGGCAGGAACAGCGCTGCAAGGAAGTTGGGGTCGATGTCCTGCAGCAGGCAGCTGGCAGGTGTGGGCTCTCACTGGCGCCATGCAGGGCCTACAAAGGGCTTGGAGGGGGCCAGCGCGGGCAGACATCAGAAGCGCAGAGGCCTTGACAGCCAATGAAGACTGGCTGCTAGACACAGCTTGCAAGGAAGACCAAGAGCCAAGCATGAGCTGCGTGGCGAGGCTGACCTGCCAGATGGCCACCCCGGGCGCCACATACCGCCAGGATCCAATGTAGAGGTCACAGCCAGCACCCAGCAGCAGCCCAGAGAGCTGCAGCAACGGGCCAGGGTAGACTGCTGGCACTCTGAGCTTCACAGAGCAGCAGCAAGGCGGAGGGACGGACCAGCAGGAGCACTGTGGCAGGCACTCGTGTCAGCCTGGCCAGGATGTTGGAGAGGAGGCCAAAGAATATGGCAATGCACAGGGTGAAAATTGCATCGGCGGCGGCCATGCTGCACCAGCACGGGCCGGCGAGCCCTGCAGCAGCACGCGCAGGCTGGAACAGTACCTGTTGCTCTAGGCCACATGCAAGGGATCTGTGAGTAGAACACACCTCAAAGCGCCTGACTCAGGAGACTTCAGCATAGGCTCTCCTCGATTGATGTGATGAGGACTTCTGGCGAGGTGAGGTGCTCAACCTAACGACCCTGATCGGCAGAGACGTTGCCGTGTTCCACAGAGAGATCAACAAAGACGATGGCAGCTTAGATGTGCCCGACTCAGCCCTGGTCAAATCAAAGTTGGCTTTGACCAGCATGCCACCTTTTGGTGCAAGCAATGAGCCCACATTTTGTGTACACCCACTTGTACACAGATGTGACACCCACAGATCCGATGAGGGGCTTTATTGCATGCTGATGGACAGAAATGGCCAGGCAGAGAATCTTGCCCTGGCTGCTGGCATGGGCTGTAAGGCATGCCAAGCCCCTGTCCATTGTCTGCTACATCTCAGCTGTGTCACTGCTGCTGGCCATGCCACTTGCACGCAAAGCCAATTACCTGGATGAGAATGCTCTGCTGGCTGGCTCTGCTCGGTCGAACATCAGGTGAGGGCTTCGTGGCTGGCAGGCAGCGTCGCAGAGCACAGACCTTTGCAGCTTCATGCACAGTTCCTGTCTTGCCTGCAGGGCCTCAGGCAGCCTGGCAGCTGCTCAGCGCATCATCTTGCAGGCTGGGAGCGCTTGCAAGGCCTCGTGCACCCCTGCAGCCCTCTCAGAGGCCACGCTGCGCCTCCTGGGGATGCCTGCCTGGAGCCTGCCGGCAGGTCCAGGGTGCCGGCTGGTGCACAGCGTCCTGCATAGCCCCCGTGGGGATGGCAAGGAGGCTCTCGTGCTGGTTACCCCCGGGCGACATGGTGGGGACGAGGACAGGCTGGACAGTGACCAGGTTGCTGCTGGTGTTGCCTCAAGCAGCATGCTGGCAGTCATCTGAGTGGCTTCTGGTGCAGCAGTTCTGGCCCTCCCGCATGGGCATACACGCCCATTCCAAGCAGCTGCAAGAACTTTCTGTCCTGCAGTGCGATCCCACCCAGTTGTTATCAACACGTGGTGACAAAGCACCCTTGCAGGTCCTGAGGTGCAGTTGGTGCCCTGGCTGCAGATCGTAGTGGCCTGACAGTGGCAGCCGCGCTGCTGCTGCACCTGTCCAGTGTGCAGTGGCTGGCCAAGGACATCATCTGGATCACACTGGACAGCACCTGCGAACCGCTGGCAGCGCTGCAGGTGAGCCAGGGGCTGAGATTGCTGGCACTGAAAGGCATGCAGAGCACCAGCAATTGTGCGCACAGCACTTGCGCTGCAGGTGATCCTGGGAGGCAAGTGCACACATCTCAGTCAGTGACCAGAATGCCTCTGGGCAGCGGAAGGAGGAGCACTGCATGTGCAACGGGTGATGGAGGCGGCGCTGCTGTCTGCCAGCCCCCCTGGAGGCACAGTCGCATGCAGCTGATTCTCTGGACCCATGATGTACGGTGTCAAATATGGCCTGCCGCCATGGCCAAGCGCCTGCTTGTGCATGGCTATTGTACTGGCAGCAGAATCCGTCTCATGCTGCGCTCAGTGTGTCAAAACATCAGCAGCCCTGCCCTGCTGGGCTGGCTTGCAGACTTCCATGCTGGCCACTTAGGCGCAACCATCGGCATGCTCGGGAGGGTGCCAGCGTCCAGCCGGCTCTCAGAGGCAAACCCCCTGCCCTGCAGGTCTGACTGGAGACGCGTCACCAAAGGCACCTGTGTCAGGCACGCCAGGATTCAGGCGGCCCTGAGAGCACTGCTCAAGCTGCCTGCAGGACTGGTTGGCAGAGTTCCAGACTGGCCTCAGTGGTCACAGCAACAGCACCTTTGGAAGGGGTGCCAGCATCCAGCAGGCCCTGGTCCTGGACTTGGCGGGTCCCCAGATCAATGCGCTGGAGCTGGACGTGGTGGGCTGGGATGGGCAGCTGCCTATGCTGGACTTCGTCTTCCTCATCAAGAGGCTGGCTGGTGATGTCGTCTTCTTCAGTCCTGCAGAGGTGGGCTGCAGCCTGGCCCACTGAACTGTGGCATGGCTGATGACATGCTGGGATGCGTGTAGGGTGCTGGCTGGGCAATCCTGCGGCCGGTCTCACATGCAAGGCGCAAAGATGATGGGCAGCTGCCACTGCTGAGCTTTGTGTGCGCCTTGTCGAAGTTGGCGGCCAACATTGTCATCATCCGGCCGGCAGAGGTGGGCTGCCTGTGTCTCGAGCAGCCCTGACTTCCGCTGCTATGCACAAGCAAGGACGGGCACAGCATGTGCATATTTGATCAGCCTCACGCACGAAAGTGTCTCTGTTAGGGCTGCCTGTGCCCTGCCCAAAATGGCTGTTTGGCCTACCCAGTGCAGCAACAGAGTCTCCTCCTCAGTACTGCCTGTAGAGTCTGCCTGCTTGTCAGGATCAGGCAGCGGCGACTCATGGTGCCCAGGCGCTGCAGCACCCACAGAGACGCCCCAGCACTGCTGCAGGCCCCTCTGCCCCCGTTCCTGCGCAGTCTGCCTCCCCTGTGGCAGAATCATGTCGGACAGGTGTGGCGCATGTGGCTGATGATGCTGAAGCAGGCCGGGGGTGTCCCAGACGGGGCACATGGGGCCTTCACAGTCAATGGGATGGACGCAGTGACCATCCGACCTGTGTATCAGCCTGGACAGGCAAGGCAGCAGACATGACGTGCATGTGCATGTCTAATGAAGGCAACCTGTTCCAAGTACTGCGATACTGCTGTGCTCTGCCGGCCATGTGTTTGGTGCTCCAGCCTGAGCAGGTACTGCAGCACACTTTCCCTGCGGCAGATGGCTGGCTTGGGCTTGCTGTTGGGTCAGTCTGCTGCCTCAGGGGTCCAACTGGGCTCTGGCTTGCTGCTCATGCGGCGGCCCTGCCCACTGCTAGCAGACCTCCGCCATGCATATGATGCAGGAGGGGGCTGGCTGACCAGCCGTCTCGGCGTCTGTGGGAGGCAAGTGCAGCATGTGGCCCTGACATGTGCAGGGGTGGGGCAGGCTGCAGCATGAGCTCTGTAGCCCTGATGTCCTTTCACTGGGCACAAGGTTGGCAGCCTTGGTGCCTCCTTTCTTGTGGCAGGACCCAGCTCGTTTCATGGTCTCTTTTGGGTGCTCCAGAGGAGGCGCCTGCTTTGGCCACTCACCCAGCTTTGCCACAGCGATGTGTCTCTGACTGCCTGTGGAGCTAGGGACTGCCAGCTGGAGATGGCCTTGTCTCACCGCGCCGCTGGAGCGTATCTGAGTGGTGTCAGCCCCCGTCCAAAAAGACAGGCCTGCCTGCTGGCACAGCTGCCAGGGGACTGCTGTGGTGAGGGATGTTCCGCTCTGTGCAGCACTGACCCCCTGCGTGCAGGGGAACCCACTGTCAGAGCAAGAGGGCATGCTCAGGCTGGCGGAGCTACTGGAACTGACTGTGCGGAGCCTGAACAATCTGCTGGAGCGCTTGCACCACTCCACGACGCTCTACCTGCTGCTGTCGCTGGACTGGCATGTTTCAATTCAGGTCTACATGATCCCCGCGGGCCTGCTGGTGGCGGCCACACTGCTGCAGGTTGGTGCTGGCGTCCTGTGGTGGTGCTGGCTTGGCGTGGCAAGCCTGCTGTGCAGGGTAGGGCAGGCTGTGGAGCAGCACGGCCACAGGCTACAGCCAGCACAGCCATGAGATTGGTTTATATTGAGCACAGATGGACCCGACATGCTCTGGCTTCAGAAAGCCTGCCCTGCAGGACATGTGTCGGCTGGTCAGCCCCAGGCCAGCCACTGCTTCTGGGGCCATGTGCTTACAGGCCTGCTCATGCTCCCCTGCTGGGTGGCTGCAGGCAGCAGTCCATGTCAGCGCTGCAGAGCAGCTGGCAGGCAGAGCCTCATGCTCAGCTGAGCATATCCAGGGCCTGTGGGACCGAGCAGCTCACCTCATCTGCACCAGCTTTGGCATCCCTGCTGCTGCGATCCTTGCTGTCGTGGTCACAAGCCACCAGCATGCTGCAGAGGCCAGGAGCAGCAATCTTCTGGCAGGCCTTCCATTCAGCACAGCAACAGCAGTTGGTGCCACCCTAGTTTGGGGCCGGTCAGCCAGCACCAAGCTTGATCGTGACAGGGCCGCCACTGTCTCCCTGCTCAAGGCATCAATGCTGACCATTGCAGGAGCAGCTGCTGCAGCACTAGTGTGCCTCTCATGGGCAACTGCTGTCTTGTCGATGCTCTTAATTCTGCCGCTGGTTGCATCTGTGAAGCCATGCCCAACCTGGCGTCCACGCAATATCCTAACCGAGTTGTGTCTTGTGGCATGCTTGGCCAGCCCCGCCATTGTGGGCAGCTGGGTGCCAAAAAGACACTGGCCTGGCACAGTGAGCAGTGTGGCTTTACTTGGGTTGATTTGGCCTGTATTCACATGTTGTACGCTGGCAATGATATATTGAAACCAGGTCTATTATGATCATCAAAATGCAGGGCCATGAAACAGTTCATTCTGTGAGCCATGGGGCCAGACTGGGCTGCCACTGCACCTGGGCATGGTCCCCCGCAAACCAGAGAGCTGCACGCAGACACAGCATCCAGTCAGGTGACATAACATGCAGGTTTGACATGATCACACAGGCATACAGCGCAGAGAGGTCACTAGCATGCATTGCTGGGAGGTCAAGTAAAGGGAAGCACAGATTGCACCTAGAAGGGTGGCTGACCTGCTTCCCGCTCCCCGTTCTCGGGGCTGTCACTGCCGTGCACCACATTGCGACCAGTCTGAATGGCCAGGTCTCCCCTGATGGTGCCTGCTTCGGCTTCCAAGGGGTTGGTAGCGCCTATCAGCTTGCGTGCGCTCTTCACCACGCCCTTACCTTCCCAGATCCTGCAGAGTCATCATGCTGCCCCATGAGGCTGACAGAAATCCTGGCTCATTGAGAGCTGCTTTGCTTTCCACCAGCTGGCTCCACAATGCCACATCTACCACAGACCCAGCCCCATGTCGTCACCCAGAGCACGGCAGGAGGGAGACTGACACAGCCTTGCAGCACAATCTTGCCCAAAACAGCTGGACAGGGCATGAGACGGCCTGACAGCGCATGACAACCACACCTCAGGGGGGCAAACATGCTCACATTGCCACCACAGGGCCGCTGATGATGTACTCCACCAGGTCCTTGAAGAAGGGCTTGGAGCTCAGGTCCTTGTAGTGCTCCTCTGCCAGCTGCTTGCTGGGCACAAACATTTTAAGCGCTCGCAGAGTGAAGCCTTTCCTCTCAATTCTACATCAGGCAGCGCTTAGATCCAGCACAAGTATTGCTCAGAATGCAGTGCCAGCAGCAATCAGCTGGGGTTGCCCGCCCATCTGTGGCAATCAAGCCAGCTCCAAAGACACCTGGCAATGCTGTACAGCTTACCTCTGAATGATCTCGCCAACCAGCTTCCTTTGAACCTGCAGCCTGAACTGTCACAAAGTCATTCTTCTGACTTTGCCCACCCAGGCCTGGGAACGTGCAGGAGTTGGGGATGGCATTGGCGCACCCCGTCTGGCTTGATCATGATGTATGAGATCTCTGCCTTGACTGCACCTGCCCCGGTCCTAGCAGGCGGTGCAGCAATTTGTGCACTACACTTGTGCAGCTGCAGACCTCCCAAGTGATGCCGCATGCTGAGTATCCCACAGGCTGCATGATGCCTGGGCTGGCTGTGTGGCTGCAGGTGGAGGCTGGTGACATGAAGCCTGCGAGCTGCAGGCAGCTGTTGCAGCTGACATGTGCCGGTCAGCATCATCGTTGGCGAGGAAAGAAATGGGGCAGAGATCCACAGACCTAATGACAACAGGCCCTCCTACCTGATTAAAGTCTGATTTCTCATGTGTCATGCAACTTCTGAAGACATGGCAGCGATTGATATCCATGAAACAGCCAGCTGCATTATGTTGCTTTTCATGTCATGCCACACTGCAAGCTTGCATATGTGCTTGCACCTCTGCCAGCTCGACTTCCAAAGTTCAAGTGGACATAGATGTGCTTCTGCGCTCCTTGGGGTTGCACTCTTCCAGCGCAATCCCACCTCCGAAAACAGATTGTGGCACCTAGTCGCAATGGAGAAGGCTGTGAGTGAACCCATCTGCGGGAGCGGGGTGCTCACCTGCACCCTGTTTGGATGAGCTGCTTATGTATTGCGCTGGCCGATGCCTTCTCAGATCCGAACCCCTGCTTCAACAAGCTTTGCAGCAAAGGCGTTGTAGCTAGAGAGCACGCCCTCAAAGTGCTGCTGCTGGTCACCATCCTAGTCGCACATAGTGCCCAGAGCACCAAAGAACCTCTGAAGCCTGCAGGCAGCAGAGTCTCATGCACAGAGAGGAGATGTTCTTCGGCCATACAGACGCATGCAAACGGAGTGGATTGCTGCAAGTGAAGCTGTGGGCAGAGTCTGCTGCATGCAGCTCATTTGTCAATCTACAGCACAAGATCCTCGCTAAGTAGGGCTGGTGCTAAGGTGCAGAATAGTGCTTCAGCAGCACCATTGTATTGCAGCATGCATGCAGATGCCCAGCAATGCAGCCCATGCACATGCTTCTGCCCTCAACCCCGCACATCACAAGAAGGCACAGCACATGAATGCCATGGTGGCCTGTACAATGACAAGCAGCTCAGCAATCTCAGTCTTGGCACTTACGGCGCACTGTATTGAGCTCATGAGGTTCACCCTTCCTTGCGGTCAGGCTTCAAGGCATCCACACTTTATTCCAAGGCATCAACACTCACGCCTGTCAACGAATAATGTGAGGCAGGCTGACTGGAAGAAGTTGATGCTGCATTGCTTACTGTGGGGTGGACATAGCAAGTGCAGATGTCCTGAGTGCAGATGTCCCCTGCAAGCCCAGGCGTTAGGGCCTCTTCCAGCCTTGGTGGCAGGGCCCTGGACAGCAACTTCTGCCGGGTGCATCACCTTCTGCCGCACGCAATGCAGGTTGAACCTTGCAGCCCTGATCGAAATCCTCAATTGCATACCCAGGCCCCATGTATCATCCAGACCCTGCCCAGCACATGACTGCCGCAGAGGCCTTGACCACGACGTGTAGCCCAGTGACTGCAAATCATTGCACGCACAGAACACTGTGTACAGCTATGCCTAGGCATGAGGACCACAGAACCTGCAGACCTCACCTGTGGCCTGAGGTTCCATGAAGCCCTGGTGACGGTCACACAGAGTGTGCATGCTGATGAGACATCTTGAGCCTGGGGCAAGTGATGCTTGACAGGACAGCACAGACCCATGATGCTAAACCTCACCTGATGCCAGGCTGATCTGCGCAATGAAATTCTCCACCCGCTTCTCATACTGCGCCACCAGGACCTGATCGCGGCCTTTCTTAAGCTCCTCATCCACCAGCCTGTTGTACCTATGCAGCTGCCTCCTGAGGTCATCAAGTTGACGAGGATGACCCCTCCATATTGATGTCTGTGGGCAACACAGACAGAGGGTTGGTCAGGGTCTCATCAGCTAGGAGTAGTGCTTACCAACATGAAGGAGCACATCTGAGCAGACAGGCAATCTGGTGCTTGGGACAGCTGTCCTTCATGGCCGCACAACTTGGTTGCAGGCACTTTGTGGCTTATCGGGTATCACTTGCCGCTATCTGGAGTGGGGTCGGCCACAAGAAACGCCTGATGTTTTTATTGATACATCAAATATATCTATCATCACTCAACAGAAGTCTAGGTGGGGCATGAGCGCCATGACTGAGTTCTGCCGCGAAGCAGGCCTTGAAGTTTCACGGCCTTGTCGCAGGGTGTTTACATGGCTTACTTTAGGTCGCCGGACAACCTGAGAGCCTCCTGTAGCGTAGCAATTGCAAAACCTGATGATGGCACACTGACATTGACGTGCCTAGAAAGCTTTGCCAGCAGCAGCAGCAGTGATCGGCCACAGCCGGACCCACTGCAAGGGGCACTACAGACCAGCCCAGCCGCTTCAGCAAGGCCTCTGCTGTCACACCAGCCAGAGAACTGTATTGAATCCATCATCAGGAGGCCTTGACCAAGGCATTGCTGCCAAGGTCAATCACAGCCCTGCCGAGGCCCACAGTAGGTCCTCCTACATCAGCAGAGGCTCTGCAGAGACCAAGTAAGCAAGCCCTGCTGCTGGATTATGCAAGCGACAGCGTGCCTGCTCAAACTGCCTGCAGCTAGGTCAATGGCATCGTTTCGTGTGGTCTGCCAGTGGCAGGCAGCCTGAGGGCAGTGCACGCCCCGCAGGACCTGGCAGGTCACGTCTGTGCTCATCCCGTGCCAAGGCGCAATGCTTCTCTGCATAAGCAAGTCATCTCTTGATGTGGCCGCAGCAGCATTGCCATGCTGACCTGCAGTGTACGGCATGGAAAGCACAGTGTTCGACAACAACCTGTGGACGCAAGAGGCGGGCAACACCACCACCGGCATCAACTATGGAACACTCAGCCCTGTCCTGCCGGTGGCCTGGAACCCAGCAGACATCAGCGCAGCAGCGGCAGGAGCACATCATCAGCAGGCGGCAGGCGATGGGATCAGCTTTGCAGTGCCCCCTCTGAAGAGGTGGGGCTGCATGTATCAAGCATTGCCGGTGCTGTGCAATGCAAGCTGGGTTCTGCTGCTCAGGTGCGGCGGCACAGTCTGGTAGGGTGCACAGGACGACAAGCAGCTTCCGCTGCGAACCTGGAGTCCACTGGCTGCAAAGGAGCACGTGTTGGCCCCGTTGCCTGAGGGACCCCATCTGATGCGCATCCTGACCGGCGTTTGAGCGTGTGCTGTCTCCCTGAGGCCTGCCTGAGCCCCTGCCTGATGTAGCCCCCGGGTACAGGGTGCTGTGCCTGCAGGGTCAGGACGGGGTCACTGCCGAGCGCGGGGGACCTGTCGCAGGAGTGCACACGCCTGCGGTCCGACAACCTGGCCCTGCACACGACGCTGGCCACCATGCACTTCAAGGTGAGGCTGCCTGGCGCCTGTCAGGCTGTGAGCACACTGGCAGGCGGGCTGCCGTCCCATCTCCGCTGGCCTGCTCTCAGTCACTGACCCCGACAGACAGCACCGGCGCTGTGCTGCTGCCGCCCTGTCCTGTCAGATTCAACTTTGAGCTGACAGGCCCCAGCATCGCATGTCTTGTGAGAAGGCGCTGGCTGCCTGAAGGCAAGACTCAGTGCGCACCACTGGCCCCCCTGCAGGCCCTTGCTGCGGTCATTCCATTCCGTACAAGAAGGTTGCACCCTGCACAGTGCAGCTGCATGGGTGACTCCTGCCAAGCCTTGCCTCAGCATCGCCCGCGCTGATGGCCCTGCAGCTGCCTGCCTCACCCACCATCGCACTCTCTATGCTGTACCTGGCTGACCCCCAGCACGGCTGCGCTGCAGGTCACAGCTGCGCTGGAGGAGAACCGCTTGCTTGTCAAGCTGATTGCAGCCCTGCAGCCGCACAAGCACTCCTTCACCCTGCAGCCGCCGGGACGGGGGGCCTCCCGCGGCAGCAAAAACGGCACAGGGGCAGGCACCACGCCCAGCTCCAGTGGGCTGACCCAGCCTGACACGCCTGGGACGTCTAAGCAGCTACGAGGAGGGGGGCGGGGTAGCCTGTCTGGGGAGGGGCACCCGGGTGGGCGGCCATGCTGTCTGTGCTGCCGGCCCAATCTGCTGTAAATCCGACACAGCGTTGCGTCTCCAGGGAGGCCATACGGGTGACAGACAGGACGGCCTGCCAGAATGGGGCACAATCCATATGGCTGCTGGGCAATGTTGGCTTGGGGACAGGAGATATGACACACCAGCAGCGTTTTGAAGCACCACAGGCCTTGTGTCAGCTTGTCAGTGTGAGTCTGATGTCAGGCTGTTCACGCTGCAACATTCATCTCCACTGTCGATTGTGCATGCCACCTTGTGTCCTAGTGCTGTTGCACGCTGTCTGTGCAGAGGATGAAGGGATGTCAGGTGTCAGCGATGATGAGCACAGCATTCTACAGCAGCACCAGTCCAGTGCAGAGTATGCAGAAACAGAGGCCATTGCAGCTGCAGCGCTGGCAGTCAACCAGGGGAACCCAGCTGCAGCCCTCATAGACCTTCTGAACCTCATGATGAAACGCAGCACCAACAACCTCAGCTCATTGCAGCAGGATTTGCAGCAGGAAAGCCTCAGCCTTCACCACTGACGGGTTGTCTCTGTTGTCAGTGCTACAAGTTGACTGATGTCTCTGGATGGGCTCTAAAACCACAGCGGCTGACCTTTGAATTTGCATTTCCTCAATGAGAACTAACCCTGACAATGTCATCATGAAGGGCGCTGGGAACAAGCTACAATGGTCTGGAAGGGGGCTGATTGCCAAAGGATTGCTAGCACAACAAATACTCTCTCTCGATCTCACATAGACAACTCGCCATGAAACAATATTGGGAAGAGATTCAAAGAGGACGCACTTCACAAACCACAGCAAAGCATTCTATGCTAGGCTGCTGGCCAGCCAGACAATGGGCAGCCATCTGGGTACCTAGAGCGTGTGGAGTGCATGAGATCTGCGGCCATCCAGGTCCAGCCTAGGGCGTGCGACCATTCAGGCTGCTGCGGGAGAGGGTTTGCAGCAGGTCCTGCTCCTTCTGGGCGCTCTGCTGCAGGTGTTGGCTGATCTTCTGCTGCATGTCAGCCAGCTCCTGCGTGCCCTCAATAGAGCTGGCTTCTGCAGAGGCGCCACCATCACCAGCCCCGGCAGAGGGGCCGCTGGAGCCTGCCTGGTCCCCACTGCTTGGGCTGGCTGCTTGCTGCTGCAGACGTGCCTCCATGTCCAACAGCTTGGCCTGCAGAAGGGGACACTGAGAGGTGAGACTGGCTCAAGACCACAGCTGTCCCAAGAGCTCAAAGGGAGAAGATCACGCATCAATGGGTTGTCAAGCAAAGTGACAGCAAGGTGCAGGGTGTGCAGTTGGTAGGGCTCCGCTTGCTGCCTGGCAGAGTAAGGGGCAGGCCAAGAGCTACTCGTTGCTTGGTTGCAGCATGTAGGCATCCAAACAGTGCAGAGGCGCGCCACCCACCCACCCCAGCCAGCCCCACAGAGACTCACCTGCATCTGCGCATACTCCCGGCGCATCTGCTCCTGCTGCGCCTGAAGCTTCTTGAAGGCCCCAATCTGCTCTGTGGTGGGCTCTGCACCAGCGGCGGCTAGCATGCCTGCAGAGCCAGGCAGCACTGCTGTGCTGACTGCATGCTGTGCACCTGCCAGGCCAGCCAGCAATCTGAGCCGGTTCTGCTGTGAGCCCAAGCTGGGACCCAAATGGCACCACCAGCATTGCCAGTTGTGATCTTTCTTTCGACCTGGGTGCTTCAGCACTAGTTTGGCCCCGGATGTCCAGACACCCCAGCTGCCCACACCACCACTGCACATCTGAACCATGCACCTTCACAGTGGACCCCGAAATCCCTGCACAGCTTTTCAGTTGCTGTGCAGCCTCAGCCCTATCTCTGTGTGGGACACCTTCCTTTGCAGGCTCAGAAGAGGATGCAGGCAGGCCTGCAACAGCCTCCACCTGCAGCCAGGCCCTTTCCCTCTGGACCCCAACATGCGCCTCTGCCTCAGCAGGGACGCCTTCCAGGGATGACCCACATACATGCAACTGGGACGACTTGAGTGGCCCAGCTGCAGCCCCACCTGCAGCTTCCACTCCAGCAACGTCTGGTTGCGGCTCTGCAGCCTCCGCCCTCTCCATCTGGGCCCCAATGTCTGTCTGCAGCTTAGCAGGCGCTGCAGCAGGCTCAGCAGCTGCAGCTGCAGCCCTGGCAAAGTCCTCTGCATCCTTCAGCATTGTGGACAGCTCGTTGAACAGCGTGCGGCACCTCTTCTCAGGGAGTGCGCTGAAGCGGGCATCCCGCCAGATCTGCAGCAGGGAAGCAGCGCTGGGGACGGTGGACGGCACATTGAACAGGGTCCTGCACCGCTGCTCGGGGGGAGCTCAGCTTGCAGACGACAGGGGGGCGCTGGCTGGGGACCTGCATCAGAGCAGGGTATCACTACCTGACCCCTCTCAGCAGGCAGCCGGTGGTGCTGCTGCCAAGGAACAAGAGATGACGTGAGATCACCCAGGCCCTGCCCAGAGTCTGCCGATGATCGCTCTGCGGTGCCACGACGTGAAGCTGAGCGTCAATTTCAACCCCATTGAGCAGGTGTCGATCTTGCAGTCGACCAGCGGCTGCCTGCCCTCTCAGTGGCCCTGTGCTGGTGCTCACCTGCCGCCTGACTGCCGGCCAGGCTGTCTTGGCAGTGATGGGGGGTTGCAGCTGGTCCAGCAGCGCCTTGAAATTGTCCTCCGCCTTGGCAGCCATCTCGGCAGCCTGCTCAGCTTCCTGCAGCCCACCAGAAGGTGATGCTCAGGAACAGCTGCAGGCAGCCTCATTGTGTGCGCCAGACCCCCCCTGCAGCCTGCTCAGCCCCCCTGCAGCACACACACAACTGCACAGACTGTACTTTGCATGTGCTGCAGCGGGCTTCCCCTTGCCCAGGCCCCTGCAGCACACTGCTATCTGGACAGACTGCTTTGTGGCATTGGCCCAGCGCTGAGGGTTTGGTGCTGGGGGCTGGCAGCTTGCTCCCTGCCCAGGCCTCCTGCTGAATGTTGCAGGCTGCTGTGCCACTCAACCGCGTGCTGGAGAGCGGCCAGGCCTGTCTCTGAGTGAACAGTGGTGGGCCACGGTGGCGCCACACTGCAACAGATGATTATTCAAAGCAATGCTGAGACTTGCCCGCAGATCTGCCTGGTAGTCAGCAAAGACGGCCTGGCGCTCCTCCTGGGTGGCCAGGGCTGTGAATGCCGGGTTGCGGGCCAGGCGCAGCTGCACCGTGCTCCACTCGCTGTCCACTGTCACGTCCGACTGCACCAGCAGTCTCTGCATGCATGGATGACACTGGACTTGGGCAGTGCCCTCTCTCTCAGATGCAGTGCCACATTGGCAGCCCCGCAGGCTGGCAGGCAGTGACGACACGTACAGCCGGCCCTGCTGGCCCCCTGCTCTCTAAGAAAGGTTGACACGTGGCATCACAGATGGGATCCTCTGTGCCCTGTACATCTGGCACCACCTTCAGTGGCAAAACCACCAAAATGTAAGGGGCCTGCCCCCACCTTGAAGCTGGCTCTTGTTTCCTGCTGGGCAGCATCTTCCAGCTTCTTCACGGCAGCCACATACGATTCGAAGGCTTGGCGCCTGCAGCAGAAGGGGGGCACTGCGGAAAACTTTGGCACCAACCCCAAGGAAGACAGCAGGGCCTGCTGCACTGCGGAGAGCTCTGCCTGGGCGTGGCTCAAGACGGCTTGAACACTGAAGGCCAGGCTGTACTGCACAGAGTCGACCCTCTCAAATCTCTTGCGCTCGCATTGCTTGAAGGCAGCCACGCGCTGTTGCTGCCACACAAGTTCTGAGGCCACACCATGTCCAAGTGCTTGCGGGCAGGGCCTCACAGCAACATGACGTCTGACAGGCGATTGACGTTAGCGATTCCGCAGGCCAGTCAGCTCACCTCGGCTTCTCATGCAGCGCCCAGACAAGCAATGGGCCAGGCCGCCCCTCCAGTTCTCAAGCAGGGCCTCAAGTAGGCAGAGGTGGCAGGCAGCTCACCTCTGCTTGTCCAGGTTGGCCTCAAACCAATTTTTTTGAAAAACTAGGTAGCGGACAAGCAGGGGACCAAACCATTCGCCTCTCCTCTGCTGGCCGGGCCTCGGACATGTACTAGGTCGGGTAGCTCACCTCTGCTTCTCCGGCAGAGCCTCAAAGCGTTCTTCACCCTTGTGGGCACGCTCTAACTGCTCATAGGTGGTGCTGGACTGAATAGGTGGGCGAACCCCCCTGAGCAGGTCCACAAACGCTGCCAGAGTCTCCTTGCTGTGTCGCTGCAGGCAGAAACTATCCAGATGGGCTTCTCAGCTACAGTCTCCAAGCTAGAGTATGCTTTGCCAGCAGGCGCTGCACCTCAATGAGAGACTGTTGAGAAGATTGCGTCAAATGAGCCCGGTAGTCCTCTCAGAGCACTTCAGTCAGATGAAAACGTTCTTAGTGCAGACTGATGGAGCGAAAGACTGCGTCTGAGGGCATACGTACCTTCACCATGTCCAGGCAGGGCCTCGGCGAGCTGCAGATGCCACTGCCTGTGGCATCTTTGGCAAGGCAGCTAACGCAGCCTCAAGGGGTCGCAGCTTTTTTCTACAATACGACTTCTGACTAGCCTTTTGCATTACAAGCCACTACCAGCAGCTGTAAGTGTTTGACAGCAAAGACCTCTCACCCGGTCATTGCTGCTGCTCTCCATCTGGGACACCATCTTTTCTGCATCCGTGCTGACCGACTTGGCCAGGTCTGTTGCCACCTTGAGCGCCAGCCCAGTGAACTTCAACCCCGCGTACAGCATGCTGGCGCCCGTCTGCCCCGCCGAGCGCCGGGCAGCCCCAGCCGGCTGCACCGAGGACGTCTTGCTGGGAGCTGGCTCTGGTGCAGGCCTCTCGACGTGAGAAGGCCGCCGCTGGAGCACCGAGGGGGGGACATCGCTGCGCGGGCCCCTTGTGGGGCTTTGTGAGCTGGAACCTCGGGAAGGGCCTTGTGACTCGCTGCCCCCCTTGCGCCCTCCTGCCTGCTGCAGCTGTTCCTTGAAGCTCTGGCTGCCGCGCGACCACCAGGATGCCCGAGAGCTGCCTGCAGGAGGCTTGACCGTGAGGTTCGTTTCTGCCACAAGCAGGCGCCATCTTCTGGNGGGATACGCTGTGGAGCTGCGTGCTGAGCACAGTCCCCCTGCTAGCCCATGTGCTGCACTTGGTAGCTGCATGGCGATGCAGGCATCTGCTGTCCCCAGCGGCAGTTGAGCTCAAGCTGCAAGCTGTAGCTTGCAATAGGTGCCACGCTTTGCTGCTAAGCCAGCCACAGTCTGCAGCTTCAATCGGACACCATGCTGACAGCAGCACAATAACTTCAAATGTCAACATGACAGGATGGAACATCCCCTTTGAACTGCTGTCGCCCAGGCGCAGAGTCGCATAGGAATTCGCGCAATGCAACTTGACAGACCTGCAACGCAACCTGTGTGCAGCCCAGGCTGATGCTTGCCTGCCTGCTCTTGCTCGGCCTCAGCTGCTGCAGCAGCCAGAGCCTCAGTTTGGCCAGAGGTGGACCCGCTGCCTTTGCCACCCAGAAGGCCGCCCAACACTTTGTTGGCGCCTGAAGCGGTGTTCTGGAGTTCAGATGTGAGCCCGCCCAAGCGACCCTGCAGGCACAACAATTAGAAACGCTCACAGCGCTGCCTCCTGCTGCCCTGCACAGGGGGCAGACAGCAGCTTTGGCAGCACAGGCAACATCACACAGTTCCAGAAGAGGGGTGACCCCTCTGTATGTCTCTTGCATTGGCTGTGCAGAGATTGCCTTGGAGCAGGTCTGCGTCAGCCTCCGCTTGATTATGCAATGGGTGCCAGGCAGCCTGCCGAGACGCTCTTTCTGGAAGGCAGTTCTAATTGAAGAAGCCAGATCAAGCCAGCCCCCAGCCCACCTGCATTTTGCTGAGGATGCCCTGCTGCTTCTTCAGCTGGTCACTGCTGGCCTGCCCTGCAGCCACCTTGGCCTGCAGCCTCTGCACCCGCGAGGTCTGGACTTCCACCGCTGAAGACTGCACACAAAGAGTGGCAGACAGCCTCAGCCATCCGCAACCAGTGCTTGCCCATCCAGACAAGTCTCAAGTGCAGCATTGGACCCTGCTCTTAAACAGCCTGATGATGCAGCTGCACGAGCTTGTGGGGGGAGTCCAGCATGAACAGCAGGCTGAGCTTCCAGCTGTGCTTGTGCTCACCTCACCACCTGCACCATTGCCCATGCACACTGCAGCTGCTTCACAAGGACGTGCTCCAGCCTGACGTTCTGTGACATGGCCCAGAACGCTGAAGAGCAGTGCTGACCTGGTTTGCGATTTTGGATTCCAGCTCAAACAGCTTGGAGGTGGCTCGCCGCCAGATGCCAAACGCTGCGTCCAGAGCCCCGCCGCTGCGCACAGCTGGCTTGGAGGAGGAGGACCCAGAGCCTGCACAGCCATTGTTGAGGTAGCAAGTGGGCCAGGGTAGCAGCAATGGGATGTGAATGCAAAGGCACAGCAGTCCGTGTTGTGGCACAAGAAGATACAGCTCAACACAAGGGGCTGGGCTAGGTTGTGGACACTAACATGGGATACACTGTGCCTTGGGGTTCATGCCAGGTGCAACTGGGAGGCTTGGCCTCGCTGGGCAGCAGCACACACTGTCTCATAGCCAGGCGGCACTTAGGGCCGCCTGCAGCAAAGTGCACAGCAGCTGCCAGAAGATTGCACATTTGTGCGCTGCAATCTGATCGGGCCCCTGCACCGTGAGCCTCCTGCCCCATGCTGGGTGTGTCTGTCCTGTCTGGGCGGGCGTGTCATTGCCAACAGCACATCCTGTGACAGGTGACCTAACACCGAGAGGCACACCACATTTGTGATAAGCCCCGCAGCTTGCAATGGGCAGTGAGGACCAAGGGTTTGCCTCCGAGGACACGCTGATGGACTGTATGAGTCCAGCAATCTTTTGTCAAGGATGCTTGCTGAAGAAGCAGGGCCCCACCTGCAGCCTTCTCCTGGCTGCCGCCCCTCACTGAGCCGCTACCTTTCGGAGCATCTGACCGAACGCCCCTCTGCTGGCTCACACTGCCGGACCCCGACCTGACACTGCCGCTGCTGGACCCAGTGCCCCCCAGCAGGCTGAAGCTTGCAGCTCGGAAAATGCCACTGCCACCAGCATTGCTGAACAGTGCGGAGCGCTGCTGCTGAATGTTGTCCAGGCTCGGCTCCTGTGCCTGCAGCTGACAGAGGTGATCAGCACATTAAGGCAACACAGCGGCTGCTGAACAGCAGAGGGGTCCTGAGCCTGCATCTGGCAGCAACGCTTCTGCCATACAAAGCAGATTCAATGGCTGCCAATCATGGGGGACCCACTGCAGCTGTATGTGCTGGCTCCTCAACCTGCAGCACTCTGATGAGCTTGCAAAGCAGACCACTGCCTGCTTGAAATAGAGGTTGAGAGTCTGGGCCTGCAGCAGGGCACAGAGGCCTGTGCCACAGCCTGTGAAGGTGCACGGCGTCTCACAGATGATGTGCAACTGAGACTCTGGAGCCATGAGGCCAGGAGCACAGACCAGAACAGTGTCTAGCAGCAAGGGCAAGGCACTGCAGGTAAGGCGAATCGCATCAAGCCAAGCTGCAGGCTCAAGGCTACCTGTTTCATGAATCTGTGGGTGAGCGCCACAGCAGCCGGCATCCGGATGGCTTCTGCCCTTGTGCTCTCAAAGGTCACGGCCCCAGTCTCTCTCTCCACCTGCAACCAGTAGGGGCTCTGTCTCAGAGGCTGGTACTTTTTCGATTGGCACTTGCAGGACTGTACAAGTCACCAGTTTGACTGTATTGCTGGGCTGGAGCTTTCACTCTCTGCTGCTCTGGCCTCCACCTTAGCACGGCGTCATGCTGCCTGTCTACAATGGTGTTGGGCTGAGGGCTCCATCTGTGCAGGTTTGCAAGACTGCAGATGCACCATGCCGCAGGCCCAACCAAAGCGCTTGCCTTGATGGCGCGCGGTCGCAGCAACGACTCAGCTAGCTCCCACCCTGCCCCGTTGTCGGCATCCAGCAGCATGCTTTCCTTGGGGGGCAGCTTGGCCTGATACCTCCACCTGCAGGACGGCAGAGGCGTCACATCACAAGTCTAAAAGGTTGTGCAAGGTGAAGCCGGCTGCACCCTTACAGACAGCGGCATGCCACAGGCATGCAGCTCCAACATTGCAGGCGTCTCACCTGAACAGGTCATGGTTCACAGCCTTCATCTCAGCACTGAACTTCTTGAGTCCAGCGTTGCTGCGGCACCTAGGGATAGCCAGCTGAATCATCACCAGGCCTGCAGCAAGACGTGAGCTGGAGCGGGGTCAACACAGCATCTAGCACTCAAGCACCTGCAAGATGACTGGTGCAGCTCTGCACAGCAACTTGACAGGGAAGCCAGGAGTGCAGCAAGCCTTTCTAGAAAGCCCTGTAGGGAGGAAGGCGCTCCATTGTAAGCCTGACAAAGTGGTGGCAGTGTCAAGGCACACTCAAAGAAGGCGCTGCCAGCAGCAGGGGAGCACTCAAGTGCAACTACCAAGTGATGGGCAGGGTCAATGTCCTCATTTGTGATTTTGAACTGCCTGATGCAGTGCTGGCAGCATGCTGTGCCAGCTCACCTGCTGAGTAGCTGTCAAAGCGGTCCGGCTTGAATCGCTTCCACAGCAGGGGCGACATGACGAATTTGAACATGCCCGCCTTTGCAAGATGAGGGGCGTCAGTGGGCATGCAGTACTGCAGCACAGCGACATGCACATGGTCAGACAAAGCTAGCCGCAGGCCACAGGTACAGCAGAGGCGACGAAGCCTTGCTGCACAAAAAAGTTGCACACAAGCTGGACATCTTGAGAGTTGAGGCTTGCAACAGCCGCCTCTCGCTTGAAGAGGGTGCCCTTGCCTGCTCAGGTGGGCAGTAGTTGGGGTCCAAAATCGACTCATCAGGGACATAATTTGTGCCGGTGCGAAGGTCGGCGCAGGCTCCAAGGTCAATCAGCTTGAAGCGCCGCTCTGCTTCAGCAAAAATGATGTTCTGCAGAGTGAGTGAACAATAAGGCTGCTGGGGCTTGTGCTGCGCGCAGGGGCAGTCCTGTCACATGGGTGGCTGCCATAGCCTCTTGACAATCAAACATGGCAACTATACTAGAAGAAAGCTGCTCACCATAGGCTTCACATCTCTGTGAATCAGACCAGCTGCATGTAGTGCCTGCAGGCAGGCACATCACGTTTTCCTGCCTCATAGTCTGCTGTGTTGCAAATACTCTGAGGCCCAGCTTGCGTGTGGCCTGCTGCTCCAGCCACACTAGCAGCGCTACTGGATAGAGGAGCAGTCTCGAAAGTGCACAGAGACCTAATGGCAGCTATGCATAATAATACTGCAGCAGCAAAGCAGAAGCAGCACAGAAGACGAGCAGTGCAGGCAGCACAGACAGGCGCCTGTGACCAGAGCGCATGCAGCATCAGCATGACAACAGAGATGCGCTGGGAACAAGGACCAGGCAGCAGCGCTGACCGAAATGCCCTCAAGCAGCTGGCGCATGACTGTGGCCACCACAGCCTGCTCGCTGACTCTGAGGTCCTCAGAGAGAGTCCTGATGCAGTCTCGCCGCTTGAGGTAGTCCATCAGAGTGCGGTGCCCCTCGTACCTCCACATCTGCAGGCAGGGGTAGCATGATTCCATGCAGTTCTCCATCTGCAGCCTGCTGAAGCGGGGTGTACGCTAATCAAACATTGCAGCTGGAGGCAATATGCCAGCTGCATCAGGCTGCGGTGCCAGCATGGGCGAGGCATGCTGTGACAATACAGGGGTTGGGGAGACAGGCTGGCAAAGCAAGCTCCTGAACGAGTGAGGCTGCTTTGGGGAGAATGCTGAGGACAGTTCACATCTCCTTGTCAGTATACGCCCCATCTCCAGCGCTGACGGGGTTGCTGCACATAGCTCACCAGCCAGGTGCCCTCAGACAACTGACGTGTTGCCTGTGCTGAGGCAACGTCGATGTACCCAATGAAGTCAGCCACCTTGCCAGGCGCTGCTTTGGAGGCGTACACATTCAGCAGGTGCTCCATCTGACCCATTTGGGTGGCACCCTGCAGGCATCAAGAGGGCTCCCTTTGGTGCCCTGTGCAGACAGTCCGATGTGCCAACAATGCAGCAGCGTGTCTGGGAGCCGGTGTTGCGCTGCCACAAGACAATTGGCCTGTGTAGGGACTCTGATATCGCAGCAGCATGTCTGGGAGCCAGTGTTGCGCTGCCATTAAATGTTAAACCTTGCAGCCAACAGCGAACAGAGGCGCCTGCAATCCTGTCTTCCTGACACTGTCTGTAAACAATGCCAGTGCCTCACCTCAACTCGCGTCTTGACGCGTTTTAGCACAACCCGCTCACTGCTTCCGCTTGCGTCCAGAGCCCCTTCAAATACCTGCACAACAGGCGTGGCTCTTGAAAGCTGCAGAGCTTGATGAAGCCCATATGGCAAGGGCCTTGGTGGAGATCCGGGATAAGCAGCCCCAGCAGCGACTTGGGCTATCTGCAGCAAGCAAGCAGCAATGCTGCATTGCGTAAGGAGGGCACCTGTCCATAGGACCCTTCACCCATAATGCGTTTGACAGTGATGGCCTCTGCGTTGTGCCGTTTGCCCTTGGCAGACAGCTCTGCATGGACTACCAGCCTGCTGGAGCGCGAGACTGGCCTGCTCAGAATATGGACAGTAGGGACAGATTGGCCAGGAAGCTTGCTGCCAAGGTCAGGGTGTCTGTGGCCTCGCATTACGACTCTGCTGGGCTGTGAGCCTTGCTACACCCAACCTCGCGCCAAAAATGCAAGCTGTTTTTAGGCGCAGATTTTTCGAACTTTCCATTTCTGGAGTTGACTAGAGTCAATCAAGCCTATCGCTGAAGCCAGAGCAGACTTGGTCTGAAAAGAGCGCCTGATCATGGGGCTATGTATGGGCGGCACCCATGCAAGAGTATAGATCTGAGGCAGAATAGGAGTCCTTGCCGCCGGCGGCCATGAATTCCTCAAAGGAATGATACTTTGGGGCCCAGTCCAGCTTCTCCTGTGTCCTCTTGTTGGACATCAGCTTGCCCTTGCTGCTGCCCTCCGCTCCAGTGAACTCCACAGAGCCCTTGAACCTGCCCGAGGCCAGGGCAGCATCGATCATATCCTGCACTCAGGGCGGGAGCAGGCTTGTCCAGGCACCCAGCAGCACTCGCAATTTGCTGATGATTGCATCAGCAGGGGTTTGGCAAACCTGGAAAGTCACTGGGGACCCATCTGCTCCCACGTACACCTGCCCTCGTGAGCCTTTAGCAGCTGCCTTCAGCGCCTGCATGTCAGAGCTTTCTGCTGGCAGAGACACTGGCTAGAGAATTTGGCAGCAAGCAGATCTACTGCTTCTTGTGCTGCCTCTCACACAGCCGCTTGTGTCCCTCTCACCAGCCCTTCCGTCAGCTGCTAGTCCCCTGCAAGCAGACTCACCGCAATGCTCAAGCTGGCAGCGTCCTCATAATGGATGAGATTAACGGTGTACCCCCCCCAGCGCGCAACCTTCCCTTGTCTGATGAAGAAGGTATGTGCGCCCCTGCATGGCAGATGACACCACTGTGCGGCAGCGCAGGCAGTGGCCTGCAGGCAACTTGTTGCATTGCAGATCGTGTTGACCTTTCCTCCTGCAAAGCATCAAACTCTACCTGTCTGCATGGTACAGGCCAACAAACCGTACCACATTCCCTCCTGCTTGGAGGACTGCCTGCTCAGCCTTCAGTAACCTGCAGAGCGGATGGGCTTATGCTGATCGAGACCAGAGCAAGGACACAATGCCCAAGTCGCAAGGTGGCGCACCTGTCTGTGCGGTCTGAGCTGCCAATCTTTGCTGTTGGCGAGTCTTCGTTGCAGTGAGATCCGTCCTCTACAGTATACAGCCCAGCGCTAGAGGTGAACACAAAACCTCCACTGCCATCCCAAAGATCCACTGCTTTTGCTACCTGCACTGCAGTCGAGGATGGCATGCTCTCTTGCTGGAGCAGGAGCCAGCAGGCCATGCTGTAGTTCTGAGTAGGCAGCACTCTACACTTCACAGGGCTGAATGGTTACCTCGCCCGGGTAATTGTCACTTCCAGAAGGGGGTGCAGAAAACAGAACATAGGGAAACTTCTCAGAGCCTGCATCTTGCTTCAGACGAGGCTGAATGCCCATCCGCAACAGCCTGCAGCAGACAGACAGCCTGGCACCTGCATGGGGGCCGCCAGCGGCGCTGGTGCAGCATGGCCCCAATTTCCACACTCAAAAGCTGAGCCAGAACCTGCTGGGCAAATAGCAGCCATAGATGCTGTTCAATCTATTGCCTGCCTGTCATGATTGCTACGGCTGTTGGTCTGCCCAACAACTCGTGCACCAGGGTGCTGCTGCTGCCACAGGATCCCAGCATAGCTGCCAAGGACACCTGGCCCCACCACAAGAAGGCTGGAATCTTGCGCCGCAAAGCACACTGCTGTCAAGCGCTCTCCCATGCGCTTGCCATGGCAGAAGGTGCAGCCTGATCTGTGAGACTGAGACCTGGATGGATTGATGGCCCAAGGGTGGCGCAGCTGTGGTGGTCTACCTTGGCAGGCTGTCTGAGGGGTTGAGATGTGTTGACTGCAGGCACCACAACCCTGGAGCATGCTCCCACTAGTATGACTGATCAAATAGCTGCTGAGCGGTAAGCTTTGCCTTTGCAAGAAGGCAAGTTTTGACCTACGTCAATCAGAGCACGTTCGTTGTGGAATCACTGTGCTGCACGCCTTTTCCATTGAGATAACAACCAGCACAGACATTTGAATCCTGCTCTAGCAATCCCGCCATTGACGATGTCCGTCAGCAGGAATGGTGGGGGCTCAAACGCACATCCGGAGCTGCAGCCGGAAGCTGGCACAATGATCGCCGCAGCAGTGGAGAACAGGGCCGGAGAGGTGAGCGCATGATCAGTGCAAGCAGCTGCGCTTTGAACAAGGCAGGGATCTCGCAGGTGCCTGCAGGTTGGAGTTGCAGCACTGGATACCAGCAGCCTGAAGCTGGCTCTGGTGCAGCTGGTGGAGACCAGCAGGTCGTACAGCTCAACCAAGTACGGATTTGTGTTGCCCTGGCCGCTACTGAACTGCGAGCAATAGCTTCATTGTCTCCTGTGCTGCATGATCCCATGTGACCAGGGGGTTGTCAGGGCTCAATGTCCTATCCTGTTCATCTGCAGGAGCCTGCTGGAAGTCTTGGAGCCGGAGCAGCTGCTTGTCACAGCCAGCCCACAGACTTTGCAGCGGCTCAGGAATTTGAACGAGGCCGTGGCGCACTACAACCAGGTCCCTGTCAGCAGAGGCAGCTTTGATGACAGCAATGTGGGTGTCCAGTTGTGAGACACGCCCATCATTGGGTCATGCCAACATGCCTAGCAGGCCCCCAGGAAGAAGGGAGGCACTGTATTGTGCCCTGCAGTCACTTGCAGCTCGCGCCTGTCGAGATCTTGTCTTGAGCCAGCTTCAGCAAGAACAGCCCTGCCCTGGCAGGCACGCCTCCTCGGTCTTGTTCTGAACCTCAGCCTCGTCAGGACATCTTGCCTGTGTGCAGGGAGCCCTGCTGCTGTCACAGTATAGCAGCAACGACTCGCACCAGCTGGGAAATGCAGCAGCTGCGCACAGCACCTGGTATTTGGCTCTGGGTGCCTGCAGTGCGCTGCTCACGTAAGTCGACCCTGTCTGCGCAGTCTTGACATTTGTAGTTGCTCTGCTCAGTGGTCACGAGCCTGAGACCATTTGTGGGCGTTATCAACCTGCTGCGTAACCCTCACCTGGAGCCGCCTGCATGTCTTCCCGCACAACAGGCAGCCTTTGAGAGCTTGCCTGCACGCCCCCAATCTGGATGGTGCATGCAGCAAGGCACTATGCATGCGCATGGAGGGCTTGTAATAGCTTGTATGCAGGGCTACTCGCTGAAGGCTGCCTCCAGGTATTGCACAGCCCAGGGGATGTGTAAGCACCTGCAGCTTGGGTGGGCACAAGGCTCACACCAGCGGCCTGGGTTGTAAGTTCTCATGCAGGCTGCTTGCTTACAGGTACTTGCAAGATGAGCAGCACCTGGCACTGTCTCCCAAGAGCCTGCAAGTGGGCTTCCTGAGCCCAGACGGGCACATGCAAATTGACTCGGTCAGCATTGAATCGCTGGAACTGGTGAAGGCAATCAGGACTGGCAGGAGCAGTGCCCACAAGTGCGACAGTCTGTTCAGGTGCGCTGAGGCAGTTGGGACTGGGGCAAGCAGTGTCTTCCAACGCGATAGCCTGTTTAGGAGCGCTGTGACAGTGAGTGTTGGGCGGGTCAATGCCCATCAGTGCGACAGTCTGTTGATGCGCTGAGCCACGTACCAGAGCAGTGCGCGTGCAGCACACTCTGCCACCTGGGTCAACTCTTAGAAGGCCGCCTGCCTGACGTCCTTGTGACTGCTGCACGCGGACCAGTGGAGAAGCCTGCATGACAGATCAAGATGCCTGCCTGCTGGAATAGCAGCCTAGTGAGACCACAATTGCAAATCATGAGCCTGCATGTAGGGAAGGGCTGCAGAAGGCTAGCTGAAAGCACACTAAGGAAGAGGCAGGCTCACCAATGACATGCAGGCTCATGAATCGCACCAAGACCAAGTGCGGGGCCAAGCTGCTGCGAGCCAACCTACTGCAGCCGCTAAGTGACCTTGCCACAATCAGCCTGCGCCAAGACACCATCCAAGAGCTGTGTGGAAACACTGAGCTGGCCAGTGATCTGAAGAAGATGCTGGCGCAGCTGCCGCCGGACCTTGACAGGTGGGCTGCCAGCATTGCTGTAGGGCATGGCTCTGGGCATGGCTCTGTCTCACAAGCCTTCCTGCTGTTGTTAAGCTGCGCAGTGCATTGAGTTTAATGCTACACTGGCTGCCGTCTGATTACGCTATGAGGCAGCAACTGTAGCACTGTCCGGCAGGAGGTGCAGTCAGCTTTTGCTCTCAAACACCATGGCTGCTTCCTGGGAAGGTGTGCAATTGATTTGCACACGGCGATCTGTCTGCTGCGCCACTGGGTTTCCGGTCTGCATGCTTGCATGGACATATCGCCTGCTGCACCGCAGGGTGTGCAGTCAGCTGGCAATGCTACCCTCTGCCCAGGGAAAGAGCAATCCGAGCAAGGGCATCGCCTTGGTGGTGCAGAGCCTCATTTTGCTGCGGGAGACCCTGCAGGCGCTGCCCAGTCTGGCACAGGCTCTCGAGCACGCAGACAGCCCCCTCCTGCAGGTGAGGAGATAGTCCACACCCGGCCTGAAAAGGCGCCAGCCTGCAAGTGGACCAATGGCGTCCCCTTGCAGGAAGCTGCACCGAGCTGCAGTGGTCGCATGTTGACCACCATGTCTGCTGCTGTGCGGGATCATGTTGGGCTCGGCCAGCCTGATAAGCAGCATAACCCACCGTGGCTCCTGACTGCAGGCTGTGCAGGCCACCTGCAGCCATCAGGTGTTTGCCAACCTGCTGTCCACTGTGAACGAAACCCTGGACGAGGTGAGCATCATGTGTATGTGCAGTGTTCAGATACAGCAAGGCCAGAGCTTACAACACATGCTGCGCATGTCAAAGGTCACATGCAGCAAGGCCAGGGCGCTCAAGGCAGCCGGCAAGACCCCAAGATGCAGATAACCATCCCTTGGATGTCCCCTTCTTCATTGGTGGTACAGCTGCTGCGCCACATATCGCCGTCCTGCTGGTGCACTTGCTGCCCAGCGCAGAGAGGAAAATGTTGTGCCCAGCGCTGAGCCCCTGACTGCTGCTGCCATACTCGCGTTTACGGCTTGCTGAGCTGCAGCAAGAACAGTGCCAGTCAAATGGTAGGCCATCTACTCGCCGGCCTGCTGCGCTGCAGGACGCCCAGTCAGCAAAGCTCAGCTTCCTCAACAAGGTGCAGCAGTGCTTTGCTGTCAGGAAAGGGCTGGAGGGCATGCTGGACCTGGCCCGGGATGTGTTCTGCCGGGCCACCGAGCAGGTGCACGGCCTCATGGCCACCTACCGGGAGCAGCATGGCCTGGACAGCCTCAAGGTGGCCATCGAACTCTGCACTTGGCATGGCTGCCTCTTGAAACTAGCAGCAATTGCAGAGTTGCTTGGGATGAATCTTGGGCGCTGGACACAGCCTGGAATTTTGTGACCAGCTTACCTCACTCCTCGCGAGGTGGCGGCTCCATGGCACCAACTCCTTGCCTCCAGGCCAGGCTGTAGGCTGCTTGCCGTGTATCACCACTTGAGACTCTTCACTTGGTGGTGCACCCATCACGGTGTATTCATCTGACTTTGCATTGCGCCACTGTGCAGGTGCAATATACAGCCAAGCGGGGCTTCTACATGGTCCTGCAGCAGCCTGGCACCAGCCTCAAGGGCGACAGCACAGCGCCAGACCTGCCTGCCGGCTTCCTGCCGCTGCAGGGCAGGGGCACCAGCAGCCTGGATTGCACCTCACAAGAGCTCAACACCCTGAATGTCAGGCTGGCCAAGGCAGCCAGCGACTGCCTGATTCTCACGGAACAGGTATGCTGGCCTTACCAGCCACACACTGACCTGTGTGCTGCATCACTACAGTGGAAGTGAAGGTTACCTTGTACAATTGCTAGGTACGGCGTTTGTCTCACTTTTTGTCTGTGGTGTCTGTGAAGCCAATCCAGGCTCTGTGTGAGCTTCCATATGACCTTCACAGCCAGGGTGATGCTGGAGCAGCACAGCACCAGCACAATGTGCAGGCGCAGGTTCAAGCAACCCCGATGTTCTGGTGGGGCTGAGCACTGCCATGGCTTTGGCTTTGCTGCGCCTTGACCATCTGCACAGGTCCTTCCACATACCGTGCTCAGCCAGCCTGCTGCGTTGCGCCCGCCGTGCACCTGCCATGGCGGTGGCTGAGCTTTGCCTGGACTGTCTGCACAGACCCTTCATCATGCCCAGCAGCTCAACAACTGCTGCAGGTGCTGAGCAAGGCAGTGGCTGTGGCATGCTGCCCCCATTGCAGATCCTCCCTCAGGTCTGACTTGTCGACCCGACCCTCTGCAGGTGCTGGGCAATGTATTGGCAGCGGCTGTGCAACACCTGGACCGCCTGCACAAGCTGCTAGACAGCATTGCCCTGCTGGACATGCTGGTTTCCCTGGCCGATCTGGCACAGAATGCAGTGGGGCAGTATGTACGGCCGCGCTGCACAGAGACTGGTTGGTATTGGTGTTGCCAGCTGCTCTGGGGCCTGAAGTGGCTGCATCGGGCCAAGTACCTGCCCGCGTAAAGTGACTGCTGGCAGCATGCAGCATGCAGGCCCTGAAGACTGCATGCCATGTCTGCTTGCTAGAGGACAGTGCTGTGCATCATCCCCCTCCCACACCCCGTTTCCCCTCAAGGTGTAGGTCTGTACAGGCTGCTCCCCATCTCACCAAAACGCATTTGATGACATGCATGTAGGGCCCCTGGCGATCGTCGACGGCCGCCATCCCACCCTGGAAGCAGCCATGGAGGGGAAATTCCAGGCCAACAACACCTACCTTGCGGAGGCCTGCAGCCTGCACATCATCACCGGGCCCAACATGGCTGGCAAAAGCACCTACCTGAGGCAGGTAATGGGACGAGTAAACGCCCCTAAGCCTTGCTGAAATTAACCCACTTCCTGCACCATTGCTTCAGCCGGCAGTCATTGGCAGGGCTGCAGAGATGCAATGCGTGCATGCCTGCATGTAGGTGCCTGCATGCGTGTGCCTGCCACATGTACTCAGACAGGGCTGTTGCGCACCTGCACATGATGTCACGGCATGGCATGAGGTGGCCTTGGCCACAAGTCATCAATGTTGGCTCTGGCATCTGTTGGTCTAGCTCCTTGATGTGGCTGCTTGCTGTGTGGACGTACATTGGCTGCAGCAGTGCTGCGTATCCCATTGTTGTCATGGCCGACATCGGCTCCTTTGGCTGTGCAGTCAACACATCATGCTTTTGTGGCAAAGGCTTCACCGCATGCAGACGGTGCTCATTGTGGTCAAGGCCCAGACTGTTTCCTGCATGCCTGCCAAGTATGCCAGAGTCAGACTGGGCATCCTGTGGGAAAGCCACACAAGATGCAGACAACTCTGTGCCACCGCGGCAACTCTCTTTGTGGCCTTGAAATTGCCCGCACCAGGCCAGACCCTGATGCACTCCTGCATTTCATAATATGTAGGCAGCGCTGCAGACCTGCTTGCAGGTGGCCCTCATTGTCATGATGGCGCAGATTGGCTCCTTTGTGCCTGCTCGATATGCATCAATCAGGCTGGTGGACAAGGTGTTCACCCGCATTGGCACCCAGGACAGCATTGAGGACAACTCCAGCAGCTTCCTGGTGCGGACTGTAGGCTGCACAAGTGGACTGCAGCAGCTTCCTGGGGCGCACCTGCTGCTCTCTGCAATCCTAGGCAGGCGTGTGCACTGATGGGGGTTGCTCGCGTCTGCTGCAAGAACCACTGCGGTAGATGCCAGATGTGCTGTGATGCTGTCTTGGGCCTGCTTCAAGCAGTTGCTCACGTGTTCGTGCCAGCACAGACCTGTGCTTATGGGCACCGTTGATTGGCATGTCTGCTGCCGAGCTGGGGCAGCTGTGAATTTGCTTAAGCGGGCATGCCCCCTGCAATGGCGTCACGGCCCAATGTCCCCCTGCAGGTTGAGATGCAAGAGATGAGCTATATTCTGAGGCATGGTACCCAGAGGTGAGACGTGCACCATGTGACCTTCCTGCCCCTTGTGCCAACTTGTCCTTTGTGAGCCGGCAGCGCTGGGGGCTTGTGGGGTCAGGCAGACCATCAATCCTGGAATGCAGGAACAGGAGCCTCTTGAGGCCACTAAAGTGTACGGCATCTCCTGCAGGAGCCTGGTGATCATTGATGAGCTCGGGCGCTCCACCTCCACAGTGGACGGGACTGGCATTGCATGGGCCATGGCCGAGCACCTCATCAACCTGGGTGGGTGCCTGCTGGCAGTTGTTTGATAGGCAGGGCAGGTAGCTTGTTTAAGGCCTGTATCATGTGGGGCTTTGCAGCAGGCAAACACAGGGCAGCGTCTGTGCCTGCACTGGTTTGCAGCAGCGCTGCAGGGCAGATGTTTGCGCAGACTGTCCGCGTTGCTATGCTGCAACGGCCAGGCAGCCTGACTTTGCTGCTGGTACCCTGCGTGCAGGCTGCACGCTTCAAATGACAGACCCCTCTCAGACACTCTCACTGCTGTCACTAAGTGCATGCAGGCTGCCCAACTCTACTGGCAACCCACTTCCAGAAGCTGGAGGCCCTACCAGAGGTCTACCCCAACTGCAGGCTGCACCACTTCAAGGTCCATGCAGCAGGCAGCAGCCTGAATTTTACAAGAGAGCTGCTGCCTGGCCAGCAGCAGAACCTGCACTATGGCCTGCTGTTGGCAGAGGCAATGGCGATGGATCAGGGAGTGAGTTGTTGCAGGCACTCGACAGCTGTGTTGTTTTGTTAGCTGCTGCGCGGCTGGCTAGAATTTGCACTGTGAGGTGCTGCTTTCAAAAGATAAGGCGTTCAAGAAGGCGGTGAGCTGCAGGCTGATTCGTACATGATGGGTGTGTTGTGTGCTGCTTGCATCCATTTCATGTTCTCACTGCGCCTCGGCTGCACATGCGATTTGCTGTGCAGCATGCAGTTGCCACAAGTGGATGTGATGTGCTGCAGATACTGGCAAGAGCCACCAGGATAGCAGAGCTGGTTGCAGCGGAGTCAGCCCATGAGACCTTGCTACCGGCTGGTGATGACTCACATCAGCAACTCTCCAACATGTACTCTTTGGCTGACAAAGTGAGTGCTCTTCATGCAAGAGCTGGCCAACATGTGCTGCGGTCACTGCATGCAGATGTGCCCCTGAAAGACTGCCAGCATGTCTTGAAGCCTGTGTTTATGCAATCAGGTGTGCAGCTTGGCTGATGCCTGGAGCTCTGAGGATGACGAAGGCCGTGACAGGCTGAAGAACCAGTTTCAAACTCTGAAACAGCAGGCTCACGGCCTGGCTCTTTTGACCACCACAACACTGAATGGCGGTCCGAGCCCTGAGGGTAGTGCGTGATTAGGCTGTTCAGTCGGCAGCCTGCCACGCCTGTCACAGATGTGTTCCAGGCATTCCTGTGCAGCGCAAAGCCCTTCTGCAGCTCCAGTGCCTTGCAGAGCACAGCAATGGCATTGCCGGGCTGGGGGCAGATCAGCTGTGTGTGCAGAGGCAGTGCTACAGCCTGGCATGAATGCGTCTGCTCACAGACTGCCTGCTAAAAGAGAGCACTATAAGTTTCATTTCCACCTCAGGTTGAGGCACACAGGTGCTATGCTAGAACTGGTAGCATTGCCAAAGCCACCCAAGCCCCTATAGGTGCATCACCAACCACATCCCAGAGAGAGCTGGTCCGCAAAGCAGTATGCTGGGACAGCATGTTGCCTGCAGAAAATTTGACCACATACATTGTGCAGCATGAGTTGGTGGCCCATGGCAGTCACTGCTGTCCTCATGAACATAATGTGCAACGAGGACACACAGCTGCTGTGCAAAGTTCCAGGCACCCAGCTGGAATGGCAAAAGAGTCAGCCCTGTGTGGCCTGTGCTGCAGTCTGGAGAACCACTGTCAGACTGGCAGCTGCCGGCATGCAGATGCTTGATTAATTTAGATATGTAAACAACATGCAAAGAGAATCGTGGTGTTGGGGCCAGGCGTATGCAACAGGGGATGCATCAACTCTCTGTCTGGTCATCTTGATCATTGGCGCGTACATTAGTGTGGAAGTTGACAGTTTTTGTTAGGCATGACGATTTCGGCCAGCTGCTCTACTAAAGGAAGGGGATGACTGTACCCCAGTCTATGCAGTGCTGTGCCTCACTGCCACCTTCCCTGGGACGGCTTCCTGCTTGCTACATGTTGTGTCACATGCTGTGCGCCTGGAAGGGCTGACAGCCTGAGTCTGGGAATGGCAGGTCTGGGCCGGGGGCAGTTGGCCGCCAATGAACTGTTTTCATCCTGACCGCCAGGCTTGTCCTGGTGCTTGACAGCACCTGCATGCAGCAGCATGCCCCAAGCTTGGCTTGCAGCTGTAGGCCTTGCATGCACACACAAAGGTGGCGCTGCGGGGGGTCAGAATGCACTGCTGACCACCACAGCCATGCTCTGTAACACAGCAGAGAGTGACTCTCACCTGGTGCACTGGCGCTGCAGCTGGCTGAGCCTGCAAAGCGCTTGCCAGATGAAGGCGCCTGGCTGACAGATGACAGCTTGCCTACGGCGGTCCCTGTAGCACCACCCTTGCCTGGAGGGCCCTGTGCAACCGTCTGGGCACCAGCAGACAAGTCGTTGTGGTGTGCAAGTGGCTTGGCAGCTGAAGTGTCTGCTGGCGCTGCCTTGCTGCGCAGCACAGGCTTGGCTGGCCCTGGCTGGGCGCTGGCCTGCCCAGCAGAGCTGCCACCAGCCCTCCTGCTGATCGCCACACCCCTCGTGCTGCTTGCAGCCTGCATGACCAGCAGCGCTGCCTCAGTCATGCTGCCCAAACGCGTCCGCTGATGTGACCCTTGCATGAGCCAGCATGGACTCCTCCTCAGACTCAGCCGCACAGATGCATGGCTGTGCCCTTTGGTGCTTGACTGCGGACAGAAACAGTCACTTACGCTCCTTGCCAGCCAGTCAGGCAAGCACCTCAACAGGGCACAGTGTTCAATTGTAGGCATACGCAAAGCAAAATCCTTGTACCTGGCTAGTCATCCGTGGCTCCATTTTGGACCCTGCAATCCCAGTGGCGACCACCTCCGTGTGCCTTGCAGTGTCCTGCAGCATCAGCAAACTGCTTTAGCAGCGCTGCAACAATGCACATACTGTGCACAGGAGTCAGATATGGCTTCAATGTGCCTCTTAACACAGGGTTGAAGCACACTTAGATTGTCACCACAAGCAAACTTTCCATCTGCAGGGGCAGTTGTGGAAACTTCAATCTCATCCTTGTTGCCAAAAGCAGCACACCTCACGTCCTGTTGCAACCTGACCTGGCTGTCCCCTCTCTCGCTGGCCCAGCTGAAACCTGCAACAGCACCGCAGGTCTTCGAATGCAGAGGCATGTGTCTGCAACTCACCAGCTTGGCTGCTCCTGCTGAAGCACCACCCCTCTTGGCAACCTCCACAGCCTCCTTGCCTGCTGCAGTGAGAGTCACCGCAGCTGCTTGCCGGCCCATGTTACTGGGCTGCTTGGTTGCGAGGTCACAAGCCGCCTTGCTGGGTCTTGCCATGGCCATCGGCAGCTCAGCAGGCGCTTGAGGCCGGGCAGCCACAGTAGCACCACTCTTGCCGGCAGGTGCTGGCGCTCGAGTCGATCGGCTGCTGGCTCTGCCCACCTGGGGCACTGCCGCCCCTGCGCCCCTTGCTTTCTGTGCGACATTGATGGGCCCCACCCTAGGTGCTGCAGCCGCTTTGCCAGCTTCCGGCATGGCCCCAGCCATGGCTGGCACCTGCTCTGCCGCTGCTCTTCCCTGCGCAGCAGATGCTGGTTCAGCACCTTTGGCTGCCGACTTCTGCTCTGCTGGTGCTGCCACCGGCGCCTTTGCAGTGCTGGCCTCCTGTCTGGGGAGCGCCAGGTGTGGCTGCGCCATCGGACTCCCCTGGGGCGCCTCTGCCTGTCTGCCCTCGGGCTGCCGGGCGGCCACGACCTGCCCCCTCACTGCCCACAAGGGCCCGTAGGAGGTGACCTGCTCCAGTCTTGCGCTGCCAGCAGCAGCAGCAGCAGCAGCCGCCTCCCCATTGCGGCTGCTGCTGGCTCCCTTTGCAGCTGCAGGTTGCACTGCCGGGCTGCCTGTGGGGATCTCCCACGCCACTGGGGCTCTGGGCAGCCGTGAGGGCAGCAGGTCGGCACTGGTCGCTGCCTCAGTGCCTGCAGACTGCATCGGGACAGGCGGCAGCCTGCTGAGCGTCGTGCCAACAGCATCGGCTGAGACGCACAGCCCCAGCTCCTCCGATGCACCTGCAGGCCAAGTGCGATGCTCGTATGAAAGGGATATGAACAGGCAGGGTACAGGCATGGTACAGGATGATGGGTTTGTCTGTGTGAAGCAGACCCTCTTGCTGCTTGACTCAACCACGCAAGATTGCGGCTGGGATCAAAGGCAGACTGCTGCCCTGCACAGTAGGTATAGGCACAGAGCCCTCACCTGACTCCCCCACACCCTGTTGCAGCCCCACTTCCAGTCCTTCACGGCTTGCAGCAGAAGGGGCAGCAGAGCCCCCAGGGGGCACCATGCTGCTGTCAAAGCCCCCTGCGCTGCCCTCAAGCAGTGCGGCGTGCTCCCCTGGAGGTGCAGGGCCCCTGAAGTCCAGCTGCCGCCGCTGGCTTTCCATGCCGCCCTCCTCCCGCCTGCCGCCACTGCTGCCGCCACTGCCACTGGGCACAGCCTTCATGGGCGCACCCGGCTGCACTGTCGCCTCTGGCTGCAGCTGCACCGCCGGGTCTGAAGGGGTGTGGGGGCTGCTGCTGCCCCTTGCAGCCCTGCTGCTCCCCCAGGGCTTGCCGGCGCCCTCTGCGCTGAGTGCGGGGCCCACCGTGCTGGTGGCAAGCGGGGTTCTGGTGTCTGTCATGAGCTCAGGGGCTGCAGGGGCATCTGCTGGTCCAGGCTGAGCGGCCGCTGGCAGGTGATGGGCTGCATCTGAGGTTGACCTGTGAGCTGAGCGCTTCAATGAGAGATCAGCAGCCCCAGCAGGGTCAGCATCAGCGCTGGCCGCCACCAGCTGACAGGGCAGCCTGCCAGACGTGCTGGAGCCTTCATCCTCTGTGCTCCACATGCCAGCTGCAGCCCTGGACCCCTCCAGCCCCTGACTGCCTGTACAAGGGGCCTCCGCCGGCCCGTCGGTAGGCAGCGGCCCAGGGCCGTCGCTGCGCAGCCCCTCCTGCAGGCCACCCTCTGGCGCTGCCGCTGACAGTAGCGCGTGTGGGCTGTTCCTGCTGAAGTCTTGGGGGAAGGCCTCTGCAGCCAGCAGGCCCACGGCCAGAGCAGCTGCGTGGTCCTTGGCAGCCACCTCCTCCAGGGACAGGCGATCTGCACGGGGCCGCAGCAGAGGTCAGAGCACAACTGCAGACAGCCGGCGGCGATCTGCCAGGCGCAACACAGCCTGCCATCTGAGCGGTCTTGGCACAAGTCAGGGTGCAGCTGCCAAAGAGCAGCAGCGCAAAGCTCATGCCTGTGCAAGCACAACTACAGCGTAGCACATCCTCATGCAGAGGGTGTCTCAGCTGCCAAGAGGCAGCAACGAGCAGAGCAGCACAACCACAATGCCAGTCATCTGGACCTGCTCACAGACATCAGCGCATGGACATCTGAGGCTGAACACAGCTGCTCTCCCGGGCTGATTGGAAGGCTGTCTCTCTAGCTGAGTGAGCTGCGTCAGCACAGCAAGCCTGACAGTAATTCACCTGCAGTGTGAGGACCCTGCTCATCCTCCAAGCGTACAGCCACAGTGTGCTGCTGCACATCCTCATCGCCTGCAGCCATGATGCAGCCCCAATTTCAGGTGTAGCATACGCTATGCAGCTGCTTTTGTGCACTGACAACGCAGCTTTTCACTGCCAGACAAGCTCCTGCTGGTGGGGTCATGTCCTTGCATGCATTGCCCACTGCCTCTGCCGCAGCAGTCTCCAGCACCACCTGTTTGCAGCTCAGAGACAGGATGCTGAGGATGGCAGCTTCACCTGCGGCACCCACTGTCTCTCCGCTGCAGCCCCCTCCAGCACGCACAGGCTGCTGGACGACAAGCTCACCTGCGCTGCCAGCCGCCTCTGCTGCAGTCTCCAGTGCCAGGAACTCGTCTGTCCCGGCCAGCTCCAGCCCCTCATGCTGCTGGGGAGGGAAGCTGGCTGGCACGTGTGCGGGCTGCTTGCGGGCAGACTCGCCGGCAGCCTCGGCCATGGGCGTCCTGTCCCACACAATGCGGCGGCCCCCCAGCTGCTTGCTTCCGTCAGGGGAAGGCGTCTCTCCAGAGCAGCCTGGCAGTGATGAGAGCGTGACTGCCTGACTGCACATACTTGCTGTGAGCTGGTGCGGAGTACCGGTACAGCAGACTGGCAGGGGCCATGGTCAGCGGAGGGGCTTGTGAGCTGCGGTGATCACGCCGCCAAGTATGGCCCCTATCAGATTCCTGGGAGGGGGATGAGTGGTTTGCAGGCACGCATCAAAGGTGGGGGGACAACGAGTAGCGAGTGGTGGGGTGACAATGATTGCAGACAGGAGATGTCAGGCTTGTTTTAGCTTGTGCCAGTGCGCAGTGGGCTCAGCGTGCAAGGAAGGCACAAAGGCATGCAATGCAATGAGCTTGGTGAAGCGGCTGCTGCAGGCTGCACACTCAGCAACCCCACCTGCTGCTGCCTCCACAGCTGCTGCAGCCTGCTTGGCTGCAGCAGCAACGCCTGCAGCTGCAGTCCTTGCAGCCTCCATCGTCGCCTCGGCGCCGGCCGCCACCTCGCCAGGCGACATCAGGCTGCCACTGGGGGACACCCTCAGCAGGGCGAGCACCGCCTCTGCCTGGGCCGCTGAGCCAGAGCTGCCTGGGCTGCTGGTGCTACTGCGGGGCTCTGAGCCTGGCAGGGCCTGGCTGCCGGGAGCCGGCAACCGGGCCTTGTCTGCAGGTGTGGTGGTGCCAGGCGTTGCCTTGGCCCTCCTGGCAGAGCCTGCTGGCATGACAGAGGCCTTCCTGCCGGCTGCTGCCGTGCGCCTGGCCTGCTGTGCATGCGAGGGCCTGGCAGGGGCTTTGCAAGGGGGCGTGCCTGCCTCTCTGCCTGCAGCCGCCTGAGGCGGGGCCGGCTTGCCATGCGATGGCTGCATGTGCGGCGCGGTAAGTGTGCCAAGGGGCCACAGGTCATCGCCAGTGCACTGCACCGCGGCATCGGCTGCCGCCTTGGAAGGTGCCCTGGGGATAACCGCCTGCAGCCCCGGTTCCCCCTGGCTCAGCAGCGACTGCTGCCGGCTCAGCTGCCCACTCAGCTGCCTGCCCTCCCCCCCGGCCCCAGCCTGAGCAGCCTCCAAGGCAGCGTCAGGCCACGACAGCATGAGCTGCCGCACTGCCCGCATGCCAACAGCGGCAGTCACGCGGCTGCCCTGGCTGTCAGCAGGCGACGTCCCCGGGCTGGCCCCGATTGCAGAGTTGGGGCACCGAGCTCCTGTCGACGGGCTGCTAGTGCCGCTGATGCATACCAGCAGGGGGGCCTGGCAGAAGCCTGTAGCCTTGCCCTGCACAATCAGTGCAGCGTACCATCACCAGGCTGCTGGCCTGTGGCTGACACCAGATACTGAGGCCTTGCAGGAGTGTCCAGCGGATGCAAGGGGCATAAGACCTGGCACCAGAGGTGAGGGTAGCAGATGTAAGTTGTACTGTGCTGATTGTGGATAGCATACAGTGGAACAACTGAGACGCTAGGCAGGGCATACATTGAGCTGAGGGGCGCAGTTCAATTTGAATTCAGGCAGCAACGAGCAGGTATGGCAGCTGCCTGCACAGCGGCTTGCCTCCGGGGACAGCTTGTCAGCGACTGCCTCTGCCACCAGGGCCTGCGCCTCAGCTCGTTGATCACCAACACTGTGCACCTGCAGCATGCACAGCAGCGTTCTCAGGTACTTCTGCCTCAGTCCCTTGATCTGTGCCATTCACACAGCCGCTGCAATGCCCTGATGCACTGCCAAAGTGTGACTGGAGCTGGCAGGTCCTGTGTGTGACAGCCAAAGCAGCACTTGCTCACTCACACATGCCTGCTTGCTCCATGCTGCCCGGACAGCTCAGCCTTGCAGCACAGCAGCTTTGGCCTTGCAGCAGCCCAGCCTCACCATGTTGCTTGCTGTGACAGCTGCGGCCTGCGCCATTGCAGTCTCCAGCAGCTCTGCCAGCTGGGCAATGCTGTCAGCAGTGACCTGCTGGAGCGCCACCATGGTGTCATCCACAGCTGTGGCAGGCTGCACACCCTGGGGCAAGTGCAGGACAGCCTGCTGGGTCAGCTGCAGGGCACAAGCGGACAAGGGTCAGATTGAAAGCCAAGAAGACAGCGAAGAATGGTGAGCCAGGTCTGATCTTGACAAGGCGGCTGCAGGCAGTCCGGTTTGTGACGAAAGCAGACTCTGAGGGGTGGCATCCAGTAGCAAGGGTGCAAAATTGCCTGCTGTGCTGAGCTTAAGGGCATGCTGAGCGGAATGACTTCAGGTGTGCAGGGTGCACTCTGTCCAGCAACACATGACAATGCCACCGCGTCAGCTGCTGGCGATGGAGCATCAAGACTGGGCATCAGTGCGTGCATCAAGCAGGCGAATGCCAGCCACTGCGGCAGCAGGCGGCCTCGTCTGGAGCTGGAGCAGGACTGCTGGCTGGGTGGACTGCACAGCCATCCACTGCAGCACCCGCTCTTGCTTGGGATGTCCAAACCTCAAACAGAGATCTCACCTGCACTGCGCGGTCCAGAGCCTCCTCTACCTGCGCAGCCACAGCTCCCACCACCGCCCGCGACAGCTCCCCCACAGTGGTGTGCCCCTCAGGGACAGCGCCCTCCAGGCTTGCAGACACACAACCGACGTCACTGCCAGCAGTGCCAGTGGCCCCCGCGTGTGCCAGCAGGCCGATGACAGCAGCAGGTGGTGGTGCTGTGCCCACACAACTTTGCTGGGCTGCAGCTGCCTCTGCAGAGCTAGTGTTGCTGCTGTCAGCTGCTGCAGCGTGCACCAATCCAGAGGCACTAGCAGCTGGGGCCAGAGGTGCAGTCCCAGCCTGCGGTCTGCCTGCCCCCCCTGCAGGCTTGGCCTGCCCAGGGTTCTGCTGCTGCCATGCGCGCAGCTCTGCGCGCGCACACGCCTCTGCAGCCCTGTGGGGTGCTGCGCCCACCGGGTCGGCATACAGGCTGTCCAGTGCGAGAGGGTTGCTGCTCTGCACGCTGCCACTGCCGGCAGCCAGCAGCACCGGGTTCAGCCTGAAGGTGCCCACGCTGGCACTGCCTTCTGCGCCTCCCACCATGTCAGCACCTGCAGAGGCACAAAGCGGGTGGTCAGCTTGGCTCGCATCTGTTGGCTGTCGGAGTGGCAAGCTCGCACGTTGTGATTCAGCCTACACCAGGCCGTGGCTGCAGTGCCTGCAACAGTGCAAGCCCTGGATCGCTGCCTGAGCTGGTGGATTGCATACATTCCTGTGAGCAGGCCAATCACTCTGTGTGCCAGTTTGCCCCCCTGCAGAACTGGCACAGTGGCAAATGCCATGCTGTTTGGCTGCTTTGGCTAGCTGGATGTGGCTGCTGGCAGCAGTGCCAGCATGGTCATGTGGTCACATGTGGCCTAACTGGCTTCACAGCCGCAAGCTATCGGTGTGGGGCGGCGCACCTGATGGTGGCGCACATGCTGGGGTGCTGCCTGGACGCAGCCTGTCGCTGCTGGCAGTGGTGCCAGCGCTGGACGTGCGACCATGTGTGGCCTCGCTGGGCAGCACTGCTGTGCTGGCAGCGCTAATGCTGGAGAGCTCGGGCGACTGTGGAGCCCCCAGGTCAGGCGTGGCTGCTGGGTCACCCCTGGAGCTTGGCAGCGGCAAAGCAGTAATGGAGACAGCACTGGTGTCCAGGCCGGCGTCTGCTGTCCCTGCACCACAGGAGGCAGCACTGCTTCGACTTCCTGCTACAAACTGAAGGGTGGCGTCTAGACTGGCACTGTTGCCTCTGCATGAGGGTTATGAGGTCCAGTCCAGGTCAACCAGCAGCCTCTGCAAGAGGGTGGGGCATTATCAGTGTCAGCACATGGTGAGAATGACTTGGGCTCTCATCCATCTTCACAGCTGAATGCTGAAGGCAGCATCTGAAGCCAGGCTGGTGTATGGCACCCACGCCAGGACTTCAAGCAAGGAATGCACGTGACAGCTGCTTTGAGGCTTACCAGACCAGTCCTGCCATATGCCATGGGCCAGTGCACATACAGCTGACAATCGGCAAAGCAGGAGCCCCACCAGTGGTGTCCATCTCCAGGGCAGCCAGCTTGGACGGCTGCACGGCACCTCCAGACAGCATCTGCGCGCACAGAGGAGGAGCTGTTTACCGATCCAATGGACGTCCACATGCACAGGATAGGTGACACACAGAGCCCAGCTAACAAGGCAGCACCATGCGCAGACAGCTCATGGAACATGCACTGCCGTTTTCTGTGTGTGTAGTGTGGGATGACGGGCTTCCGGGTGTCACTGTGCATGCCACTCTGCAGGCAGCTTACTTTAGCAGCCTTCTGCTGCAGCAGAGTAAGGGCAGCCAGCTGCAGCCGGGCCCGCTCCAGCACTGCAGCATGGCCACCAGCGTCCAGGACGCACCCTGCGGGCAGCTCGCCGCTGGCGCAGAAGGCAGTCAGCTGCAGCAGCAGCCGGTGCACATGTCACAGTCTGCACAGCTGTGGCCTGATGCCCAACCTGAATAGGTGCCTTGAACCAGGCATGGGGGCAGGCATGCCCTGCATGCAGGCATTGGTTCTAGGTGGCAGGCAACAGCCCTGCTCAGAGGCAGGGTGCACTTGAACTGCCTCAAGCCTGATGCACAGAGGGTAACGGACAGCTCAAACCTGGCAGCAGCCCACATCAGCAGGCCGCGCCAAGGGCAGGCCAAATGGGCAGGTTGCGCCGAGGGCAGGCCAAAGGGCAGGCCAGAAGGGCAGGTCAAGAAGCAGTGATGGGTGCACAGGATCCAAACATCACACCACTGAGACACACACAACACAACAGGAGCTGGGCTCACCCTGGCAATGCCTGCCAGCATGGCGTCCTGCATGGCGTCGAACTGCTCCTGCAGGTTGCTGCCTCCCTCCTGCACAGCAGTGCAGGGAGGTCAACCCTATCTCAGCTGAGTCTTGGGCACACCACTGTCGTCAACTTCCTGTGAACCCAGCGAGGAACCAGGCAGTCATGCCGGGTCCTTGTTGAGCTGCTGAAGCGAGCTCACGCTGCGCAGCCCTGCACAGGTATGGGTCCGAAGCGCTGTGAGGCATACCATGTTCAGGCGGGCCTGCTGCTCGCACCTTGCTGCTCTGCTTGAGTGCCTGTAGCATCTGCCTGGCCCGCACCAGCGCAGGGAAGCCCCTGCGCAGCATGGCCTTGATCGCCCTGTGCAGCTCCCCCGGGGTGCACATGCTGATGGTCACGCGCTTGTAGGTCACCACCCGGTGCATCAGGCCGATGCCCTCCATGCCTGCAGCAAAGGAGCGAGAGAGCTGACAGCCAGATTGTGCATAGGCAGACGTAGCCATCCATGGGCAGCTCCAGTCGCCTGGGCGATTCCCTAGCCACAGTCGGCATCAGCTTGCTCATACTGCACCTGTCCACTGCGCCTGCTCAGCAGACAGATGAGCTCCAGCAGACATGATGAGCTCCACGTAGATGCCCTCTGCAAGCCCCGCAGCATGCAGTCAGCATTCGCCAGATTGACCTACCACCATGGGCACTCTTCAGACACAGCACTGGCATGCTTGCCGTCAACAAGCCACGGAGCATGCTCGAAGGATGCACCCCAGGCCCTAACCCCAGCATACAGTCAGCCACAGCCAAGCTGCGGCCGGTCAGAGAACAGCCTGCGTCACATGAGGCACAGCAGATATGCCATCTCACCCACCCACCTTGTGTTTGGGCACTGCCACCTGAAGCTCCGCGGTCACAGCTCAGACCCCACTGGATTCACTGCAAGTCTGCATGCAACCCACCTCCACATGCAGTCAGCCAGCGCCGCCCCTCATTGCATCGATTGAGTCTAACACCTCAGGGCCAGCTCATCGGGCACATCTGCAAACTTCTGTGCAGCCCATGCAGCCTGTGGGCAGGCTTTGCAGGGTGCACCTCATGGCAGCCTGGCTCTGTCCCTATCCCTTGAATCACCACACACGTCCAGGGCCACTTCAGCCTGCACGGCTGCAAAACCCTACTTGACCCACCCAGCATGCGGTCGGGCACCGCCAGATTGAGCTCCAGGGTCATGGGGTCCACTTCCTGCATCTCCACCCAGTAGGGCAGCACCAGGCACGTGCGCACAGGCTCAGCGTTGGGAGCCTTTTGCGGATGTGAGCCGCGCATGAGGCGCTTTAGCCCTGCACGGTCGTGCCAGGATATGAAAGCACAGTAAACATGTGTGAATGTTGGGCATGGAGTGAGGCTGCTCGGGCTTGCCAACATGGCAGGCGGTTACTGCTCAGCAGCTGCAGTGTCATTGCAGGCACATCGGGGATACCCCAAGTGGCTGAGGAACACGGCAGTCTCGTTGCAGCATGCACGCTGTCTCAATTGAGGGTCACTTGCAGCATGTGCAGCGCAGCAGAAAAAGAAGAGAGCATCGACTCCCTGCAAGTTCGCTCCACACCTGGCAGGCGACGCTTGTCGGCCTTGGCAGGTGCGTCGCTCAGCAGCTCCAGCTGGCCCGTCAGAGGGCACAGGCTGCAGCGGCTGGGACCTCCAGGCACTGGCTTGTTGTTCCCCAGGAGAACTACAGGGGCACTGAGGCAGCACCTCAGCAACGCAGAAGATGCATGCTGACACTGCACCGGCGCCCAGCAACATTGCGGGCATCAGCAACAGCTCAGTCTCCTGGCTGCTTGGCTGCCAAGCTGCGGGGCAGCTGAAGGCAGCTGCCATGTACCTTGCATCAGGATCAGCGTCGCGCACTGCGCATGGACAGTATCAGATGCACATCTGGCACAGGCAGCTGCCTCTCTGCTGGTACCAGGCAGGCAGTGAGGCCCACCTGTGCGACACAATGCAATCCCAGAGTTGTGGCCGGCGTTGTCTGGCATGCAACATGGCTGCAGCCGCTCGCCTGCATGGTCGGAGTCCTGCTGCTCCAGGAAGCTCCAAAACAAACTCCAGAAGCTCTCCAGACAAACCATCACACAGGCCACCAAGCTGCACAGCAGGGTCTTTGCTGCACCAGGGAGCTGAGCTGAGACCCTGGCTCGAGCAGCAACCCGCTACCACCCAGTCACGTGCACGCCTACCTGCATTGCAAGGCCTCTGCTGCTCCAAGTAGCTGCGGGCGCCTCCCTCCTCCTCCAGCAGGCGAGCAGTGCTGCTCTTAGGGACAGCCAGGTCCAGAGGGGTGTGCCCGGCCTGGTCGCGGGCCTGGGTGTCGCAGCCATGCAACAGCAGGCGAGACACGCAGGGCCTGCAGGTGTGCAGGTGGGCACAGCCTGTGAGAGTGGGTAGCAGCCATGTAGACCAGCAGGTCACAAGGAGCTGTGCCTGGGCCAGCGAACTAGGAGGCTGGCAGCCTACCTCGTCTGATGCACGATTGTCTGATCAAGGTATTCCTGAGCAAGGCAAGACACAGGGGCATTTACTGTTTTGTGGCGCACGCTCAAGGGCGATACTGGGCTGGCAACTCAGGCTGGAGTGGTCTGCAACCTATGCAGCCTCTAGACATCTGGTCATTTCCCCTTGCAAGATGACCGAGAGCTTCTGGATGACTCACGTCTGAGCGTTCTCGGCAGCGATGTGCAGGGCAGTGCTCCCGCTGGCGTCAGGAGCATCAGCCTCCCCTGGCAGCGCGGCGTGCAGCAGGTCCCGTAGGTGGGAGGCATCGCCAAAGTGAGCTGCCCAGTGCAGCCCCGTCCTACCCTGCTGCAGCTGGCAGGACAGCTGCCGCATCAGTGTGCAAAGTGAGCGACACCACAGCATGGGCCAAGCGGTGCAACGCTGTGCAGCAGGCAAGGCAGCGCCTGTGGTTTGAACAGGCATGTGCCTTCCAATTTGTGGACGATGACAGCCCCGGGCTGGAACCAGTCGAGACAGGCCACTCTGCAGCGTGGAGCAGCCAAGGCCTGCTGCGCCGCAGCAGGGATTCCCTCAAGGTTGCCACCGTGCCAAATAGCTCAGGGTTCCTGTCACATCCGATGCAACAAAGCGCACAGGGGTCTTGGGTTGGCCACCAGCAGAGTTGGGCCCTGCCGCACATTCAGGTGGTACTCAGAACAACCCTCTGCCATGACTTGGCAGTGAACCAGGCAATTGCGGCGCAGGACAGCACTTGCTGGTCATGACAACAGGCAGGCATGGCTCACTACCCGCCAGCCATGACCTGCTGGCGCACTGCGCATGTGCACCATGCTGTGTGCACCGCATGACAGCTGCACGTGAGGCCTCACCGCGCTGACTGCCCCGCAGGTGCTGGCGCCCGCCAGGACGGCCAGAATCCCCCCTGACAGCTGCCGGTTGCCCTCGCGGCTGGTCTGGAGGACCTTCATCAGGAAGCGGGGGCCCCTCTGTTTGAGCAGGAGAGACCTGCAGCCAATCCTCATGCCGTGTGAAGGCCAGCAGCCTGCAGCACCTGAGGTTCACAGACAGTGCCTTGAACCGCAATGATGCACCTGCTGCACCCCACACAAGTGCAGCAGCCCTCAAGCCTGTCCAGGGTCCAGCCACCGTGCCTGTGCACACCAATGTGGTGCTGCTTACTCCCAAGAAGTCCGGCGCTCCTGCACTCCACACGATTGACACCAGTCCTGAGGTCAATTTGACACGGCACTCCCCACTTGTGGTTGCAACGCAGGAGGTCCAGTGGCGCCTCAGGCAAGCAAGGCTTCACAGGTGTTGACAAGGAGCACCCAACTCTGAGGTGGGGGTGGTGACTGGTCTTTCCCATCTGTTGCCTCTTGACTTTAGCGGCAACACCTTTGAGGAGCAGCCACCCTCTGAAACGCTCAGTCAGACTGCAGCGCTCCCTTGTGGAAATCGCTGCTCAAGGTGCCCAGACAGCCCATCCCCAGCAGGGCTACTGAGGCAATGTGGTGACTGGCCCCCCACCTTGGGCTGGGCTGCTGCTGGCTGTGAGTGCTTTGAGCACGGACAACGGAGCCGTGTGAAGAAGGCAACCTCCTTCAGCTGCTGCTGTTGTTGCCCAAGCATCATTTGCTGGACCTTTGTGATGGGCAGGCAGGGCCTGCACCGCTTACCTGTGCGCAGTGCTGCTAAGCACTGTGTCTAGAATCCCCCAGCAAGTGAATTTAAGGAAACATGATGACTGCTCCTTCCACTGGTAGGCTATTGTTACTGCCCCTGCTGAACTGCTAGTTCTCTGTGCCGGATGGAGCAGTTCAGCAAGAGCAGTAACCCTCTGTGCCAGATTTTGAGCTTTGGACTGACCTTTCCCCTAGCAAGGCAAGCTTGGAATGATGCATGGCACCTGCTGCTGAGTGTTTTGAGTCCTGGTCAAGTCTCTTGTGCAGGGCAGAGTCAGGTGACACACTCAGCCCCCACCTGTGAGCTGCGCTGCTGGCCACAAGCACCTTCAGCAAGCGCAGCGCCGCCTCGATGCTTTCTCCCTGGGGTGCCTGCTGCAGCACGGCCTGCACCAGGTGCTGCCCGCCGCGGCAGGCATGCAGGGCGTCGAGGAAGCCTGCGCCCAGGGTGGACAGGCCAGCCAGGGCCTTGATAGCCTGCAGGCAGGGGCAGGGGCATGAGTGCTTTGCAGCGGGCTGTCTGAGGACCTGACACTGCTCGAGTGGTCAGGAGGGTATGTTTGCTGTGGAATCTTGGCGACCTCATGGGTCTGGACAGATGGGCTGTGGCCGCAAATGGCATACACAACAGGCTGTGCAATGCTGTACCCGGCCTGCAGCAGGCCCTGGAGGGCATATGGGCCAATGATTGTCTGCACAGAGACGCTGACCTGCTCTGCATGTGCAGGCTGGGATGCCAGGGCCACAAGGCTGGCCACCACTCCCGGCCGGCCCACCCACAGCTGAGCAGTGCTGCAGCTCTCCACAACTGCAAGAGCCGCTGCCTGGGCCTACACCGCAGCACGGCACAACCAGTTGCCACCCGTGCTTTGCAAGTGTGACTTTGGCTCATCGGGGAGGGGCAGGCTGGCAGGCACAGTGCAGCTTTCTCGCGATGCAGGCGCAGCAAAGAGCCTCACAGGCTTCAATTGAGTCGTCAATGTGAATACAGAGTTCAAAATCCTGGAGTCACAGGGAGAGCCAAGCAGGGGTGGGTGCAGCACCAGGCGACCGGGTCAGTCAAGCAACATGGGGTACAGCATGTAGTGCAGGCCGGTGTGAGTTGGCATGACTCCCCACTGTCCATGGCCTCCTTGGTGGCACTGAGCAATCCACAGGGCCAGCAAAGCAACATGACTGCAGCTTCCTGACGACATGTGCATGAATCTCCATACTGGCTCACCGCTGGACCCTGGCCTCCTTTCAGGCACCACGCAATGCACTTGGCAGCTGCAGCCTGCCTTAGCATGAGGTCTGCCGCTGTCGCCCCGCTGCCTTGCAGCAGCACGTGCAGCATCTGCAGGCAGACCACCAGCCCAGGGCAGTTGTCCTGCTGCGGGACCTGACCCGCCGCCCCAGTCTGAGATGCCAGGGCGCCAAAGGCCTCAGTGGCCAGGAGGCCTGCCAAACTCTCAACAGCACCTGCCTCCCTGCAGGTCAATACAGGCAAATGACTGCAAGACTTGCAATGCCTTGCAGTAAGAGTCCCTCAGCAAAGCGCCAATGCTGCAGCAAGCCGCTGAGCCACCACTTGAGGTGCATCGCATTGTGCTCAGAAAGGCATTCAGCTACACAAAGCACAGGCCAGGCAGCAAGGACCGCCAGAATGATACTGAAAGCACCAGACTCACAAAGGGCCTCCCTCCAGAACACATCATGCCGATGTCATGATCCCCAAATCTTCAGGCCCTAAGAAACTTCAAATTTTGCTGTACCCCAGAAGCTCCCTGAACAGGATGGCAGAGGATTTGCTGCACAGGAGCAGGCCGCACCTGAGCTGCAGCAGGCTCTCCTCTGAACGCCTGGCCAGCAGCAGCAGCAAGCCGATCAGTGTCTCGATGTTGGTATGCCCCACCATCGGGCCTGCCTGGGGGCCTGACTGTCGCAGGCAGTGCAGGAGGCGCCGGGCAGCACCGCTCTTCACCATGGCGGCCATGCCTGCGGCATTCTGGGTCATCAGGGTGCGCAACGTCGCTAGCAACGGCAGAGAAGTGTCTCCCTGCAGGAGGAGGGTGCAAGCTCACACATTCACTGCAGCCGTCAGGGTTTGCAGGGGCACCAGCAACAGTAAGGTCAGCCAAAGGCATCCCTGGCACTGACTTCTTGCTGTCACCCTGCAGGACATTTGGGCTGCAAGAGTTCTGCATGGCACGAGCGGTGCCAGAAGGAGCAGGGAGACGTTGCAGCACATGACTTTGTGTGCACTTCAGGATGGCACTCTGGGTCTCATGCGATGGGTAGTGGCTGGCATAGTCAAATCAAACGTACGCCTCATGTTGTGACTGGCGGTACTGGTTGCACTGAAGCTCTGCTGCGTACTCACCAGGGGCAGGGCAGTCAACACTGCAAGGCAGATCTCGACAGCATTGGCGGCCAACAACGCATTGCGCCCTACTGCCCCATCGCGGGCCATGGCCTGCAGAGCCTGAGCCGCCTGCAGGCAGCCCTGGGACCCAGCTGCATGGCTCCTCATCTTGGTCAGCAGCTCTGCAGCCTGCCGCGCACACTCATTCTCTGCGGCTGTCATGCTGGCGGGTGGGACACCCTGAAAGTGGGCTGATTGGATTCAAATGTTTCGGAATCAAGGTCCAGACTGGCAAAGCTGTCTGAGGCTGCAGTTGCTGGCCTCACTCCGCTGTGTGCGACTTTGAAGTACGGGGGTGAGAGGCTTATGGCTATGCAGCCCTGGATGCTGCTCTCTGGCGCCCACAAGCAGAGCGTGGCATTCTGCACTCAGGCAGATGAGCGCCAAAAGTTTCAAGCTTGTTGAAGAGCCGAGCGCTCACATCTGGAGACCCAGATGGGATCCGAGGTGACAGTCGAGTCCGGAAGCAGTAAGAAACGTAAACATCGAGCCAGAGTCAAACCTGCAGGTGAGTCAAACATCTGTTAACTGCCTGTCCCCTGCCCCAGACCTGCATACATCAGCTCCATTTCAGCACTCTCACAAGTCAAGATGGACACCATCAACCTGGCCCTTCAGAGGCCAGGACCACTGCAGCTGACGTGCATGAACGAAAACTCCTCTTCTGTAGTGGACAAAGCCACGGGCTCCTGCCTCTACAAGCTGGTCAGGTGAGCTCTCCACAGCTCCACGCAGGTTGTTGCAGCTGCCAAGTCACCTGCTGTGCAAGGGAATATCAGCAAGCATCTTGTGTACTGCCCTGGCACGCAGAGCTTGCTGGTACCTCTATGGTCCCAATACCAAGCAGCTTCATGCACAGTCTGCAGTGCTGCAGACAGCTGACAGACCACAGAATTGGGCTGCATGCAGGCCAGACAAGTTCAACAGGAGGTGGGCATATCAGCTGCATGTGGGCGAGGCCATGTTCAACACCGCAAGCCGTTCAGAGGTGGTGCGCATCCTCAGGTGAGGCCGCGCTGAGGTTTATGGGCGGGAGGCTGCCAGCCTGTCGACCCCCTCGCTGGTCCTTTGCGTGCTTCTATCTGCTTCTCTTGCAGCTGGCGCCAAGTTTGGCCTCAAGGTTCCACTGTCCGAACCTGCATGATGCTGCACACCAAGCGACCCTGAGACGCCTGCACTGATACTCCATCCCTCAACCTGCAGAGACCAGGAATCAGGCACCATCGAGCTCATCGCAGCAGCGGAACTTCCTGGCACTTCAATGCGCTGGTGAGAGGAATTGCTGGCTTGACCTTTTCATGGTTTCCCTGCACATGCAAGCTCATGCAGTCTTGTTTTTGCTGAGGATTCTGCATGCCGCAGGGAGGGCTTCAAGGATCCAGGGGGTCTGGCTACAGCCAGTCGCCGGTTCCTGTTCACATTCAAGGGCGAGGAGTACATCTGGCAAAGTGAGAATGAGAGCTGCCATGTCTTGACACTGCGTCGGGCGAACAACACATCAACTGTGCAACGGAGCATCCTTGCAGCTGTGGCATGCTGCAGCAATCTTGTCGCTTGGGAACTTGCTGCCAGATGGTCCTGTTGACCATGCTGCCTGCCTGCAGAGCATCGACGCTTCTCTGGCGACAACCTGAGCTGCATACATGCTGCCTCCAAGAAGGAGGTGGCCTACTACACGAATGCCAGCATCTTGAAACGCAAGGAAGATGGCAAGCTCAGAATAGCAGAGGAGGTGAGCGCAGCCTGCTGGGGCTTTGGGGCTGCAAGGTGGCGCCCTGCTTGCTGTCAGACACTGTGTCTGTGTTGGCAGACAGTTGTGGCGTTGGCGGCTGCGGCAGGCTGCACACTCAGGCGATGAGTGGCATGCCATGCGTGACACGGCAATGAGCTGACTCGCCGCTGTGGCTCCGACGTGCTCTCCTGAGTAGACTATCTGCCCTCCTCTGCAGGTGCATGACATAGAGCTGCTCCACATCCTGGTGGCTGGGTGCTTGTCCTACCGTGAGTGGTTGGAGCGCAGGGACATGCTGGTGAGTCTGAAGCTTTTGGTTGGTGGCTGAGGCATTTGCTGTATGTGCAAGTCACTTGACAAAGCTGAGACAGCGGTGGCCGTGCTGTGCAGGTTTGGGGAGATGTCTGGTTCAGCCAGAATGTTAGCTGCTGACAAAAGTGTTCCATGAAGCCTGTTTGCTATTGATGCTGCTTTTCTATTTCATGCTGCTAATTTTATGCTGCTACCAGCCAGTGCAGTCTGATTATGTCCCATCTTGACATTGACCTGCCCTGTCTGGCACCCGTGATCCACCTCTGCGCCTGGAACCCCTTTGAAGCCATGAAACTAGCAAAACTGACTTACACATTGATGGCCTGAGCTGGCAGCAGATTTTGTTGCGCTGCTGCACTCAAACTTGTTGCAAACCTGTCTCAGCTTGCTAGAAGCACGAGAGAGCAAAGCTTATATTCCACTGTCAAACTGTGAGGCTGGGACCTTTGGGGATGATCACAAGGTGTGCCTGCAGTATGCTGCTGGCAAGCAGCTCCCTCACAGCAGCAACATGCACGGCACCACAGGGCCTTGGCCAGCTGTTTGACCACAATCATGCAGAAACGACCTTCAGGCCTCCAGACTTGACATCGTAGATGTAGCCGGTCAGCTTGTTCTTGCTGGCGGGGGTCAGCAGGGGGCTGTCCCTCAGTGCCTTGAGGTCAATGCGCACACTCTCCTCCAGGTCAATGCCCTGCAGAGCGACGAGTAGATCTGGTAATTGTGTCAATGCATGGCCAGCCAGGCAGTAGTGACAATGTGTACCAGACAGCAGCGCTCCATTCCAAGTCGACATCCTGCAGGCAGCAATGGAGCACATCAAGAGCTTCCATTTTGCATGTATTCACTGCCTTTCTGCAGCTGAACACGGACGCACACACTCTTCTCTAGGTACATGGCCTGCAGTGCACTCAGAGCTTGCTGTGAATGTGGCCGAAAAGGCTGGGTAGCGCAATACAGCCCACAGCCTCGCCAGGCTAAAGCCTTGCACTGCCATGGGCACACCATGAGGAACCAGGCAGCGCTTGCAGTGTGCATCACATAAGTCCTGCATGCAGACTGGCACCCTGCATCAGCATCCTCCAGAGCGTCTTCTGGCCTGTGAGGCAGGGTGCCAGGGGGGTGGCATGGCTACCAGATGTTGGCTGTGACAATACAGCCAAACCAGCATGGACGCCTCTCAGTGATTCTCAGTGGTGCTGGCCTGCACGGCCATGGTCGACATGCCGCCAGCACCCATTCCTTGAGAATAATTCAGGCCCTTGTCAGTGCAACTTGCGTAAACAGGCCTCCTGTTAAGTGCATGTCATCTGCACAGCTGAGCAGTGGCCCTTAGCCGACCTCATGCGGTCGATGTGCTGGGCTGCACTGTATATCCAGATGCATATGCTGGCCTAGGGTGGTGTGTCATTTGGTACCCAGCAATGCCCAATAAGACAACCCCAGCCAAGCCAGAATAGCCTCACATGGAAGTTCAGGAACTTGATGTTCTTGGCCACTGCGGCAGCCTCTGGACCCAAGTTAGTGTCGATCTTTTCGCACAGCTGGGGGTCCTCAAACTTGGCCATCCCGCAGTCTGCAGCAGCAGCAGTGGCCTATGGGGAGATGGGGGCATAGCAGAGTCCCTTGCAGTGTGCAGCAGCACCGAAGGGGCCAGCGAGCAAGCCACAAGTGCAGCTGCGGAGCATTGCGTGGTGTGATTCTGCAGCCATGCCGACGCAAAGAGCCCGGCAAGCAGCCTGGAGCAACTTGTGCTGGGATAGCTTGGGTGCACAGAGTCCAGGGCAGTAGTGGATTGCAAAATAACCACACACACTGCATGCTGGCATGAATCAAGTCCCAAAGATCGTCCACGCAGGAACCCCTGCTTTGCTGGAGCTGAAACACGCCTCAAGAGGGGCTGCAGATATGCGTTTGTCAGCCGAACTTGCTGCTGCTGCAGGGGCTTGTGGCAGATGATGAAGCTGCACGAACAAGGCCCGCCACGGTCTGCCGCAGTACCTTGATCGGATTGCTTTTGGCTGCAACAGTGCAGAGAGTGCAGAGTGGCATGGCAGATGTGCAGAGTGCTCAGGTAGCTGACAACGCAGCATGGGGGTGGTGCCCGTTGCTCAAGTTTGCTGCCAAAGCAGCTTCACGACCAGCACCCTACGCCCAGGAGGCTCACCTGTGTGGTGGATGACTGCAATTTCCTCGGTCCCCAGCAGCTGCTGAGAGATGGCCAGGGAGCGGATCACATCCTCGCACACACGGCCGCCTGGAAAAAGTCGAGCAAAGCTGGAGCGCGCGCACACACTTGCACACACAGCAACACACCCTGGACACTCTGCAAGTGGTGTGAGCAGGCAATTCATGATCAGCTGGCGGCTGCATCCACGTTGTTGCATTCTGGGACGCTTTTGCTGCAGAAGGCAATAGGGCAAAGCCGAGAGCTGCAGGCCAGCCTGCTGTCAAACAGATTGCAGTGCATGCAGGGCGGCAGATGGCTCGGTTCACAGGAGGCTAGGGCAGTGGTTTCTCAGGGTAAAATCAAGGCCAGAAAACATGCTAGCATATGCCCAGACTCGGCAGGCACCCTGCCGGAGGCTAGCATGACCGCCTCACCAGCATGAATCACCTGCATTCCTGATGATGTGGGCGTCCCCCTCCTCGAGGGCCAGGGCTTTCTCCACATGGAGCCGGGCGTCCATGCAGGCCACCACGGCTACCTTCTTTGTCGGGGGGCTGGTCAGGGAGCCCTTGTTGCCGAAGCTCTTCTTGTAGGTCTCATTGCCCTTGTGCCAGGCCTCTGCGTTCGTCATGGCGCTGGGTACGCTGACGTCTGTCTTGCCACCGCAAAGAATGGGCATGCTCCCTCTAACCTAGATAAGGCGGGACTTTGCGAGGTCCCCTGCTCTTCTTTCTGACGGGGCGGCACTGACTATCTGCGGCTGTCTTACGCGATGCTGGCTTGTTTTTGGAATGGTTTGACCAGACCTGTCGGGAGTTTGACTTGACATGCAGGTTTGTCCAGGTGAGCTGCTCGCCCTGGTGGCACTAGGCAGGTATCAGAAGGGAGGAGAGCATCAGCATCAGAGCACTGAAGATGCAGCTCATTCAGGCACCCCTGTTTCGGGTGGGGCCTGAGCGCCTGGTGGAGATGCAGGCGTCAGGGACTTGCCAGACTTTGTCCTTCCAATCGCGGGCACCGTGCCTGTTGAGGGTGGACTGCTTGCCAGACTCTTGCGGCTCCCTAGCATGTTTCTGAACCAGTTGTTGGAGGACATGGGACCTGCAAGGGCAGACAGAAGCCCTGAGACTGGTCAGCAGCAGTGGCCCCTCAGAGCAGCTGATACACAAGCTCCAAGCAAAGTTTGGGCCTCTGCATCTCAAGGGCGGCAGCGTGTGCCCAACAGTCATAGTTGCGACCACAAAGATCCGGTCACCGCTGCCTAGGGAGGCAGTGCGCCTCACTCTCTTGTTGCAGAGGTCGTGCGTTCGCACTTACTTGTCTATGCAGCAGAGGTCCCCTTGCAATGGACCACAGCAGTGCAGGCTCAGCAGCCTGTTCCGCCTCTCCGTGCAAGGCAGTGCGAGCTCACCTTTTGTTGCGGCAGCAGAGGTCTCCTTGGCTATGGAGGACAAAGTGCGGGTGGGTGGCTTGCCAGGCGTCTCCTCATCAGACTCCGAGCCTGTGCCCCACGTGCTGGATGCTTCAGACCTGCAGCAGGGGGGTGTGCTGCATCAGAACTGCAGATGTCCCCGGGCAGCTTTGCAGCCGAGACCTCATCAGGCACCCCATGTCTCGCCAGGTCAAAGACGACGTGCACCTCCCTCCTTGTCTGCAGGGCCAGCTTGGCTTGCCACACCCAGGCAGTGCCCCCCCCCCCCAGTGGCTGCTTGAGGCCACAACAAGACCAATTCCCTGGGGGGACCTGAAGGGCGACTGCTGTGCACCCCCATGCTTCATCTGCCAAAATAGAGCCTGCCAAAAAGAAAAAGGTCTTTGCCCGATCTGGGCTGGGCTGGCGCCTACCACCAAGGCTTCGTGGCCACCTGACAGTGTCTGCCGCAGGGCGCAGCAGCTGTCCGCTTGCCATGTGCAGCGCCAGCAGAATACATTCACACACACACTGCCAACCAGCAGAGCCCATGCCCCACATGAGATGGCAGTCTTGTAAAAGGGTTGCCCACCTGGGGACACCTTGATCTGAGGGGAAGGCGGCATCAGCAGTGTGTGCGGCCCATGTCCCCCTTTTCTCCACAAGCCTGGCCCCCTAGCGACGCCCAAGCCTTCACAACCACTCAGGAGGCCCTTTCTCAGTGGAACGAGAAGCAGCTGAGCAGGCAGCCCACCCCGCATGTGAACCCTCGAGAGCCTTTGCTTGATGCAGCCACACACTGGGCAGACCACCAGTGCCTCGCATGACCATGACACTTTGCAGACCCCACCTGGGGGAGCCCTTGCCCGACACAGAGGCAGCAGCTGCTGTCCGGGCAGCTCGCGCCTCCTCAGCTTCCTCTGCCAGCCTTGCCTGGATGTCTGCCACCTGGTCCTCCTTCTCCTTCACAGTCTTCTCGCGGATGTGGACCAGCGCTTGCAGCGAGATGAAGCGCTTGTCCAGCTGCCTGTGTGGCACAACAGGCTGAGAGCAGGCCGCGGAGCGAGCAATCCACCTGCCTTTTAGGTGTGCAAGACAAGGCATTGATGATGCTGCCTGAATAGAGAGCGAGCCAAAAAGTCGGGGCAGCAGAAACATGGAGACTGGTTGCGCAGGCCCACCGGGGCAATGCGTAAGGCACAACATGCAGCATCAGGCAGGTTCAGCATGTTTGACAAGGCAGGGAGCAAGGCCAATGGCTGACTCTAGGAACAGCGCAGCTGGAAGGGGCCGCCAGGTATTGCTACTGGGGTCCTCTTTACATTGCAGAGGGGCAAGAACCCCCACTTCCCAACCTGGCCTGCTCCTCCTTAGCCAGCTTCTGGTCCAGCTGCCCAGTCATCCTTTGCTGGATGGCGTGCATCTCATCATCCAGCACAGCCATCTGTTGAATTGCATTCTCCAAGTCGGCCTGCACATGGGGAGTCACAGCGTCCGCTGCATGCCGAGGCCCTGATGCACTGCATCAGCCCAGCCAGCTTCTGGAGCAGACCAGCCTGCACACGGCAGGCACATCATTGGCTGCATGCCGGAGGAGTGGGGCGGCACTGCAGGGCTGATGCGCAGCGTCAGATGGCCAGAGGCAAGGGGTGTCATCACCTGCACGCTGGGGTACAGGCACAACTTGCAGCATTGATGCCAAGGCCAGCTCTTGGCTGCATGCACAGCATCTGCTGTGCTGCGGCAGCAGACCATCCTGAAGGCACTGCAGTCCTGCCTGCGCTACACCATCTGCAGCATCCATGCGGCCCCCCTGTCACGTCCGCAGGCCAGCGCACCTTCCGTTGATGTCTAGACCTTTACTGAGTCTGCTTGTCCGCTGAGACCTCCTGACATTTCAGACTGCCAGCACGCCGCCAGCATTGCCGCGAATGACACCTGCTGGCCCAGACATTGGCGCCAGGAGCACAAGTCCCAGGATTGTGTGCGACCAGGACGGCAGGCACACAGCTCTTAATCCCTGCCCCGCCTTTCAGCACTGCATGCAGACTGTGGCCTGACCTGCAGCTCGCTGATGGTCAAGCGCTGGTGCCGCTGCTCCTCCTCTGCTGCCAAGCGCAGCTCCTGGGAGCGATATAGCTCCTCCTGAAGATTTTCTGCCACCCACAGCATCTGCTTGACCGCAGCATCCTCACCTGCAGGTCAGCATGCATGCCACTTGTCTTGCAGCCACTGATGACTCCCAGATCCAGGAAAACGGCAGCCTGGTCCAGAGCCTCTCGTGAGCCTGCAGAGTTGCGCACCAATTGTGACCGCTCACCCTCCTGCACTTCGAGCTTGTTGGACTTGTTGGTCAGAAGGCGCGGCAGGGAAGGGTCTGCTGTGTCGCTGATGCTGCCGCTGCTGCTGAGAGCTCCTGAACTCCAGGCTTCTCGCAGCGCTGCTCTGTCGTTGTCCTCCTGATCAGGGGTCTACAGTGGCATTGTTTGATGTTGCGCTTGTTCCAGGGGAAGCAGGCTCCTAATTTCTTGCATCAGTACTGCTGAGTCCAACAACTGCTGCAATTCAACCCCATATGGACTGCTCACCTCTTGCTCAAGCCCGTTCAGAGCGTGCTCCTCGCTCACCGGCATTGCTCTGTCATCGGCCTGTCTCATCCAAAGGGTTCAGGGCCAATGTCTGATCGCATCTTATCACTTTTTTCACTTGCAAACATCTACAAGGCCTAGTGCGGTGACCACTTCTGTCCAGCAAACATTCAGCAGATATTGTTCTCCTATATGGCTGTATGAGACCACAGACAGGCCCAGGCACAGCATGGATTCATCCTTTTGATGTGAACGCAAAGAATTGCAGATGCAGAGAGTTCCCCTGTGTGCAGCAGGGGAAGGCTGAGCTATATGCACCCGTGACATCAGAATTCAGGAAGGCTGGGGCTGAGGCAGGCAGATCATTGCGGCTTCAGGTTGCTCAGGCTGTCAAAGTCCTTGGGGCTCAGCTCCCACTCAAACACACCCACATTGGCCCTGTCAATCTCAGTGCCGGCCGCCTCACACACAGCAGCGCAGCCACGCTGCAGCACCCATCGCAGCACCACCTGCAAGCATCAGGGGATGGCTTCAGCTTGCATTCACTCTTGCACCATAGCACCTGCTACGCAACATGAGTTTGTAAGTGAGGCCCTTTCAACCTGCTGAGCCATGCTGCATTCGTAGCTCATGCAAATGCAGAAAGTGATATGACTCATAAGAGGGCTGTGTAGCACCTGCTGTTTGAGGAGCCTAATGCACAGACTGCACACTGCAGCATCTGCTGCAAACACATCAACAGACTGTGGCCAGCAAGGGAAGCATTGTGCTCGCTGCCAGGCAAAGGCACCTGCAGCCTGTGCTGATTGAGCTGCTTGTTGGCTTTGTTGATCTCGTAGGCGATGCTGGTGACTGCAGGGTCCGTTAGCAATTTGGAGCGCTCCTCAGACTTGCTCTTGCCAGTCTCCATGCCTGAGGGGGAGTGAGAGATGACAAAAATGTCCTGCGGCACAGGAGAGGGCACTCGTCCAGATCAGCGCTTGCCTTGTAGCGCACATGTCTTGTCTCATCTGCAGCAAGGACTGGGCGCCGCGCCCACCGCCAAGTGTCAGCTGAAAGCCTGCAAGCTGCATCAGTGGCCACATGGAGGGACGATCTGCTATTCTGAAAAAGTGACACTGCTCCTGTCAGCCCCAGGGACTAGGACAGTGCAGAATTGGCCAGACACACCATCATATCGCAGGAAGAGCTGCCCAGCGTAACCGAGTCACAGCTCCTCTTCGTTTCAGATTTTTACCTGCTCCTTGCAGAAGTCCACCAGGTGCTCGAAGGGGTGGTAGGGGTGCACCTCCACAGACACCACTGCAGGGTCCATGTATTGGCGGTGGGTGATCAGGTGCACCAGCTGCCCCAGGGTGGGGTCCCTCAGGCCGATGGCTTCCACCACATCATTCTTGTACAGAGACTCCATGACCTCCCAGGCTTTCTGCAGGCAGGGCGGGGCGACAACAGTGACAGGGTGCACATGGCAAGGAAAGGTTGCACTGTTGTGAGCAGTTTGCAGCGCTGCCCTGGCTACCCAGGCTGCCTGCTGCGCTGCCAGGCACAGCAGGTGAACAGGGCCGCTTGTGCCAGCATCCCCCTCCCCCCCTCATGGGCAAAGTGCAGCAGCTTTGACTTCTAGCAAGGCAATGCTTGCAGAACTGCCACCAGCTTCTGCCCATAAGATCGAAAGGAGTTGTGGGAACAGCCACTTTGACTGCTTGGCTGTGCAGCGCCAATTGGCAGGTTGTGATATGCAGGCTGTGTGCAGGGTTGGCCTGCAGCCAGATGAGCCTTGCTGGCGGTGCTGTGCAGCTGCACAGCTGACTGGCTTACCGTAAGGGCAGACTTGTTCATGCCTTGCACAGGCAGCAGCAAAAGGTCAAAGTTCTCCAGGTTCAGGTCCTTCAGGCTCTGCTTGACACTGCTCTCGATGTTGTTCACATCCCGTACCTGCACACCATGGTTACGTAGCGCGATTTAGCAAAGTTCAGCACCACAGCTGCACTGCACAGCTTTGCACATCCAGACAGCACAGGAAGCTGCCGCTGCACTGGGAGCCAGTCTGTGTCCAACAAACATGGTGCCCACCTGGGAACAAAGCTGCCAGGGCCTCTGCTGGAATGGAAGGCCAGTCAACAGCCCAAACATGGCTGCGTTTCAATCCTTCTCTGTTGAGCAAAGACGGTGCAGGTGCAGCAGGAGGCAGTGGCAAGACGCCTGTGGACGGCCTCCAAGCACCCCCACCAGAGTACCAGACACAATCACCAAGGCTTCTGGCCTGACCGTGGACGTGATGTACATCTGATCCCGGGTGACCATCTGCTCAATGAACGCCAGCTGCAGCCCCTCCTTGACCTCATTCAGCTCACGGGTGGTGGTGATGTCCAGGTGCCTGCAGCCAGATGGGGCCATTGTCAAGCAGGCACCATGACGATGGCCTGGAAGGACACAGGGCCTGCTGTTGGGGCGGGGGTGACTCTCAGGTGGCAGCAAGACTGCTGCAGGCAGTGCACCGTCATGGTGGCCTGGGTTGACACAGAGACCACTAAGCAGACACTGCCCTGTGTCGTACCACAAAACAATAAACATTGACTGCCGCGTGGCCTATGCGCAGGGCTGGAGGTCATGCAATTGCTCGCTCAGACATGCATGCTTGACTTGTGTCCTGAAAGAAATTAAACCGAATGAGCTGCATACAGGCACTGCTGCCAGCCTCAGCCTCAGCCGAGTCCAGCAGCTGCAACTATGCCCTTCAAGGGCCACACCTCCTTGAGCCGAGCACCCAGCCCCTTTGATGTTAGCTTGATGCCTGCCTGCGACGAGCTGGCACCAAAGGCCAGTTGTGATGAGCCTAGACAGCTCATGCCAACTCCCTTGTGTGCTGAGGGCAGGTCAGGCACAAGCACACGTGGGCCTGCTGCAGCTGTGAAACAGAGCTGGAGGCGTGCACAGGCATGACTTGGCCGCAGTCCATCCCTGCAGCGACTCAACCACCACAAGACTCCACCTGAGAGCCTGAAGGGCCTCCTCCTCCCTGACAACCCCAGGATGCAGCCACACAGGCTTAAGTCAGACACAGCCAGGTGCCTGAGCTAACCTGTGGCCCATAATAGGGCCTGCTTTTTGACTGCCATCATTGTTTTGAGCCACACGCTGAACAGCATGGGCACCGGCACATGCTGAAACCATCTGTGTATGGCCTGAAAGTCCCCCAGTCCTGAGCTACCTCCAGCCTTTCCCCGTGAAACAGCCACCAAAGCGGGGGCGCTTCTTCAGCAGCTGATGTGTGAGCTGACCTGTGCCCGGCCTGGATGGCCTGCTTGATCTCCCATCTCGTCTCATTCTCCACGGCAGGCCCTGTGCCAAAGCTGATCAGAGGCATCTCAGCCTCATCGCCCACAGTCACTGTGGGGATGTCCACGAAGTTGTACACCTTGTTGATGAGCTCGTTGCGTCCCTGTTCAGTCTCACCATCATCATCCCACAGCTCAGTGAAGGTCCTGCAGGGGAAGGGAGTGGCACGCTCAGTCCAATCGTGTTCTGTTTCACAGCTCAGCATGATCATGCAGGCCCAGGGGGCAGGGTGCCACCACATACCTCACATGCTGAGCTGACGGCACCCATTTGAAGCCCCCTCATTCCTACCAAGATACAGGGCTGCAGGAGGCGGCTTGGTGAGGAGCTGGTGCCCCAGCAAGCAAGTTGCCAGGGCTGCATTCACACACTTGCAGGGACGCCCTGTGTTTGCTCACTTGTACGGGCCAACCTTGTGCAGCCAGGGGTAGCCGTCCAGCAAGCGCAGCTGGTGCTGGATGTTGGTGATTTGTTGGTAGTCCTCGTCACTCAGGGCAAAGTTGGTGGTGTTTTCGATGTTACTCTGCAGGCGCCGACGAGGGCCTCAGCGCTGCAGGAGAGGGCCCAGGGGCGACAAGTGCTCGCATGCTGACTGCCAGGTCTGGTGGAGCCAGCACGGTCCCCAGACTTGGCATGCTCCTGAGCGGCCCAACACACTGCAGGGAGCCCCTGTTGGAGCAGCAGGGTGCAGACAATTGTGCACCAGCCTGTGACCAGCAGCAAGGCCAGTCTTGGGCAGCTGCCCATTTGAACTTTGTGATCCGGTCTGGCATCCTGACAGGCAGCCAGTGCACCTTGATGTGCTTAGGTGTGCCGGACTTGACCAGCACACTGGTCCCGTGCTGGATACCCCATCTGATGATGATCTCGTGGGTGATCCTGTTGTACTTCTTGGCAATCTCCCGGATGACAGGGTCCTGCAGGTTGAGTGCCATGTTCCTCAACGCCCTCAGCAACAGTAGGCAGGGCTGCATGACGGCAGGCAACCTTCCGCCTGGAGAACGCACATCAACCAGCTATGCATGAGGGTGTCCTTCGAAGCTGACAGAACACATCATTCCACATTTAGCAGCTGGACGGGGAGAGTGCAGCAGGCCCCGTCATGCAGGTACCTGGGCACCTGGAAGGAGCCCCGGCGGCTGGGGGCGCGCTGCAATGCAAACCCCACTCCACGTTCCACACGGGCTCCAAACAAGAGCAGCACGATGCTGCATGCAGGCGCCAATGCAGCACTGGGTGTAAGTTGAGAGCGCCAGACACCCACCTGGGGCATAAAGGCCGACCCAGACGTCTGCAGACGTCCTACTCTAAAGCACAGATTGCTAAAAGGCGGCTGTTGCCTCACCACGACCACGCGCTGCAAAGAGGCTGGGGCAGCCCTTTGGTTGTGGCTCAGCTTGCTTGTGCCCACCGTCTTGAAGCCAACAAAGGGTCACAACCACCCCCAGAGCCACTCACGTGCGCCGGGTTGGGAGCGCTCTTTTTCACCAGATGCCCAGCGCTGCTGGGAGTCCCCAGGGAGCTGTACGCTGTGACATGCACGCCCTCCTTCCCGCAGTACTCAATGAGCGCCTGATTCCTGAAATAGGGGTGCACCTCCACCTGATTCACCGCCGGCTTCACCTGCAGCAGGAAGCCCCAGTGGTTGCAGGATGGGGAGCCACTTGGGAGCTGCTGAGGGCTACAGCAGGAGGCCAGATGATCACAGGGGAAGCAACAGGGGCTGAGGCAGGAGCCACGAGGAGCCCACGAGTGGATGCGGGGGCAAGCCCGGGTGGTGCAGGGGTGGGGCACCCGGTTTGATGGAGCCCACCAGGAGGGATGAGCGGCATCCTTCTCAGCCGACGCTGGAAGCGTGGCAGCTGCCCGCAGCCAAGCTGCCACAGGATGTCTGCAACAGTGCGCAGCCACCTGAAGCCATGCAAGCAGCTGCCGCACAATCCAGCATCTGGGCCAACACAGAACCACCCGGTCCAGGTTCAGCCAAAGCAGCCCCTTCGCCAATGTAGCCTTACTGACAAGGTGTGCTAATCGACTGTCCTGGGCCGCACCTTTGCAAACTTGAGCACCTCCTTCATTTTCTTGATGCTCATGTTGCTGACGCCCACGTTTCTGGCCAGGCCCTGCAGCGTGAGCAGGCACCAGTCAGCACTGGTGTGCACGCCTGAGCAAGCCACTCAAGGGCTGTGCCCTGCGCAGCCGGCCTCATAGACAACCTCTGCAGTGCAGGGCCCGCTGCATTGTCCAGGTTTGCCACACGCTACTGCCTGCCTGCTTGGACTCAGCCGCAGCGGCAGCCCTGTCTCAGAAGCTGCCCCCACTTGCCCCAACAAGACTGCACTTGGGGACGACATGGTCTGGTTCCTGCAACCCTGGCAACCTGCCAGCAAGACATGAAGCATGCCGGCTTTGAGATGCTCTCATTGCTGCACAGGGCTGATACCAGCTGCCATCTCAACAGGTGTGGCCAGCTGCCAAACTCCTCTCAGGCTTGCCCCTGGAACCAAGCTCAAGAGCAGGTGCCCTTCCCTGAGGTCCCATCCTGCACCTCTTTGGGCGCACCAGTGATGCTGTCTGTCTATTGCGCATCTACAGAACACAGAGAGGCGCTGACGAGCACACCTGACCAAGCCCAGCAGCAGGTGTCTTACCTCCCTCTGCACCTCCTCCATACCCTCCCACGTCTCATGGTAGGGGGGAGTGAGCTCCTCTGTGTTCTGGTCTGTGAAAGGCCAGTGCACCTGCAGCACCAGACAGCCTGCTTGAGGTACGTGACAGGAAAACAGCACGGCACAAGGTGGCAGCATACCTCCAGGGCTGAGATGGCAGTGCACAAACAGCCCACTCCCAGCTGAGCAAAGAGCTTGCCCACTAAACTCAGGTGGCTGCCACAAGGCTTAGACAAACCTGCGGACTCTTCAGCTCACCAGGAACAGGTCGATATAGTCCAGGCGCAGATCCTTGAGGGTTTTCATAAGGGCCGGGCGCACCTTCTCACGCTCATGGTCATCGTTCCTGCACAAGAGCTGTCACGTCTACATTCATTGCACAGTGATGCAACAGCGGTGTTTTGTTGTTGACAGCAGAGCTGTGTTTTAAGGAAGGGTCTCCTCGTCGCCCTTTCCGGCACGGGGGGGATGTGACATTGAGCTGAGACTCAAAATCATGGGCCTTGGAGCCAGGCACATGCATATGCAGCCTTGTCACAGCTGAAGAGCATGCCAAGTACCTTATGCCATGCCCTGTGGTCAAGCAGATGTCCTGCAGAGAGGATCTCGTTTTCACAAGTGGACGGGTTGGGGTTGAGCTTGTATGCACGCATGGCTGCCAACAATTGATGTCCCCACCACCCCGCTGAATGCTGTCATACTCAGGCAGCAGTTTGCAGCATGCTGCCCCTGCTGGGCCGGTGATGGCTGCTTGGTGAGGTGCCCGGGCAGACGTCTGCTCACCAAAGCTTGGAGGTCACAAACAGGTCCTCGCGCTTCACCACACCCTCCTTTAGCACCCTGTGGATGGCATCGCCAATCAAGTGCTCATTGTGGTAGTGGGAAGCACAGTCAATGTGGCGGTATCCTGCCCGCAGAGCCGCCTCCACTGCGCCCCCAATGTCCTGGCTCTTGTAAGTCCCAAGCCCTGCAAATTCCCATTGCAGGATCAGAGCTGGTCCCAGAGAGGATGCGAATCACGGAGAGCCCAGTTCGAGACGGCACCCAACCAACGAGCCCGCCAACCCCCGATCTGGGCTCACCGAGGAGAGGAATAAAGTCTGCAGGCAGCACAGGGCGAGTGTGAGCCCGCCTGGGAGTGGATCAGGTTGGTCAGAACTCCACAGTAGCATGTTTCATCCGCGGCTGTCAATGACAATACTCACTTCCATTCTGCAGCTTGGCATAGGGCAGCTGCACAAAATGGTACTTGCTGAAGTTTGGGTTGTCCTTCCCATGAGCCAGTGCCTGCTCTAACTTTGCTTTGGAATAGTTGCGCAGCACCTGCAGACATGAACCATTCAGAGCACTTCCAGGATCAGGAAAACCCCCTGATGCAAGAGGACTGCACCTCGCTCTCTTCTGTGGTCAGGGCTGCTTTGACATCTGGACCAGTGGCTGCAGCCGTGGCGTCCTCAGCACGCTTGTCCACCTGTTGCAGCGACATCTTGCGTGCGGCTGCTGTTTGGCACTAGTAATGATTGCTGTTTCTTGCTTCCAAGTGATTTCAGAAGCCGCGCATGCATTCAACTTTTGAATGCAACTCAGTAGCAGGTGTTGAGTGAAGGAAGGGTCACCCTGTGCCAGATACAGCATGCATTGATGTTGACATATGGGTCCATGCAATCAAGCCTTCAAGGAGATGGCAGACAACTCCTGCTCAACCTGGTGCCCTGCAAGCACCTCTGGGTACTGCTGGCGTGCTGCAGGTGAGTCAAAGCAGGCCAGTGGTCGCAGCATCTGGTCTGACGCTATGTGGGCAAAGACTGTCGAAGAAACCCTCCAGGTGGACTGCCCAGCCTGAAGCGCCTTGTTGGCTGCAGCCAGCGTGGCATTGCTGCAGATGACCTGGGGGTGAAGGGCACTTAGGTCAGAAGCCAACACCACTGACGCCACTAGGCAAGGGAATCTCAGGGCACTGAGCGACTGTCCTGCTCAAGCGTAGCATCCTTTTACCAAAGAGGTAGTGTTGCAGGCAAGTGCCGTCCCTGACTCACCTCATGCATGCCCGCCTGTACATGGCCTCCTGTGAGCCACTCCATCTGCTTGCCAGCTTGGATGAGCAGGCAGCCTTCTGGCACCTCGACTGCCACACGTCGCCCATCCCGCAGCCAGACAAACAGGCCTGGGAAACGCGATTTCCCATGGATGGTCAGGAAATTCAGGTCGTAGTGGAAGCCAGCGAATGCCGTTTGCAGCAGACTGTGCTGCTTTAAGTCCGCCCCTGCACCAATGGAGCCAACAAAGCTGGATGGGGACATGCAGGCAGCTGGCCTTCAACACATCCAGACTTAGGCTGAGTATGACAGCCCTTGATGCACAGGCCCAACAGATCATTCATGGGGCCATCGGTCCTGGGGCAAGGCAAGCAGCTGCTGCCATCACAGTTTGCGGAACCTCTGACACCAGCGCCTCACCAGTGGGCGCAAGGAGGTGGGGACCAAATGCCATGCGGGAAGTGAAAGCGTCTGCTGGCAGGTGGAAGCCAATGGCCAGCATGGCTGCGGCAGTCTCCACTGCTGCCAGCATCTTGTGCCCCCAGCCATTCATCACTGAGGCCCACTCAGGGAAGCCTGCAGCGCCAGACACAGGCAGTGCGTGTCAAAGGAGAGCAGCTGGGGTGCCAGGGAATTGCCCTCTTAAGCACTGCCTGCTCAAATGAATCTGCCTGACGATTTGGCAGGCACTCAACACCATGCAAGAAAGCGCTATGTTGACTGCAGAGGTTGCCTGCAAGCTAAAGGCAGCACCTGTGGGGATGACAGGCTCAGCGTTCAGCTCCTGGAAGGCTGTCTGTGCTGGCCTCTGCCCGACTCTCCACATGAAGCGCCACTTGGGGTCCGCACCCTACAGCCGCAACACTCAGATGGCTCAAGGCCCACAGCATCACGCGTCCGCAAGGCTGACAAGCAGTGAGTTGTGTCAGTCCTTTCAGCCAGCAAACACTCTTACCGAGCTACCAAGCAGCATTGGCTGAATGTGCACCTCCGCCCAGCTGGCATTGCCTGCCTGGGCTGGCTGGCAGGGCTGAGCAGTGAGGTGTGTTGACTCCTCCAGACACGCAGGCATCACTTGCCTGGGGAACCACTGCCCTGTGCTCCTGTGGTTGCTGCATGATGCGGGCCCTGCCATCAGGGTCCAAGGTGCAGCGTGGGACTTCAGTGCCCTCAGGCGTGGCGCCCACCTGCGAACAGGCAAGAAGATGGACATTTTGAGGACCTGCAGCCATCCTGCAGGTGGCGAACAGATGAGACCTTCTGTACAGCAGTCCGCAGCTCCAGCTCTTGTCAGCAGCAGAGGGAGGCAGTGTAGCACAGATGTGCACCTGATAATGGAGGTGACGCCGCACGTCAGCCATCTTCAGCGCTGCTGGCTGCTCAAAGTACCGCTCCATCATGTTCAAGAAGGACAGGTTGTCCTGGACTTGCACCCTTGGGTCTCTCACCAGCAGGCAGCCTGTTGCCCTGCAGTGGTGGGGATCATGATGGTCAGCATGCCCTCTTTGCATGGTGACAAGCATGTGCTTGGTCTGGGGCTCTGACCTCAGGGCCTCTGCCACGCTCTGGCAATACTGCATCAGCTCTGCTGATAATGCTGAAGCCTGCTGCTGTGCCTTGAGATAGGGCTCCAAGTCAAACACTGGGAAGGTGTGCTCCTTGCCATCCTGAGTGGCAGGATGCTCCTCGGCGGCAGATCCTGCAGCCTCCTGTGGAGAGGTGATGATTTCAACCTTCTCATGGAAGCTGTGCCCAGCCAAGGGCATCGAGCAGAGGGTGGGGCCTGCCATTACAGGACACGCCTGGGCAGCTGAGGTGCTCCTCTCATTGCAACACCTAGCATCCGGGACATCGGAAGGCTTCCATGGACGACTTATGTTTCCAGTCTCAACACGATTATCTTTCCAGACAAGAAATCATCTTCCATTCTGATCCAGCTTACACCGGCAGTGTCAAGTGCAGAAAGTGGTGCTCTGCACCTCTGGAACATGCCTAACAGAGCCAAAGCTCTGTCCGCATTTATCCTCTGGGGAGTTTTTCCTCCAAGTTAGCCAGGCCAAGCTGGTGACATGGCAGCCACTCCATCTGATGAGCAGATGAAGGAAGAGCTTGCTGGCATCAGGAACAAGCTGAGGAATGCAGGTGCGCCACCTGTGGCTGCACTGCTGTGTGAAAAGGCCAGGAATATGAAGCGTTGCCCTCATCCAAGAGAGGTTCAGCGATTCTCTTTCATTCCCCTCTTTGCACAGGCTCCAGATGCCCAGCCAGAGCTGAACTAGTGTTCCCTGCAAGAAACCTTCCCTGCTGACTGTCTATGAGCGCCACTGTCTCTCCAAGCACTGCAGTGCGCAAAGGCAAAGCCCTGGAGGAACAGCTCAGGCAGACCCAGCTGGAAGCTCAGAGCCGGGAACAGGAGCTGCAGCAGTGCAGTGATGACACCCAGGGGCAGATCACACGCCTACAGGCTGAGCTATGCGCCTTACGGCAAGAGGGGGAGCAGCAGCGGCAGGAGATCACTCATCTCAGGTGATGAAGCTACAGTGCCTTTGAGATGCAGCAAGGCAGCCTCGTAACAGACAGCACCTTGAGGGTGGCAAGCAGCAGGCTACTGCATCTGGATTGACCTTGTAGCAAGGTGGTACGAGTGTTGCTGGAGGTAAGCCTGGCAAGGGATGGCACTTTCACACAACAGACTGCTTTTGGTGGTGCAGAGGACGGCTCCGGCCTTCTCAGGAAGGACCTGGCGGTCGACAGCCAGAGAGAGAGGACTCAGAGGGACCTCCAGGAAACCAGCAGGTAGGACTTGTCTTTGTGCTGGCTGGTTCCTGCCTGTCATGTCCCCGCAGCAGACACTGGAGGGGCTGTAATTGGAAGACCTCTGCAGGCATCACTTGCCGGGCCAGCCTGTCCATGGCCCTATGCAGGCCCTTGTCAACTGGCTGCCTGCTGGCCCTGATACAGCCTCACACTCTGGCTTGGACATGCCAGCTTTCCTTGTTGCCTGCCTCCAGGGGCGATGCACCAAAGGGGTGTGCCCTTCAATTGGCTGCGGCAAATGGTGACAAGTCTGATCCCCCCTCCATGCCTTTTGGCACTAGAGGCGACATCACATCGCCCCAGGTGATGTTGCTAGTCGGCAGGCTGCAGCATGCCACAAGGCTACCTGAACCTGCCTGCAGAGCTTGGCAGAGGCACTGGAGGAGGCAGAGATGCTGCGGGAGGCCATGCAGGCAGCTGCTGAACGCATCCAGTCAGCACAGGCCAGCCAGGCGGGGGCAGAGCAGGCTGCAGCGGCCGCGCAGGCCGAGGCTGCAGAGCTGCGCAAGCACGTCGCGCGGCTGCAGGGCGAGGTGTCTGTGCTGAGCCAGGAGCAGGTGAGGTCAGGGGTGTCCCATGGGGTGCCTGCATGAGTGGTGCAAAGAGTTGGGGGGGGGGGGGGCTTCAGCAGTCATACGCGAGACCAAAATCAAACAGGAGCTGTGCCAGCAGGGGCAGGGCGGCAGCCCCATGCAAAGCCAAAGACAGGTTGCAACGGGAGGGTAGATTGAGCATGCATACTGAGGTGCCCACTGGGAACAGAAAGGGCGTCCATAGGTCGCCTGGGGCATGTAGGGGCAGGCTTCCTGCAGGTCAGTGCTGGGGGGCAGGTGCTGCAGGGTCTCTGCTAGGCCTGAGGCAGAAGGCAGGAGGCAGGAGGCAGGAGACAGGGAGTCGCATGCTAGAGCATCAACCTGCGTTCTTGGTTCTCCATGCTGCGCCAAGGGCATGTGGCATCGGTCTGCTTGCCTGGAGGGTCGTCTGGGTGTGACTTGCAGAGTTGAGCATCCAGGATAAGTCATGAGCAGGCTCCTCCTGGAGCCTTGCGGGGAATGGTTCCTCACGATCAGGGCCATTGCCGGTGGTGGCAGTGCAGTGCTTGCAGGTGCTGAGGCTGGATTTGTTGTCCACAGAAGGCTAGGCCTCCGTGCGCCCAGTGAGCTACAGGACCACACACTGCTGTACAGCTGCAGAGGCACTGTGAGGGGCTATATCCCTCTATACATCATGTTGCAGACTGACACCTTACCCTTGAACGACCTGCTCTCTCTGCAGGCACAGCCAGACCGGCATGCGGAGGAGCTGGCCTACCTACAGCAGCAGTGCAGCGACCTGAAGCAGCATCTGCGTGACACAGCTGAGGAGAGCGGCAGGCAGGCCAAGAGCGTCAAGGCTCTGGAGGCAAAGTTGAGGCAGTCCTTGGCCGCCCAGGGTGACAGGGACTCTGAGATTGCCCAGCTGAAGGAGGCAGCCTCAGCACGCAGCAACCTGGACGGCACTGCTGCACAGGTGTTGATGGCCCCAAGATCCTCCTGCACAAGCCAAAGGGGCTTCAGTCATGCATGTGCATTGACATTCACTGTGCATGGTGTACATGCAACATGTGCAAGGGCAGCGGGCGGCAGAGGAGGCTGCCAGGGCAGCCCCCCTGCCTGCTTCGAGGGCAATGCCTGAGTTGCACAGGCAGCTGGAGAGGATGCTGCTCAAGTGTGACATGGGAGCACCGCCTGCAGGAGCGTGTTGCAGCCGCAGAGGACGCTGCCAAGGCAGCGGACAGGCGGCTGGAGGAAGCCCTGGAAGGTGAGCAGAGGGCTGCCCAGGCGGCCCAGGACGCACAACAGCAGGCGCAGGATCTTGGGGCCCAGCTAGAGCAGATCAGGTGTGAGACCAGTGCATGAGTTTCAATGTTATGACACCTGGTGGCCTTGCTGGCTGGGACAGGTGGGGCATGTGGCGCCCTGTGCCCTGCTGGAGTGGGCAGCTTTTGTTGCCGTGCTGCTGCCCTCAACATCAGTGGACGTATACATCCAAGTTGTGCTGCTCGCTCTATGAACATGCTCGTATGCATGAGCTGGCTTTGTTTGCCATTCACGCATCGCTTGCTGAGGACATCGAGGTCTGGCCATGAGTGCTTCACAGGGCTAATCACATGGCTCACCAACCTGTCCTCTACGGTGTGTGCCAGGGGTGCTCATTCTCAGCCTGAATGTCTGCAGGGCTGAGAATGAGCAGCGCAAGCAGCGCTTTGCCTCCATCCACAATGTCTTTGCCAAGAAGGAGCAGGGTCTGAAAAGCGAGATTCAGGCGCTGGAGCAGCAGCTGACTGAGGCGCAGCAGCAGGCGCTGGTGGCCGCCGCAGAGGCCGCAGCACAGCTTGAGAGTCAGGCAGCACAAGCGGTTGTGGAAACAGAGGCCGCAGCTGCAAAGCTGGCGGCTGCCCAAAGCAGGGCATGCATAGCAGAGCAGCAGGCTGCACAGGTGGGCACAGGCGGTGCTCTGCAACAGCAGCAGCCTGCACAAGCAGCACTCCTCAGAACTGTATGACTGGTTGACTCTGGTATGAGCTGCTGGCTCAAGGCCGAAGAGCTGCTCCTGCAGGCAGAGCAGGAGGTGGGGCGGCTCAGAGCCAGTCTTGCTGCAGAGCAGAACAAGTACACAGACTTCAGTGCGCAACTTGAACAGCTTCAGAAAGAACACTCCCATGTAAGTAAGCAGCTGAACACAGCCAACGACGCTCTGGAGGAGAGCAAGCAGCAGCAGAAGGAGCTGCAGGAGCAGCTGGACGCTGCCCAGATGAGGCTCAAAGAGGCTGCCTCTTCTCCTTGGAGCAGGCCAGCACCTGAGCCTACCCAGGTCTGAGGGGCCTTGCAAGGCCTGCATGTCTCTTTGCCAGGCTCTGAAATATGGTGCCAGACACTGCCAGCCAGTGCAAGGCAGCCCGCAGGCTGCCTGCTCCCGACACAGCTGCCCTCCACGGCTCTATCACCACAAGGCAGCCCCCCGCCATTTGCACGTTACGGTTTAAGTCCTTTTTCATCTGCACTGCAGGATCCCAGCCCCATCAAGGCGACACCTGTGTCCTCACCACTGCAGCAGAGAATCTCCATGGAATCTCCACCTGCAGAGGCGCCAGCTGAGGAGGAGACGATCTCACCTGAAGAGCTGCAACAGGAACTGGAGCTGCTGAGGTCAAGGCTGGCAGAGGCAGACAAACGGGTGGCTGCAGCTGCTGCAGTGCAGGTCAGACATCCTGTCAGCCCATACCTTGGTGCTCTGCTGCTGCTAGGTGGACATGAGGTATGCAGCCTCAAGTCTAAGTTGTGCTTTGTCTTGCTGCAGGCGGCAAAGGTGGCAACCCTGGAGAAAACAAACCAGCAGCTGTCTTGGCAGGTTGCCATGCTGACCAGAGGAGGCGAAGTCAAACCTCTGCACAAACGGCGGGCTGTCCCTGACGTGGAGCAGGGACCCGCTGCAGCAGACGATGTGGTGACTCGTCAATCCCTGTTTCCCAGTGTCATCGGAGCAATCCTGGCTCAGAGAAAGTATTACATCATCGGCTACCTGATTATCCTGCACCTTCTGGTGTACACAGCCCTTACAAGTAATGCTTTCTGCTCAATCAAGACTGCAGCAGCTTGATTGCCTCACTGGCGGTCTTCCCCTGCCCTCTGAATGCTGTGCTGGTTCACTTGGCGCTCATGCCTTTGCCTCAAACTGAACCAGCAGCCCAAAGTGATCTGAAGGTGCGATGGGAATCTGCCTCTTGCCCTTCCAATAGTGAAGAGGTGGGGTGATAGCCTCTGTGCCCAGCATGGTGATGCTACTTGGCCGCCAGTCAGCCAGCTTGCAGAGCACTCTATCTACACGCTTCCTGAGGTTGTTGGCCTGCAGCACAAAGTGCGCTGCTTTTAAGCATGCAAGCAGCCTGTTCAGGCATGTCAGACAACAGCAGCACAGAACACCAGCAGCCAAACAAACACGCACCAGCATTGGATTGGCTCTGCCATCATAGGTGAACCCGTCAGTGCCAGCTTGCAGCTCCAACCAGACATCCTGCCTGTAGGCATGTCTGTAGTTGAGTACGACAGCGTGTAGGGCAGGCAGCAATCAAAGGTAGCAAAGCAGCAGAGCCTACCAGCTGGATGATGGCAAAGAGAGCAGGCCTTGCCCCTTATCATCCCAGTTTAAATCCCCTGCTAGTACTGCGTTGCTGTGCTGGTCCAGCTCCTGCAGTGCCTGCAGAGGCGCACAGAAGCTGAGCAGAAGGCTGCGTCTGGCACTGCTTCACACGCAAGGAGAACCAGAGTCTGAACGCAATGACTGGGGTAGTGCATCCCTAGACCGAACACAGGCCTCAGGACTGAGTGCCTTGGGAGCCTCAGAAAGCAGCGCCTTGCGTCTCAGCAGCCACTGCCAAGACCTGACCTGAGTGCACTGTTGCTGGCGCTCCTTGTGGAACATGGACCTCCTGGGTACGGGGCTCTCGAGGTGCGAGGTGGCCACACGCAGCGTGTGTTGGCCGATCTTCAGGCCAACCTGGCGCAGCCCCCGCCCTTCAGATGCACGTGCATGACTGCTAGTCAGATGCACTGAAGCGTGCATCATGCAAGAAGGGCAGTGCCTTGTTTGCGTCCCAATTTCAGACGGGGCGCTGGTCATCATGAGGACCAAACAGGCTTGACTGTCAAGCAATGCACCTGAAGAGCGCAAGAGCACAGGCAAGAGGCTGTGCATGATGCCTCACCCATCACAGAGTTGCTGAAGGACATCTCCTGCTCCCCTGAAACCACCTGCCCGCAGTCGCACTTGTAGAGGAGGGTGGTGAAGTAGCTGTGTTCACAGGCACTGGCCTTATACCGGTCCCACCAGTTTTGGGCAGACAGCAGGCTGTAAATTTGTGGCGTCACCTCCTGCAGCAATGCTCAACCGCAAGCTGCACACTGTTTGAACCAAGATTGGATTCCCACCAAGTGTTCAGACCCCCTAATGCTGCTGGCATGGCTCCCACCCCTTCCATGCCGACTACCATTACCCACAGCCACCTCGTTCAGCTCAACAGATCAGAGTCATCTTTGGGGCTGTTTCAGGAGCCCAAAGTGGCCTCTGGGCAGTTCCTGATGCTGCAGGCAGCTAGGGGCACTGCCAAAGCACCTCTGCAGCATGCCAGACCCACCTGCAGGCATATGATATCTGGCCAGTGGGTCTGCAGGATTTGCCCAATGGCGTGCATGCGCGCAGGCAGCTCCAAGTCCTCAAACCTGCAGCAGGCGATGTATGGGGACAAGACGCTCTGCTTGTGACCGGTCAGCTACCTAGCTGTGCATGGCAGTGGTTCACTGCCCCTTACAGAGCAGAAGCCCTGAGCCACACCTCCCAGGCGCCAAGGGCAGTGCAGGGAGACCCTGTCCCTGCCGAGTTCTGGTCATGAGATGCTGGGCAGGAGCTGTTGGCTTAACATGTCTCAGAGCCAAGGACTATTCTGGCAGCCTGCCTGACTGCAGAGCATGACCCCAGTGCACAGCCTGGACGCCTCCTTTCAAAGCAGAGTAAACCCTAACCCCACCAATGCGCAGGCTGGATGCATGCCAGCAAAGGGAACAGCAGGGACTCACCACACATTGTAAGTCAGCAGGGAGAAGGAGCGGCCTGGCTCAGGCTGGGAGGGAGGCCGCCTTGCCATCCTGGCCTCATGCAGTTCCCGGAGGAGGTGGTTGCCTGCAGGCAGGCATAGTATCGGCCTGGCTGAACAGGGAATGCAATGCTTTCATGCACTTCATGGTCCCTGTGTGCAAGATCACTATTGGCAGAGGGAGGAGCGTGCACTGCATGTGCATCGTGCAATATCAGCAGGGCAGGGCCTCAAAGCATGCCAGGGCAAGCATGCTCAGCTCAAGCTATGCTGGGACGCTCAGGCTGACTCACTCAAGTGGTGAGGGCTGCTGGATTCAGTATCTGAGGGAATGTGCGTTTGAGGGCGCTTGGCACTGCCAACCGCTGTGACCGGTGCAGCTGCTCTGTAACCTCCAGCTGCCTTGGAGCAGGCACGCACTGCAGCTGACAAGATCATATGCAGCCAGGAGGCCACAAGGTGCCACACCATTGAGGGAGCAGTACTCAAGGAAAGACCTGGTGACTTCTGGCGCACACCCTCATCGTCCGAGTCCCTTGTGAGGTCTATTTCTTCCTCTGCCTTGCGTTTCATCGACATTTGGAATGATAGTTTCTTTGGAGGTCAATGCCATGCTCTCATGAAAATGGCGGTTATATGCAGGCTGCTGCACCTTGCTCGGTGCTCTCGTGCCCTTGCCACATAGTCAGGAATGACACTCAATAAGACTTGTTGATTCATTGTTACTGGAGAGGCCACCTATTCTGCAGCAGCTGAAGGCTTCAGTGCGAAGCATAGCATAAAAGAGTAAGCAACATACTGATGCAGGTTCAAGCTTGAATTGGTCTATGTGTTCAACATCAAGCTGAGGTGTGTCAAGTTGCAACACTGGGGGAGACCAAGCCAAAGCTGTATGAGACATCAGCTCTGGGTCATGGCCTCCATGGTTGCAAGTGCCCTCCCTATCATGTCAAACGACGGACGCTGTTCATGATTCACATTCAAGCACCAGATAGCCAATTGCTGCAACGCAGGGCAATCAAGGTGTCAGTAGTGAGCAGGCGCCTGCACGCCAAAGGAGACCACAGTCAAACACAGCTCATCACAGCAGAAGCCACAGGACACGCCCCCGCCTCACCTTGAACTCTTCAGGAGTGCCCTCTGGGAAGTCAGGCTTCTGGTGCAGCTTGCCCACATTGCGGACAATCTCATCCTCCTTCAAGGACCTCCAGTAGCGTTGGCCCTGCAGCACTTTCAGGACACCTGTTGAGTTGAGACAATTTCGAGCACAAGCTCTGCAGGACTGATTTGAGCGTCAGGTGTGCAGAGCTGCCAGTGCTCGACATGGCTGCCTGCATCCAACTCATTGTAGGCTGGCTGCCTTGTTGAGATTTGCACGCCAGGGGCTCACCATATACATCTCCCAGAGAAGCACGCCAAAGCTCCACACGTCAGCAGCCTGCAGCCGCCCATGTCAGCATGCTGCACTGAGATGTAGCAGCTGTGTACTATGAGCAGACTCAGCAGGTCATCCTGTTGACATCAAGGACATCAAGAAGGGACAGGCAGCCAGAGGAGGTTCACCTTGGTCAGTCTGCCATCCATGATCAGTTCAGGTGGCATGTGTGTGACCTGCAGCAGCACAGCTTGCAGTGTGGCTCGAGACTTCTTCGAAAGGAGCACTCAATGTCGGGGGCCAGCAGGGCATGGGCAGCTCACATTTCCATAGACGTTGGCACTCTCGATGACCTTGTGCATGACCCTGCTCAACTCAAAATCTGCCACCTGCATTAGCCAGGCGCTGCCCTCAGACATCACCTTCATGTTCAACATGGTGCCCAAGCACTGAGTGCAGCCATTAAAACGGTGCAGGGACAGCCTAGCATACTGGGACTGCCTGCGGTGCAGCATCCAGGTGACGAGGGCCTGGGTGCTCAAGCACACCTCTTCGGGGGCGACTGTGTCAGATAAGTGGATCTTGGCACCCACCTTGGCAGTGAAGCCACGGGAGTCCTTGCGGCTGCTGCACAGCATGATGCTGCTGCCCGTCAGGTTGCCGTGGATGATGCCCTTGGTATGCATGTGGGCAATGGCTGAGGCAATCTCCCGCATCGTGTCCAGCACCTTCAGCAGGTCTGGCAGCGGGCCAGGCTGCGCAGCGGCAGGCACATGGAACCAGCCTCTGTCAATGGCATCCTGCACATGGACAGCCAGTCTGCGGCCTGGATGTGATCTCACACTTGCCAGTAGGCCTGCTGAAAGAGCCTCGTCGGAAAATGGGGAGGTGGCATTGGTGTTGCCAGCATACAGCTAGGCTTGGTGACTTGAAGGACCAAAGCCCAAAAGGGTCTGTTTGAGAAAGGCCTCCACTTGCAACTTCAAGTGACTTGCACCCCACCCCATAAGCCAGCTGCCCACCTGCCATGCCACCTGCTGCAGCATGCCCTGACCTGGCAGGCAATCACGTCTGTGCACCCAGCCACACAGCCTCAAGCTCAGATTGTGCCCACCTGTGTGCTTGTCGCCATGCTGCATGCAGCCAAGTCACACACGACGCAGAGCCTGACCTGGAGGCTTCCCATGTCGCAGTATTCCCTGAGCATCCACGTCTCCAGCAGGGCCCTTTGGGCAGGATGACTCCCATTGCCTCGAGCTGGCGTGAGGCCGCCTGCGGGCGGCGTCTGCTCAGCCCCTCCAGGCTGCTGGGCCAGTGAGTGCAGGATGTCCAGCAACCGGTCCTCTGTGACACGCCTGTTGAGCAACTCGGGGCTCTGCAGAGCGCAGCCTGTGTGAAAAGCCCGGGAGGTGCTGCTACGGCTGCATGCCTGTTGAAGTGCCCATGGCATGGCACATGATGGCCAGGCCAGGCAGGCATGGGGTGCTTGCTGCTCAGAGAGCAGGCCTGGTAGGTGAGTCAGGGCTTGACACAGCAGGACCCCGCGGAAGGACATTAGGTGCTGGACACAGGAGCCGCCGGCAGTGCACTATCAGGTTCGACGGGCAGTGATGGATTGACAGGCCAACAGGCAAGTCACGTGATCAATTTTAAATGCATTTTATGTGGATGTCATGCTGGCCGCAGAAAGTGTGCGCAGGACAGGCCAAGGAGTCACCCACAACAATTGTGTGTCCAGGTCCTAGCAGTAGCTCACCACATCCAGCTTCCTGACTTTGTGGTCATAGCTTGCCACAATGTTGGGGTGGTACAGGGCGGCCCCACTGGCAGCATCCGCGCACTCCCCATCAGGTCTGACATCACCAGTCAGGGACAGCGACTCCACAATCTGCAGACAGGCCAAGTGCATTGAGACCTGCTGTTGGGGGGGGCAACAGGGCGCTGCCTTGCACAGAGTGTCCTGTCGCTGTTCCAGAGAGCAGCCACCAAGGTCATGTCAGCTTGCTAGTGACGGCGCAGGCACTGCCACTGGACAGGAGGCTGCTCAGGACTTGCAGTCACAGCAAGCTGTGCTGAACAGGCAGGACACCAGACTGGGCAGCTGGAGGAAGGCAAGACAGCTGCGCCTGCAGAACCCGCAGCAGATGCTCACCTTTACTGCCACAGTTGCCCCTGCCCAGGTGCCTCTGAAGAGCGTCCCAAAGGTGGTTTGGCTGATCATGGGCCCTAGCTTGAGGTCTAGGAAGGGTGGGCGAGTCGGACTCTCCATGCTGCCACGTCTGGAAGTCTTGTGGTCTGAGGAGGGCTCAAGGTTGCAGGGGTTGACCATAACGAAGTAGTAGCTGGCACGGGGGGTGTTGGTGGCCAAGGGGACAAAGCAGGGAATGCCCACTTGTGGCATGTTGGCGTCCAGCAATTGGCGTGAGGGCCTGCATTGAGGCGGCATGTTGGGAGCGCAAGGCACAGGAATTGAGAAAGGGTGGCGGCTGCAGCAGCTAGAGCTGCACAGTGCTGGCGGCTGGCTGGGCAAGCCTCAGGGGGTGGAGAGCAGGGACAGCCAGCTCAACAGGTGGGAGTCCCGCAGTTGCCCACCAACTACATGTGCCTCCCAGGCTGGCATGGCAGTTCATGTGGTACACATCGTCGCAATTGCTTCCACCTTGTGGCTGCTGAGCTTGCCCCTCACAATCTGCAAACGGCAGCACCTGAACAGATGGCAGTCTGCCTGGCTGGTCCAGATTGCTGTGCAAAGCAGCCAGGCAGACAGGAAACTTCTTTGTCAAAATGGGCTTCCCCCCCCTGAACAATTAAGTTTCCTGTCTGCCTGGCTGCTTCGCAGGATTGTAGTTCAGAAGGACCAGCCCCACCAGCGCAGACTGGACATGTCTCACCTGAACACCAGGCTGACTCGTCTGCTTGGCTGCTCCACTGTGTTGGTCTCCACACAGAACTCCTCGCCTCGCGCATCCCGAACAATTGTGCGCCAGCGCTGCTGCGAGCTAGCAGCATCAAACCCTTTCACGGTGAAATTGTCCCAAAGACCCTTCTTCAGGACAGCTTTGCTCTTTAGCCCTGCAGCAAAGAAGGGGTGGGTCAGCCCTCGTCTGGAGATCATGTCAGTTGCTCAAGAACAGGGTAACCCCTGTTGTGCAGGTGCTTGTTTGGGCTTGGAAAGGAACACCATGAAGCCGCAGCAGGCCAACAGGGTACTGCGGTCATGAAGGCATGCAGGCTGCACACCAGCTGCCGCTGCGCTGGGCACTGCTGACTTCTACTAGGCCAGCACCAGAAGAGCTTGGCATGCTGTTATTTGCAGGTGAAATGCCCTTCACGCAGCCCTGTGATCACCCTGTGACAGCAGTTGTGCAGCTGTGCCCACCTGTCCTGCCCTCAAATAGGTCATCTGTGTACAGCACAGGCCACTTGGGCTTGGACAGATCCACCAGCATGGTAGATGTCGTGTGTCGCCGCACGGGGTCTACTGACTTGAGATGTGACACGCGTCGGAACAGGTTGTCTGCCTGCAGCAGAGACCCAGCCTTGCTAGCAGCGGCTACAGATGTTGTGGGCGGAGCAGCTGGAATAGAGTTGAAACCTGTCCCAGGCAATATATTGTCAGGGCTCGTTTTTGAGAACGAGGTGCGCATGAACAGGCACTTGGCTGTCGGCTCAGCCCATCATGAGAGCAGCACAGGTGCAGCTGGTCCGGCCCAGGCAGTAGCAAGCCTGTCAAAGGCTGCCCTCCCTCCTGACACTTGTGAGCCTCCTGACACTTGTGAGCCTCCTGACACTTGTGAGCCTCCTGAGACTTGTGAGCCTCCTGACACTTGTGAGCCTCCTGACACTTGTGAGCCTCCTGACACTTGTGAGCCTCCTGACACTTGTGAGCCTCCTGACACTTGTGAGAAAAGACCCACCAGCTCTTCCTGTAGCGGCTCTGGCGCGGGCCCATGCTTGCGCTCAATGTGCCGCACCACCAGCTCAGCGAGGTTGCACAGGAGGCAGTACTGTTCAGCGCCAAACTGCCGCACTTTTGTGTCCAGGCAACACCTGCAACAGCATCCTTTGCATCAACAGGTGGATAACACCTGCCTGCACATGTGCCTGCAGATTGTTTCTGCATTGCGGAAATGCGTTCTGGCAACAGCTCAGCCGCCCAAGGATGGACTCAAACTGTTGCTGAGACAATTCATCAGACATGATGCATTGGGTTGCTCACAGCGTGCCCAAGCGCTCTCCGTTGGTTGAGACCAGCGGTGCTGCGCAGTAGAAGCGAATGTAGGGCGGGGCTGTCACAGTATAATTGTCTCGGAACCTGCAGCAATGCCAAGGCGAGTCAGCCAGCCAGGTGTCCTTGATGTGCCAGATCCAAAAGGTGCCTGTTGGGGCGGGGATGAGTTGTTGTGAGCTGGCTGCCTGGACCATGCTGCCGTCTCTCTGGGTTGTCAGAGAATTCGTTGCAGCATGTAGGCTGGTCGCCTGGAGCGTCATGCTGCCACAGTGTGCTGCACTTTTGGGGCAGCTGATGCCCCAGCGCTGATGTGCAGCCTGGGCTGTTGCGCTGCAGGCAAATCATCTACTGGAGAGGCTACATACTGCTGTACAGCTGGCATCTCAGCAGCTTGAGAGGCGACTGTGACCATCATTGCTGAAGCGCCAGAGGGACACGCAACTGCCAGCTCCCATGGTCGCAGCTGCAAACAGGGCCAGTGGGCGAGCCGCTGGAAGTGGCCTGATCTCTGAGGCAAGGGATCCCCAAAGGCATCAGCTCAGCACTTCAAAGCGGCGTCCCTGCCTTCCTGTGCTCTCTTGCTTGCTGTCTGGCTGCCAACAAGAGACGTGATGTGAGCCAGGATGTCTGGTGCAATGTGCTGCTATTCTGCAGAATCAATCTGTGAAAGGCATGGCTGCAACTGGTAACGCCCTGGACCTGTGTACACGAGTGCCACTGTGACCTGCCAATTGCTGCCCTTGCATGCAGCGTCCCTGCCAGGATGATTGCAGTGCTGACCTGACATGCTGCCAGCAGCGATTGCATCGTGCACGCTGCTGCCCTTGGCAATGGGTCCATGTTGGAAGCAACACTGACCTGCCTACTGCCTACTGCCAGCCGTCACTGCAACATGCACATGCTGCGGAAGAGCATGCTATGCTGACCTGGCATCCTTGGTGGCATCCTCCACCACCATGACTTCGTGGCAGACTGGCAGCAGGATCCAGGTGCAGAAGGAGCTGCGCCGCGCACTGGACTGCCCATACTCAAAGCCCTTGGCCGCCTTGAACCACTGCCGCTGCTGATCTAGAAGCGAGATGGTGCAGTACCCCAGCTGCAGGGCAGACAGTCTCAAACAATCAGTCCCTGCTGGGCAGGCTGGAGTGAGCAACCAGTCGTGCAAAGCAGGTAAATGAGCAGGAACGAACAGGCAGGCAGGCTGGGCACCAAGTCATGAACACTTGGTTGCGGGCCACCACAGAGATGATATGGTCTCAGACAGATTGCAGCCTGCAAAACAGGCTCGAACACTGGCTGGCTGACCCAGGCATCAGAAGCTGGCAGCATGCCTCAGAAAGCAGTTAGCAGCTGTGGGTACACTGAACCCATCACCTGGAAGGCCTCTGTAGCCACTTCGGTCACAAAGTCGAGCTGGGGATCCCTCTTGCTGTCCAGCACCCCCAAGCAGCGCAGTGCCTTGAGCCGCTCCTCCTCATTTGGAGGGTCTGGGGGCTGCAGAGGCACCGGCGATGACCAGGATGGGTGTTGTGGGGGGCCTGGCACAGGCGCTGATTGTCCAGGTCCCTCACCATTGGCCTCCTGCATAGCAGTCCAGCTGAGTGACACAGGCCAGCGCTAAGATATGTATCGATAGCATGCAGTCACCACCTGTGGCCGTACAGGACATGAGCAGCTCACCGCGCCTCCACTGGTGGCAATCACTGCCAGGCCACCCCTGGGAGTGCCCTTGCCCACAATGCCAGCTTTGTTCGAATGTGTGAAGAAGCCAGTGAAAGGATTTTTCAGACTGAATGGCATGCTTTTCACTGCATGCCCCAAGATGCCTCAGGCAGGCTGCCAGGGTGCCTGAGACCAGCACCTGTATGGTGTTTGTTTACAGCACCTTGAACAGAGAACTTAACTCATGCAGCTAGAGGATGCGCCACGTCTGTCATGGCCTCCTGCTCCATGCCATTGCCTGGCCATGCAAGAGATCAGTGCGCAGAGTCTTCTTTCTGGCCAAAGTTAACATGACTAATGTGCCATCATCCCCATTAAGCGCCTGTAACATGCTGAGAGGGCGGCAGCTGCTTCACAGCGTTTGGCATGCTCAGCAGCTGCCACTCGAACATAGCTTACTTCAAGCTGCATGTGCAAACCCAGCAGCTGCCACTCAGCTCAATGCAGGCTTGCATTCTGACAGCCTCAATGTACCCAGCATCCCTCCAGGCCCTGATCTGCAATACTTTCTGCGAAGCAATCACCAGGTAAAGCAACATCAGTCTTTGGTGTGTTTGCTTCTGTAATGTTCTGTGCGTCTGTATTGAGGGACAGTGTAATGCTGCAGGCACCCCTTGAGCACAGCAGCATTCCAGGGAAGAGCAAGGTGTACATTGAGACCTATGGCTGCCAGGTGCTGTGGTTGGCAGAGTTCTTCTGCTCATCTGGCAGCCTAACATGAGGCATGCATGCACATGCAGCACAGCACCCCTGTGTTGCTGCAGATGAACGTCAATGACTCCGAGGTGCTCCTCTCAGTCCTGGCTGACAGCGGATTCGAGCAGACTGACAGCGACACCAGCGCCGACGTGGTGCTGCTCAACACCTGTGCCATCAGGGAACGCGCAGAGCAGCGCATCCACCACAGGCTGGAGAAGCTGCGCCAGCTCAAGCTCCAGAATGCAGGCGGCCGCAGGTGAAGCCTGGGTGCATGCCCTAGGCTGGAGTGTGTGTCGCCCTGAGCTCTGTGCTGCCGTTAATGAAGCAATCATAAGTGTGTGCAGTCTGCTGAAGGTCACGCAGGTCACAGAACAGTTACCTAGTGTCTCCTGTGTGGCTGAGCAGCCATTTTGTTGCCAGCATGACCAAAGTCTGCTATGCAAGCCGCCACTCGGTATGCGCCACAATGTCGAGGTGTCTCTGAGCCTGACGCGTGCTGCAAGTGCTTGCCGTAGGTCGCTGTCGGCTGCTGCGCACTGCTGCCCAAGGATTCGGATGGCAGTGCTGAGCAGGAGCGGACTGCAGGCGCTTACTGGGTGGTGCGGTGGTGCTACACGCTCACAACTCCACACGGCGCACTGCTGCTTTGCAGGAAGCATGCTGCAGGCGCACGCCCTGTGGTGGGCGTGCTGGGCTGCATGGCTGAGCGGCTGAAGGAGCAGCTGCTGGACAGGGAGAAGCTAGTGGACATTGTTGCAGGGCCTGATGCCTATCGGGATGTGCCCAGGCTGATCGCAGCTGTACAGGTGGGCATTGCATTCACTGGTGAAGTAGCGCCGGGCAAGCCCAGCTGCTGCTGGGCTTTTTCCCTGATTCACTGCTGCGCTGGTGCCTCATGCAGGCATGCTGAACGGTACAGCTGCAATCAGCCTTATAATATACAGCTGCGATCAGTCTCATCATCTCAAAGGAGGCACCAGCGCAGCAGTAGTCGCAGCTGTATGTTATAAGGCTGATTGCAGCTGTACCGTTCAGCACGCCTGCATGACCGCGGGGTGGCCATGCTGCAGCTGTGGCCACGCCGTCATGTGGCTGTGCTGCTTAGTCTGTCTGCAGAGGATCTGGTCTGTATACCCTGCTCACTGCTGTGCAGCTGAGCCTGTCTTCATGCTGCCCAGGCGGGGCATCTTTGTTCTCATGCAGCAGCCAGAGCTGCGGTTGAATGCCACTGATACAATTCCACTGGTTGCCAGCATTCAGACATACGCCAACTGTGCCAGCAGTCTAGTGGAAGGTATCAGAGGCGCAGGTCACTGGCCTGTGTCAGCTCAAAACCGCCCGTGCCCCACCTGCAGCATGCCCCACCTGCAGGGCCAGACCGCCACCCTTCCAGACGGCAGCCCAGCACAGCGCCAGGGCGCCATGAACGTGCAGCTCAGCCTGGAGGAGACATATGCGGACATCCTGCCAGTCAGGCCCCGGGGGGCCACCTCGGCCTTCCTCAGCATCATGCGTGGGTGCAACAACATGTGCTCCTTCTGCATCGTGCCCTTCACAAGGGGGAGGGAGCGCAGCCGGCCCTTGGCCTCCATCCTGGACGAGGTGAGTAGGGCTGGCTGGGGTTTGCATGTGCTGGAGAGCAGCTGCATGCGCTCGCACAGAGATAGCAAGCATCAGGACATGGACCTGCAATGCAACACCAGCCTTACGGCAAGGACGAGGCTTGCAGGCTTGGGAGGAGTGTGTGCAACTGCGTGAGGGAGGCCCAGTCGCAGAACCGTGCTTCTGAAGCGGCCATACCACAACTTACTAGCTGCAAACATGGCCGCCCTGCTCCTCGCTGCCAACTCATGTGTCAAGGCTGCATGCATTATGCATGGCATGCATTCCTGTGCAATGTGCCTGCCCAGCCTGCACCCTGAACACTGAAAGGGGTAGGTTTGCTGCTGTAGCAGCAGCAGAAAGCAGCAGTCAGCGCTGTGCCCCTCTGCCCACTTGTCCCTCTTTGATCTGACCTCAGCCTCACATAGCTGCCAACACAACAGCACCTGCATCATTGCCCTGCAGGTACGCATCTTGTCACAGTCGGGCATACGAGAGGTCACCCTGCTGGGACAGAACGTCAACTCATATGCAGATGCATCTGTTGCCTCTCCTCAGTGGCCGCCACTTCGCGAAAGCATCCCAGGAGCAGAACCTTTTGCCGTCTATGCACAGGTGGGGTGCTGCGTACTTTCTCTCTTCTGTGCTAGAGGGCCTCGCCCTGCGAAGCACGTGTATCATCTGCTCATGGAGAAGGTTGCCCTACCTGGCAAGCACTTCCTGAGGAGGCAGGAATGCCCATCCTCCCTGCCCATCCTTGGCGTGAGGGAGCTTGCTTGCCATGCTGTGCGCCCCACCTCTGCTCTGCGCACACGTCTTGAGGGCTCCTGCAGCGTTCACGAGCCTTGGTGCTGTGCACCTGCCTGCAGGGCTGCAACAGAGTGTACACACAGCCTGCATGCAGTGCACCCTCCCGTTGTACATGCTCCAGGACCCTCAGCTCTGTGCATCTGCCTGCAGGGCTTCCGCAGCGTGTACAAGCCCTCGCGTTCGGGCAGCGTGCAGTTCGCAGAGCTGCTGGATGCTGTGGCGCAGGTGGACCCTGAGATGCGCATCCGGTTCACGTCTCCCCACCCCAAGGACTTCTCAGACGACGTCCTGCAGGTGAGTCTTGCAGATAGTTGTTCAGAGTGATTGAGTATGGGACCCGCTGCCTGCAAGGGTTGTAAGCTTCATTGGCAAGGAAGGTCTAGATCAATAAGCTGCGCCTGAGTAAGCCATGTGCAACTTATCTTGTGCAGGACCTTTGCTGCCCGCACCGACCTGCTTCAGTCCCTGCAGAATCTGGTTATTCAGCATGGGGATGGCTGTGGCATCTTGTCTGGAAGTGGAGCGACACCCGTGCATGTTCCTGTCCGCCAGCCTCATGCCCTTCAACTCTGAGGTGCAGCATATATGGGGTGACTGCCATGTCTATGAGCAAAGGCTGTCAGCAGCCTGCGAGGGGTGCCTGCCAACCTGCGTCTGGCTCCATGCAGGTGATTGCGGCACGCCCCAACGTGTGCAAGCAGCTCCACATGCCCGCGCAGAGCGGCAGCACCAGCACGCTGCAGCGCATGAGGCGGGGGTACACCAGGGAGGCCTATGATGCCCTTGTGCAGCATGTCCGCGGGATGGTGCCTAATGTCACGCTGTCAAGCGACATCATCACCGGTAGGTCAAGCCATCACCTTGATGCCGGTCGGCAGCCGCTGCACGTGGTGCCTGCTCAGTGCATCTGATCTCACCACTGCCCTCGCTGTGGGCATAAGTGTCCAGCAGCAGCCCAGCTGGACCCCTGTGGTCTCCAGCAGGACGCTCTGGTGCACAGGACGGAGTCGGGTTGCACCATGCGCAGGCCACATACCATGACGGGGTCAACAACATCCACAGGCACACATGTTTGAGCAGCCTTGACCACCTTGCCCAGCATGCAGCGGTCTGCCAACAAACAGGCTGCAATGTTGATCTTGCTGGTGCAAATGCCCTGCATGTCAATGCCTGCCTGTGCCCGTCTCCAGGTAGAACCAGACACAGCAACGCTGAGCCTTCCAGCTGGCAGAGTCTTGAGGCAGGCCTCCCTCTTGCGTGTGCAGGGGTGAATGGGGGGACAGAAGAAGAGCATTGGGAATATCTGAGCCTGCTGGGGCCCTGAAGACTCTCAGCACACATTCTTTCTTCCGCCTGCGCCATGCAGGGTTCTGTGGAGAGACTGAGGAGGAGCATGCAGACACGCTGAGCCTGCTGGCTGACACGCAGTATGAGCAGGCCTTCATGTTCGCCTACTCTCTGCGAGAGCGCACACACGCTGCTCGCCACCTCCAGGACGACGTCCCTGAGGCCACCAAACAGCGCCGCCTGCAGGAGGTCATTGCCACCTTCAGGTACAGCATGCTGGGGTGCAACAGACTGAAGCAGCACTTGCTTGCAGCAGCTTGCCACAAGCTCCAGGAGACCTTTGCCACCTTCAGGTGCAATGGTGTGGTCCACCCGGACAGTGTCCTTTCAATAGCTGAAGCCCTGGTGTGCTATGCAGCTGAAATTGCGCTGTACCGCAGGGGATGCTGCAAACTCATTTATTGTGTGCAGTCACGATGTCTGCAATGGCCTCCTTCACGTCACTGTTGACCCATCAGGTGAACAGTAGCGCCCACAGACACAGGTAGCCCCACATCATGGGGAGGGATCTGCAGCCTGTCAGGGTTGCCCTGCCAGCTGATGATGGACTTGTTGTCTGCATGGAGATCATGTCAGCCAGGCTTGAGCACAAGCAAGCAAGCTCCCGCAGCCCTCTCGCTCCAGCTTGAGCAGTGGGGTTGGTCTCTTCAGGCCGCCAGGTCTCAGGCGGAGATGGACTGCCTGCACGGGGTGAAGAAGATTCCGCACCGCTGTTGCACCTGCTTGAGTAGTGTTGTCGGTGCCTGCAGGGAGCGCCAGGCAGCCAGGTCCCAGGCAGAAGTGGGCAGCGTGCACTTGGTGCTGGTGGAGGGTCCCAGCAAGCGCACGCCACACAAGCTGCAGGGCAGGACCTGCACAATGAAACGGACAGTGTTCGAAGATGTGCCAGTGCCAGCCTCAGGCCTGGAATGGCAGGCTGGTAGGCATGCAACTGGCAACAGCACCTTCAGCAGTCCCAGCCTCAAGCCTGGGGACTACGTTGCCGTTAAGATCCAGGATGCAGGGGCCTCCACCCTAATGGGCACGGCCCTGCACAGAACTACCCTGACTGATTTTGTAGACTCTGCTGGGGCGTCATGCATCCCTGCGCAGCTGGTCCAGCAGAGCGTATACGCCACACAGAGTGAGAGGACACCGCAGCTCAGACAGATGCATCGGCCAGAGTATGAATTTACAGGCACTGCTTCAGCCATCTGGTGAGCTGCAGGGTAGCGGTCCCAGTCTGCAATATTGCTGCTACTCACGGCCCCAAGCGAAATAGTGTGGAGCCGTGCGCACTGTGCATGAGCAGCCTGAACGGGCTGTATCTTATGTAACAAGCTGAGCAGCAAGCGGGGAAGGCGAGCATTTGGTCTATCTAGAGGGCACTGCATCAACCAATTTTGTGGGCAGCTGGGTGATGTGAGGTGGGGCTCTAGACCAAGCCGGTTTCCTGGTATGTTTGAATCTTGTCCAGCAAGTCTTTGTTTATGCAGCGCTCCACAGGCGACATGGGCTGCTGCACCTTACGTGCGGCTGCCTCCTTGACTTGCTTGTCGAGTGAGGCCTTGAAAGCTGCCTTCTTGGCTGCCCGAGCTGCCTCTTCGGCTTTCTCTGCAGCCTCAGCCTCCTGCAAACCACAGTTCATGTTGCAGTGGCAGCCTGCCATGTTGTCAAGCGCAGGCATGAAGGCAGCAGCAACACACCCTAAGCTCTGCTATTAGCAGCTAGCCCAGATGGTTGCAGATCATGAAGGCCAAGCAGGCTCCTGCATAGGATGCAACTTCCTGAAGACAGCTGCTGCTGTCAGCAGTCGTGTCAGCACTCTTCAGATGACATTCAGAAGTCACCTTGGCAACCTCCTGCATGTGCTGCAGGTCCCTGCGCTGCTGCTCTGCAGCCTCCTGGCGCCGTTGCTGCTTCTCAGCAATCTGTTCTGCCAATGCATCCTGGAACTTGGCTGCCCTCTCAACCACAGCTGCCTTGCGGCGCTGCTCCTCCAGCTGCGCAGCCTCCTCCCGCTCCCTGAATGGTCGACTGGCGCTAGTCAATAGTTGCAGGCGAGGAGCTGAGAAAGGCTCATGGTGTGCCCCTGGGGTTGGACAGCCTCCTTGCCCTCCCAGAAACAAACGTAGGGGTTGTCTGCCACATGCCATCCCAGCAGGTCTCCATGCACCAAGCAAGACAGCCCCCATCACTCCATACCTGAGACAGACACGATCTGCAGAGCGACACACCAGACCGCGTCCCCAGACTCTCCAGAAACGCAGTGCTGCGGGTGCCATGATAGCATGTAGGAGCCTCCTCCTGACCTCGACCCAGTTGGAGAGGATGAGGCCCACCTGGTGTATCTTTCAATGAGTGCAGGGTCAATCCACTGCTTGGACTCTGGCCTGCTGGCAGCCTCCGTTGCCTGCTTGGCCTGCACAGCCTTCAGCCTCTCCACCAGCTTGTTCCTGCAGTTGTCAGGTGTGCGTGTTGCCATACCGGCCTGCACTCCTGTGCCTGGCGTCATGCAGGTTCCTGGAGCTCTGGAGAGCTGCTCAGCAGCGCACCCAATGTGCTGATTGAGCTGCATAGGGCTGACAGGGGTGGCCCAGACAGGTGTGCTGCTGCAAGGCTGTTGGTGCAGGGGTGGGTCAGGCACCCCTGAATTCAGCTGCACAGTCTGCGTCCCCCCATGCAGCAAGAGCTCAGTGTATGTTGCCGTGAGGGTGACCTAGCATATGGACAAATTCAGTTTTCAGGACTCCAGCACTGCCTGAAGTGTCAGCTTTCCGCCTGCTATATTCAGAGAGCGGCCTCCAGCCTGTCACAAAGTGCTGCCAACTCCATTTTGCCCCGATATTTCTCACAGGAACAGCTGTCAGCGTCCTGCTTGTCTGGGATCTAGGAGAGCTTCTGCTGGCAGGCTAACACTCAATTTCACTGCCAACAACTGAATCAGCAGATGACAGCATCCTGTGTCTGTCCATGATGGCTGCAGAACCGCCGGAGGCCTCCGGAGGCCTCACCCGCTTTGTGATAAGGCAGGCAGGTACCCACCTGTCTGCCTCCTGCTTGTCCAGGATGGCTGCAAACTTTTTCTGGTAGGCAATGTCCTCCTCCTGCTGCTGCACCTTCTGGGCAGCCTTGACCCTGCGATTCTCCTCATTGCTGAGCAGGAACGCCTTGAGGTTGGCCTTGGCCGTGCGATGGGCGGCATGCTCTGCCTGCACACACAACGTAGAGGTTGTACTGGGCACCAGTGTTGCTCTTGTGAGTCGTGCAGCATCTCACATCTCCAAAGCACCCAATCACAGGCCTCAGGCACACTCTTATGCCTCATACATTTTGATCACCCTCCCACTCACAGCCTGCAGCCACCAAGCTCCAGTCTAGACCAAAACAACATGTCCCGCCACCTCCAACACCCGCAGGGTGGCCAGCACCAGCCAAGACTACCTGCTCTGGTGATTGCAGGGCCCTGCAGGGCCAGCAGGTGCATCACCCAAGCAGGCTGTGATGTTGCAATGAACACCCACCTCAATTTCGCGCCACGGGCCCAGCATGGGACACAGTAGGCCTGCCACCAGCCGGTGCATCAGAAAGACCACACTGATCACTCACCTCCATCTCACGCCGTGTGGCCAGTGCCAGCTGCTGGGTGGCCTCCTGCTCCTCCTTGCGTTTGATGGCGTCTGCAACCTCTTTTTGGCGGCGCCGCTCCATCAGCTGCTCGTTCACATCAGCCTGCGCACGGCAGGGACAGCCTTGGGAGCTGCACACAAGGTGTGGCAGCAAGAATGGCAGCCCCCCCCCGCCACCCCAATCCCCCCCCTGGGCCACACCTGGGAAGGGTGCTAAGTTCAGCCAATCACTGGAAGGCGTCAATGCCAGCAGCAACGGCAGCTGCTATCGCACGTCAGCTTGCACTTAGGGGATGGCTGTGTGCCCCATTGTGAATGATAGAAAAGACCATCAGCATCAGAGGATGCCCTATGCTAACCCGGGCAGGCCCAGATTGTCCTGCAGACGCGACATGCTCTGCTGCTGGACTAGGAATGCTGTGCCAGCAGAAGCAGCACCTTCAGCTTGAGGATGGCTTTCTTCTTCTCCTCGCGCTGCTTCTGCTCCTCCTGCTGCCACCTCTGCTGCTCCGCCTGCTGCTGCTTGAGCCAGGCCTTCTTCTCAGCCTCAACTGCTGCCGCCTGCACCCCAGAGGGTAAAGCATGTTTGTCAGGCATCTTCCTTGAATGAAGGTGCGTGCGGGGGTGAGCTCACCTGTCGTAAATGCTCCTGGTGCTGGGAGTCAAGTTGCTCCTTGATTTTGCGCTGCACCTCGTTCATCCTGTCATGCACTTTCTTATCTGCGGAGCACACTTCAGTCTGTCATGCACCTTCTCATCTGCGGGGCCACAAATGCACACTCTCCCTGCAGAGTGTTGTGCTGCATCTTGCATGTGCTGTTGTGCACCAAAAGGAACACAACAGCCTCCAGGGGCCACGGCCTCACAAATGCACTGTGCAGCGCTGTACTGAACCCTGGGTGTGGAGATGCAAAGCTATGGGCAACAGCTGCAGCCACCTATAGGCAGGCAAGCATGCCGCTGCTGTGCCGCTCAAGGCCTTTGTAGTGCATGTCAGACGCACTGCTGCAGCCTGGGGCACACCTTCCACCTTGCCAATCTGACTCTTGAAGTGGAAGATCTTGGCCCATTCATCTGCATCGATGACTGCCTGCTTCTCGACAGTCTTCCTGGTGTTCCTGCAGCAGCCTCAGGGGATGGGTAGGGCACGTGCATGCCCTGCAGCTATTGAGTGACGACAGCATTTGCCAGGGGCCCTCACGCTGGGGCATCACCAAGCAGGGCAGCCTTGATACGCTCCTGCATGCAGTCATTGGACATCAGCATGTTGCACAGCTGCCTGACAGTGCAAGCCAGACTGGGGATGCACCGTGGCCCACCTGCAGGCTGATCAGGTCCTGCTCATGCGCCCTTGAGTGCTTGTCAGCAACAAATCTGTGCACCTCCTCCTGCAGCAGCTGCTGTGACTTGCTGTCCTTACAGATATCCTGCAGCGCAGAAGGGGCCAAGATGTGGCTTCTGAAGTTCTATCACCACCACCACCAGCATTGATGTGGCTCACCCCAAAGGAGCCCTGCATCTTCTGCATCAGCGAGGCTTCCAACATCTTGGCTGCCTGCACCAGGAGATCCCTGTCCTTCCCACGCCTTTGTTGTGGCGTTTTTCAAAGCGTTACATTCGTTCTCACCTGAGTGTCGGCCTTCATGGTCACAGCCGAGTCACGTCCGGGCTGAAGCTCTCGGACAGCAACGCAAGGCTGTTGACCTAAGTCTTTGCACGTCTTAAGTCTTTGCATGTGTGACCCAATGTGGCTGCTGCCCATGCATTATGGATCAAGAGGAAGGGGGAAGGGGGAAGGGCCATCCCATGCGTTGGTTGTGTCAGGTGAGAGCCATCTGTTCACCGTGAACCACAGCTGTCTGTGCCTGCAGGGCAGGCAAGGTGCGCAAGCTCAAAAGCGTAATGTGATGCAGCAGAGCGCCACGCCATCACCGGCCTCACCAGTGTCTGCCTCAGGCTGACTGGGGCCCTCTCGCCGAAGCCGGCGCTCCTCTCTGATCCTCTCAAGCTCCTCTGGGGCTGGAGGCACCTCACCTGCAGGGCACTGCTTGCTCACAACCCCAGTGCAGGTGCACTGCAGGTGCCACAGCCCATGAGCATGCACAGGGCTAGACACAGGTGGCCGCACACATGTAGAGGCAGTACCAGCACGGCAGCCCACACTGGCACTGGGCATTTGCTTTGCAAGTAGGCGCGCACTCAACCAGGAGCCAGCAATTCTCACCTCGTTTTGTTGTCCTGGGCGGTGGGACAGCCACATCATACTTGTAACCTGATCGCTGCCTCTCTGAAAATTGGGCCCAGACAGCAAAGTTGTGCAGCACGATGGAGGCTGCCACTGTCACGTTGAGCGAGGCTGTACCTTCCCCATACTGGGGGATGTAGACAAAGGAGTCACACAGGGCCATCTGCTTCTCCGACAAGCCGTCGCCCTGTGGGCCGGCTGAAAGTTTGGCAGCAGTGATGACTTGTGTTGCAAGAAGACGAGCCGCAGCATCAGCAGGTCATGCAAAGTTCAGGATGCAGGCCTGCAAGGCCGGCCGCTCTGCAGACACGGCACTGCCCTGTGTGGGCCTGCAAGCCTGGTCATGGTGTCAATGCTGCACAGGCGGTTGCGCCATGACGTTCTTGAGGCAGGACTGCAATCCCACCTCATTGCCAACCATGAAGGCTGTATTACCCTGGAAGGGCTGGCTCTGCACCGGCTTTGCCTCGTCATTTATTTCAACCCCCAGGATGGCACACCCTGCAGAGCAGTTGAGCAAGCTGCTCCACACATCAAGTGAACAACTTTGCAGGTTCACGCACCTTGCTCCTCCTTGAGATAGTGGCAGCACTGCTCCAGCTTCTCAAAGTGTCTCATGTTTACATGGAGGTAGGCTCCATGGCTGCCAAATGTGTTGAAGTGCTTGGAGCCCACCAAGCACAGCTGCATGGCAGCACAACGTGTCCAGGCTGCTCTGCTGGCGCACGCACTGCTGCTCCCCACTTGGTGCATGCTTGCAGCATGTGCCAGGGCCGGCTTTATGAAGAGCCAGACAGTGCAATGCTCAAGATTACGAAGAGCAAGGCTTGCACCTGGGTCACTCCAAAAGCTGTTGCGCTGCGTGCCAAAGTGCCAACATTATGCCGCTTTGAGATGTTGTGGATAATCAGAAAGCACTTGGGGGGAGCACAGCCCTGCAGTCTGGGCAAAGCTGCAGGGCCAGCCGCTGAGCTCATGAGGCCCAACACAGTGCCATCTGCGATTCAGACAGATTAATAGATCTGCATATGCCAGGCTTTGCAGGGAAACCTTTGTGAAAGAAAGCAGGAGATGTGCACATCGTTTAGGGCACCTGACTTTTTGGAGCTCCAAAAAACATGGCTTCGCAATCAGCTCATTCACCCTGATCGCATTGCTCCTAAAGTCTCCGGAGCTTGGTCTTGTTGCTTGGCTTTGCCACATGCTTTGCTCATGGCGGGCTCCACCTGGATCCAACAGCCTGCATCAGAGTCCTGCTTGGCTGCACTCACATCTGCGAGATCGCTTGTCTGACGCCAGCATTCCAGCTGCAGAGCAGCAGGCTCCCTACAACTTTCTGCTCTTGACCTGTGGGTGGCTGTGCAAGAGCCGCTCCGCCACCAGCCCGTCGCGCACCACTTGCCCAAACACGGTGTCAAGTCTGCAACATGCTTTGTTTGGCTCAGGGCTGATGTGCCTGGTGCCATTAAACTTGATCTCAGGGGTCCACCTTCTTCCCTGTGACCCACAGCAGCCACCTCTCTCTGTTGGATGGCATGCTGCCTGCATGCCTCCTGAAGCATGGCGGGCTCTTTGAGCTGTGCCCTGGTCAGCGGGGCCAGCAGCCTCATGTGCAGAGGTGATGGTGACAAGTGTACAAGGTGCGCCAAGCAGCTGCCTGATGGTCAAGATGGGCAGCCTTGCTGCTGAGGCTGCTGCTGGCCAGCCATGATCAAGAACCGTAAGAGTTGTGGGCTCCACTGAATGTCTCTGCGCTGCTAAAAAGGGTTGCAGGAAAAGCTCGGGCACCCTTTTTCACAAGAACGCCAGACTGGTTGCAAATTCAAAGCAGGGTTGATGTTGTGCCTCTGGCACAGAGCAACTAAGCTTTCATAGCCTGCAAGTAATCTTGACACACTCTGTCAACATCCGGCTTGTGTTGTTCCGTATGATGACAAGAGCTCCGGCTAGCAGCCAGTGTGACATGAGCCTGGAGCCAAGGTGGCCCAGTGCAGGCGGCCAATTGCTGTTCGTCAGACATCACATCTTCCAAAGAAGCACTCCTGTCGTTCCGCCAACATACAGATAGAGAATGTTTTTGCACTGCATCATCCAGCAAACGGGAGAGCATGAGATGTATAGCAAGTGCTGCATCAGTGTGTCAGCACCAGCGTGAAGCAACAGCTGCAGTTGAAGAAAGCATGGGCAGATGCATGGGGCATTTGGCATACATCCCAAGCATGTAGTGAGGGATGCACCTCGTATGTGATCTCATAAGAGAAGTAGCCCCCAGCGACCACGTGCCAGGGAGCCCCAAATTTCTTGTCCATGGTTTCCTTTATCATCTGCAGCCAGCCAAGACGTCAAGGGCACTTGCAAGAGCTGCATGATGCAGACACAATACCAAGCCGTGTAAGGCATGCTCTCCTTGACTGGGGCACCTGCGGGCTATTCAGATACACATAGCAAGGCTGTGACACAGGGGCTGTGTCCTCTTGCTCAAACTGCAATGCCCTGGGCTGCCCAACAGAACAGCGGTCAGGCTTTGCACACATCCAGGCTGCCCATCTGTCCAGGCCTATGTCTGCCTGCCTGTGCATGTGGCCATCCTGTTGCATGCAACCCGGCCCAGGTTGCTCTCGTAAGCCTCTCACTTCATGCCAGTCCTTGGACGCTCACTCTGTGCTCAAGCAGTGTGTGCTCAGGCAGCAAGCTTTGCCCTCAGGCCGCCTGCCTGCATGCACTCTGCTTTTGACACGACCCCAGGCTGCCTACCTGCGTGCACTTCTCCATGTCTGCATGGTACTTCTCCACGGCTGTGATGCAGACATCCATCGCCTCCTCCTTCATCTCTGCTGTCATGTCTGTGTATTTCACCAGGGGGTACTTGGCCATTCTGCAGGCGCAGTCAGGCCTGGCTCAGGCACCTGAGGCACCATCAGGCAGCAGGAGGCTGATGAAGCAACGCAAGAGAGACACTGTGAGCCTCAGATGGTTCTAAGAAGCTCGGCTGGTGAAACAGCACTAGGCAGTGTGCCTTGCATACTGAGTGGGCCCTGCCCGGTGCGTCAATATTGAAACACAGAGCAGGCTGCTGAAGGTGATGCAGACAAGGCTGCTGGAGAGCACCCTTGAGTGGCCATGTGTCGCTGGCTGCCAGGGCAGCAGCATACTGCAGTGGCACACAGAGAGCTGCATGGCTTGTGCACGGCTCTCACTTGAGGAAGGCCTCATAGTCCATCCTGTAGTCAGGCTCCGCCACCGCCGCCATGGCGCTGCAGGTCTAGAAGCTTTCTGAGATTTGCTGTGCTCGCTGCTGCAATGCTGTTAATCTGGGAGGGTTGCAGCTACAATGCGGCGCAGGCAATGCACCACCAGCCTGGGCAATGCTGTCTGGCTAGCTCCTGAGCTGACAGGCAGCGGCAGCTGCTGCAGTCTGAGATGGCTGGTGTGACATGCGATGCGCTGCTGAACCGGAGCGCGATGGACGGTGGCCACTTCTGCTGTCCAAGGATGCTGGGGAGCCGATGGCGCGATGCGGGACTCAAGCGCTTGAGTAGGGAACAATAAATCTAAGGCAAATCATCGCTGTTGGTCCGGCAGTAACTAAACAGAGTCAGCAGAAAGACAGTGGAGCCCTGCTCCTGTCCTGTTATGTTGTGAAGCGTGTGGACCTCTGTGTCGCTTTTTTTTCCAGACCTCCAGCACATGCGCATTGGCGCTTACAGGACAAGAAGGGACATTGCTCTGGACAGACATGCAGGTCCCGACCCTCACTGCAGTGTCTGGCTCTCACAGCCTGCCAAGGCTGGCTGGAGGGGAGCTGGACACAGTGCTGCTGTGGTACAGACGTGATCTGCGGATAGCAGACAACCCGGCGCTCACAGCAGCCCTGAACGCCGCAAAAAGAGTGGTGGGTCTCGAGCTCCTTGAGCTCACTCCACCAGTCAGCTGCTCAGCCACGTGCACAGCAATGCAGTGGCGCTGTGAACCCATTCATGCATGGTGACGCCACTGCAAACAGTGGCACGGCTGTGCAAAAGTGCACAGCGATGGCTGGCCTGCTGGGCTTGCCTGCTGCCTCTGCAGCCGCTGGGTGCTTACCATACAGCCGCGGGAATGCAGCCCTGAGGCGTGCATACACTAAGTGCTGAAGTCTGCAGGAACCCCGGGCACCCTGGGTGCCATGCATTGTAGATGCCACCTTCTGCTGGGTGCCTGTCAGCAGCCCCTGATAAAGGTGCGCCCTGCCTGCAGGTCCCAGTCTTTGTGTTTGCCCCTGAGGAGGAGGGGCAGTTCCAGCCCGGCCGCTGCTCTCGCTGGTGGCTCCACAACAGCCTGCAGGCCCTGGAGAAAGACCTGGCGGCCCTGGGCTCCCGCCTGACCTTCCGCCGCAGCCCTGAATCGCGCCTGGCCCTGGTGCAGGTTGGTCTCTGCAGAAGCACTCCATGCACTCATTGGCATGCCAGGCACCCCTGGCACTTGGCACAGCATGGCAGGCCGTGGGTATGATGCCTCTTGCTGCATGAGGGGCGGCCACCAGCCCATCTGCCTCTGCATAGCACCAAGTGCCAGCTGCCTGTGTAGTGCAAGGGCAGGCTGGTTCAGAGCCGGGGGTCAAGGCCTCACTCCTCACCAATCTGCATAGTACATGGGGTGAGCAGTCACTGCTGCACAAGGTCTGATCGGCGCCTCTTGCCTGCTGCTGCAGCTGGTTCAAGAGACGGGCGCACAAGGCCTGTTTTTCAACCATCTGTATGACCCCATTTCGCTGGTGCGGGATAACGAGGTCAAGGCGGCGATGGCAGGGATGGGAGTCCTGTGCCAGAGCTTCAATGCAGATGTGCTGTATGAGCCGTGGGAGGTGCTGGACAAGGATGGGCAGCCCCTGACCAGCTTTGAGGACTTCTGGAACAAGTGAGGCTGTGTCTCTGCTCCTGTACTGTGTCCACTATGTGCTTGGCAGCCACTGCAAGGACGCACAGTCCCTGCTTTCCAGGCTAGAGCGGATCCTCTATCAGGTCTTATACTGTGCAGGAGAAGCACATGCGTTCCCTGCATGTGTGCGTCCCCAGCTTACGAGCTGCAGTCAAAGCTGCTGCAAGGCACAGGGCTGCCACCGCGTAAGCTCCACTTCAAGGCTGACAGCAAGCGGGCAGCAGACAACAGGCTGCCCCAGCCGCAATTTTGATACATAGATGTCATGCATGATTTCTGTCACGCCCAAGCCAGCCTCATGCTGCCTGCAGGGCCATGAACATGACCTACCAGCCGCCCGTCCCCCTGCTGGTCCCTGGCAGCATGCCTGCGGTGGCCCCAGATGTTGTTGGCCTGGACCTGCCAAATCTAGGGCTCATGACCCCTGAGGAGGAGCTGAGCAACCAGCAGTTAGATCATTCGGTGGGCGGGTGGCCCTTGAGGCTCAGTCTTTGTCGTGCCACTGCAAGCGTGCACATCTTGCTGTGGCGCTCATCTGCCGTTGGGGATGCAGCTTGACCTGTTATGTGCTGTGAACATCAAATCGTGTTGGCACAACCGCCAGTGCGGTGCAAGTAGCAGCCAGAATCAGGCAAGTCTGTGGTGAGTAGGCTCAGGGCAGTCTGAAACATGTGAGCAGCAGCATCAAGCAGGTGGACCACCTCAGTGAGCACGGTTCCCAGCTCTTGTCTGGACACTCCCCGCCGACACCAAACAGGAACATCAGGTTGAGGCCGTCGTGACCCGGGAAGGCAGGAGAGGGCCCCAGCTGACTTGCCCAGTCTTGGTGTAGCATGCACATGCAGCCTGTGACTGTGGCGCAGCTGCAGGCGGGAGCAGAGCTGCTACGTGATGCAAGGTCATTCGCCGGTGCCCTCTGCATCAGCTGCCTGGCTGACACCTCTTCTGCTTGTGCCTGCTGCAGTGGTCGCCTGGTGGCCAGGGGGCGCATCAGATCCTGCAGAAATTTGTGCTGGAGCGATTGGAGGCCTTTGGGCATGACAGAGTGAAAACCGACAGGACCAGCACCTCCCGCCTGTCCCCACACATCCACTATGGTGAGGCCAGGTCCAACAGCCTTGTGGTGCCTGTGGTAGTGCAGCCGGCCAGCCGCCTCTGCTGCAGGGGCAGCGCTCACCATGTGCTTATTAAGATGTAGCACTCCTCTTCTTTGCTATCCTCTCCACACACTCTGAAGATGCAGTGGTCAGGGGCCACAGGGTGGTGAGCTTCACAATCCGGCAACTGCAACACACATGACACAAGCGCCAAGGTTTTGTGCGCTGCTGCGCTGCTGCGCCCGCTAAAAGTGGCCCACCCCTGCAGCAGAAAGTCAAGATCTGCCACTTGACTGTTCAGCTGTGATGCCGCCGCCCAACTCCCAGCCCCTGTGTTCCTCAAAGGCCAGCGTGTTGTTGTCGCAGAGTGGTCAAGTGATAAAGCCTAGCTACAGAATGCTCTGTCTCGTGCTGCAGGGGAAATTAGCATCCGCCACGTCTTCTATGTGGTCAAGCAACGGGAGCTGGACTTTCTTGAAAAGGGCAACCGCAGTACCAGCTGCCGCGACTTCCTGCAGCAGGTGCGCTGCATACTTGTATGCACATAATTTTGCTTAATTTGCTTGACTGCTGACAACCCTGACCTGGCTTTGATGCACAAGTGGCGCGCCTTCTTGCAGCCCCTCACCTCTGCCTGTGGCACATTGTGGTACCTGAGAGCTTCTTGAGCAGGCATCCTGGCATGCCTGCCCTCAACAGCGAGGGCAGCAGATGTCTGCAAGGGTTGGAGCTGACAAAAGCGGCTGCCTCAGCATGTTTATTCCGCCTGGTACCCTCAGGGGAGGCTACGGGTGCATGAGAGGCCTGTACAGGCTGGGGAGCCCTGGCCCCCTTTCATTGCTGCTCACCTGTTCCTGGGTGGCCAATTGTGGAGGCCAGTGGGTCAGGGTTGGCAGGTTGCCCAACATGTGCCTGCCTGCTTCGGGGATTGGCCCCTCAGGGCATGCCACGTGTCATTGCTGAAAGCTCTCTGCTCTGTGCGGGGGGCATCCAGGACAGCCTGTTTGTCCACATGTGGTGCAAGCATGTTGGCACTGAACACGGCTGCCTGCACTGTGCAGATGGGGTACCGGGAGTATGCGCGCTACCTCTCCTTCCACTTCCCCTTCACGCACGAGCGTTCCCTGCTGGAGCACCTGCGCGCCTGCCCCTGGAAGTTTGACCAGCGCAAGTTCAAGGCGTGGCGCCAGGGGCGCACAGGTGGGCCATGGGACATGTCCTTTGAGTGCTGGGCTGGCTGAGGTGCACATGATCTGGGCTTGGGGAGGGCTGCGTCAGTATGGTGTCAGTACAATGCCAGATTGCTTCACCTATGTCCATGGAGGCCTGGCTGACTGCTTTCCCGTGGTGCAAATGACTGAAACACTTCTCAGCAGCTTGCTATTGACTGGCTTCTTCCAGCGCTTGGCTCACAAGGGGTGGCACTGGCAGATCCTGCTGCAAAGTCCCTCCTTGCAGCAGTGGAGGCCCATGTGCAACCTGGATGCGTGCAGGTTTGTGAACATGCTTCTCTTCCAGAACTTGCAGTCTCAGCAGTGCACCTCAGCGATCTCGGGTCCATCTCCCTGACCCTGCTCCCCTGCTGCCCACTGTGGCCAGGCCATCACTGCAGTGGTTTCACAAGCGCCTCCCTATAGCGCTGCAAACACTCCGGGCGCTCACCCTGGCTGCCTGCCTGTCTGCAGGGTACCCACTGGTGGACGCAGGCATGCGCCAGCTGTGGAGCACGGGGTGGCTGCACAACCGCATCCGCGTGGTGTGCGCCAGCTTCCTGGTGAAGAACCTGCTGCTGCCCTGGCAGTGGGGGCTGAAGCACTACTGGGATGCCCTGCTGGACGCAGACCTGGAGTGCGCTGCCCTGGGGTGGCAGTACTGCTCAGGGTGCCTGGCAGGTGAGGGGCCTGGGTCAGCATGGGGGGCTGGAGTGCACGTTGTCATGTGGCAGCAGTGTGTGGGACACCATGGTCAGGAGGGTATCCTGACACCAGCTTGGTGAGGTCTTGACACACAGAAGGGAACTGTGAGAGCGGCATATGCTTGGCTGCGCTTCCCTGCATCCCATATTTGGCTGTGTTGCCTTGGCTGGCACGACTGAGTGCCCTGTTGCACATGGCATTACAAGCGGTGTGCAGCCTCAACACATTCATCGTGACCTCTGGCTTTCAACATCTGCTGAGAACCACTGACATGCACTCAGTTCCTGCTGGCGCGCTCTTTTGCAGATGCCCACCCCTTTAGCTACATGCTCAACCACAAAACAGAGGCCCAGCGCTTCGACCCAGATGGCAACTACGTTCGGCGGTGGCTGCCTGCACTGGCGCGATTGCCCGTCAAATGGATACACAGGTCAGCCTGTGCACCTGCCTACCGTATGGATCTGGCGTGCTGCATTGCCAAGCTGATGTTTGACCTCAGCCAGCCTCAGGCAGACCCATGTCACACACCCCTTCTGTGTTGCCAGGCCCTGGGAGGCGCCAGAGAGCATTCTGGCAGATGCGGGAGTGGAGCTCGATGGCAACTACCCCAACCCCATCATCTCTCTGGAGAAAAGCGAGAATCATGTGGGGTCTCAGACAGTGTTGTCGCTGTTCTGTTGGGGGATGCAGCTGCCTTTTCTTGCGGAGTCTTCAGCTTTGCTGTGCTGTCATTTTGCACAGGCCCAGTCTGCTTGCTGGGCACTCGTCCTACAGTTTGTTGTGTCTGCGCAGAGGCCGACCAAGGGGTCACAGAGTTGTGCCCTGCACTATGGGACCTAGGTCATCCATGCAGGGCCAGTTTGTACGCTGCAGACAACAGCGCTGCAAAAGTGTTCTCAGGGCATTGACCATCATATTGCCGGCCGTACTGCCATGCAGGTGGTGCACGCCTGCAGCGTGATTGAGCAGAGTCTGGCCTGGGGTCACGCGGCCCCCAAAGTGCCTTACCGCCCAGCCAGCTATGCGGGGCTCAGCAAGAATGCTCCCACACCCAGCAGCGGAGCGGCCGCCACAGGGTCCCAGTTGCGGTGAGCTGCGTTTGTCTATAGCAGCAGCATCGTGAGGCACCACCATGTGCAAGCCAGCGTGCGCACCCAGACATGCAGTCTCAGCGCTGCAACGCCAACTGACAAGGCTTGCATGATTCCTATCTGTCACCATGATTACTGCTGCTTGAATACTTGGCGCAGCTTGCCATGGCATGGCATGGCACCCACTTTAAGCAGTGTCGACCATGATTGGTGTGGCGGGAACAATTTTGGTACACAGTGAGGCGTTGGACTGCCTGCCTTGGTCCAGGATAACCCACAGCCAGGCTGAGCACGTTCCAAAGGTGAAGGCTGGCAAGCAGGCACAGTCTTTGTCTGCGGAACATCCCTTACCTTTGCCTGGCCAGCAACAACATGGCCTGGCTGTTTGTCTGCAGGCGACGCAGCGCGGGGCAGGAGCCTGATCGTATTGAGGGCCCGCGCTCTCCTGCCACTCTGCAGCCCCAGGATGACTGCACGCCCCTTCGTCCCACTGTGGACGAGTCAGATGAGGAGGTTGTGTCCAATGCTCCCCACAGCGGGGGCTCCGCTGCGCACACCAATCAAGAGCTGGTCTCAACGGGTCACCGTACAGGTGTGGCAGCTTCAATGGCTGTCAAGCCTGTGTGACCTTCATGATGCAGCGACGGCTTTGATGGACTGGGGTTGGCTGGCACGCGGCACTCCTGGCTGTCCCCTGCTTGCACTGCTGATGCTTGCCTTTGGGCAGGATGAGTGACTGGCAACACCCCTGACAGATGCTGTCCAAATTGCCATGGCTGTACTGCCTTGTGCAGGTGGCCCGGATAGTGGGGCAGCAGGGGGCCAGAGTGGCTTGCGGCTGGGCGTGGGCCATGCTGCAGTCGAAACCTCACAAAAGGCGACCCAGGTGCCAGCCGCCCAGGCACCTGCACTGCAGGCTGCAAACCCAATGCAGCAGCAGGTGAGGACATTGAGGCTGCAAGTCAACCATCAGTGCTTCTTGCCTGCCTGGGGTTTGTGCTCAGGCAGCAGCACAGCACAGGTGAGGCTGCAGACGCCTCTGTGGATGCACTGTTCTGGAGGGTTGCAACTGTTGTGCCTCGTCCCAGAGGCACCCCTCAATGTCATCGAGTCTGGGTACTAAAGGCAGGTGCTTGGGAAGCAGCCAGCTGCTGATGATACAAGCCGTGCTGTGCATTCGCTGTGACCTGGCCAGGGAATTGGCATATAGCGCCAGGTGCGAACAGTCGCTATGTGTACCGCTCTGCAGTGCGGCTGTGCCTTTGCAGAGGGAGGTAGGGCCTGAAGCTGGCAGTGGCCAGGCGCCCCTCGGGTACCATCCCCAGCAGACTCAGGACACTGACGCCGCTGTGGTGCCGTCCCTCTCCTGTAAGAAGACTGCTGTACATCATCTTCTGCATGAGCATCCAACAGATGAGGGGTCAGCAGCTGCAGCAGCTGCTGCGCATGCAGCTGCTGGTGTCAGACAGGTGCCGCACACAGGGCATCCGCAGGTCCCCAAGGTCACCTCCCAGCCGGAGCAATCAGCGGAGGCTGACAGCCCAGGCTCTGCACAGCCTGTTCTCAAACGGCAGCGCACTCAGCACTGATGAGTCTTGACAGGCATGAGCCTGCTTCTGCTTCCCAATTTTGTCCTGCAGCTCCTGTTTGTTTTTGTCAACCTTTCTGTGAGTGTGGATGCTTCTCCATTACCGCCCCTCTGCCGGATCAATATCCATGGATGTCTTCATTGCACGGACTGTCTGATGCCCAACAAGGATGATTGTTGCCAACACTGTCAGATGCACAGGTGCTGCGGCTACACAGCTTCAGTGAAACACAGTGTTTACCAGACTTTGGAATTGCCCGTGAAGAGCACTGCACAGCTCAAACACAAGTTGCAGATTGAATGTGCCAAGATTGATGGGCCCAGGGAGTTGAAGTGATGGGTGAGAGCATGCATCACCATGCCAAAAACAACGGCCAGGGCTGTCTCTCCAGGAAAGCGGGTGTGGCCAGCTGCCGCAAAGAGGACACTGACTACAACAGCAAATGGCCAGTGCACATGGCTAAGAGGGACAAGTGTGAAGGAGCCTCCTTGAGGCAGCACAATATTCTGAAGGGCTCTCTGGAGAAAACTCCTATTGTACAGCTCTTCAAAAAGGGGCACCACGCTGGACGAGTGCACAACCCTGACTGCTGCCACTAAATTGCCAACAATGCCTGGCTTGTCACGCAAAGGGTTCCAGGCAGGGGCCACCCGAGCAGGCATGCACTGAGCCAGACAAACCCAGCAGGTGCCTGCAATAAGGCCTGCCACTAGGGCAGTAACCACTGCTGAGCTGTCTCTCAAGGCCATATTGGGCCTGGCCTCAGCTTGCAAGAGCAGGCCAGCTGCCACTGCTAGGCCTAGGGGCAAGCGAAGTGTGTAACGAAGATATCTGTCTTGGACCACGCCTGCTGACGTTTGCCAGAGTACCACGAGCCCGGCTTGGTACAGGCAGTGCCAGAAGGCGCTGCTGTGCTTGCCTCCTGTCAAGATGTGAAGCCCCACGACGATCAGTGGCAGCAGCATGTGTGATGCTGCACTGACCAGCTGCATCTGGGCCAGCACCATTGTTGCCAGACTCTTTCCCCCTTGCTGAGAATCCTGTGACATTTCATGACCATCAAGCGTGTTCTCTCTTGTGTGCGCCTGCTTGCGCTTGGCTGCGTTTGATGGAAGCATCCTGCACGTCCCAGCTGCACTGAGAAGGCAGTCACAGCTTCTGGACTGGCATTGGACATTGCCTCACCTATCCCACAGAGTCACCAGCTCTGCTGCCAGCTCTGCTGGCGCACGTCTGAGTGCCAGGCTAGCTGGAACAGTAATGGAAGCTTGCCATTGAAGTTGCAGCAGACCCGGCCATCAGGTGGACGCACTGAACAGCATGCACAGCCGTACTGCCCGCAAGCTGGACACAGTCAGATGAATTTTCCCAACAATTATCATCAGGCTGCTGGACAGATGCAGATGATGTCACTGGCAGATCAGGTCAAAGTTTGGCAGCAATCTGAGAAACGCGCCATCTGTGCCGATTTGAACTATAACAACATGATCTGGGACTGCAGGTCTCTGTCTGCTGCTGCCTCACTTGAGACATGAGGCAGAGCTTTCTGCTGCGCCCCGCATTGCTTGCCCATGCAGTCCCTGGCACTGAGCACTCCAGTAGGCTACGGCAGATCACCAGCAGGGCTGCTACGACTTGCCATGCAGGAGGTGAGTCCAGAGAGCTGCCTGCTCTGGCAAATTTTGCTGTCCACACTGACCCCTTGCCCCGCAGGCACCAAGCGCTTTGCTGTGATTGGTGGCGGCTTTGCTGGCGTAGCCACAGCTTGGCACCTTATCGCACAGGTACATCTGCTTGCTGCTGTCAGACATTTGGTACAAGCTCAAGCTATTGCATGGGCTCAGCATGGTTGTCTCCTGCCGACCACCATATCTGTCTCACCTGCCGCAAGTCTGCAGCATCTCGCATGCCACCAGAGTCACTTTTGGCCACTGTTTGTGCAGCAGCGCTCCCCTCCGCTGACTCCCCGCTGTCCTGCAGGCCACAGAGCAGGGCCAGACCGTGCAGCTTGAGCTGTTTGACGTGGCAGGCCTGGCTGCCGGAGGATCGGGAGCTGCAGGCGGCCTGTTGCACCCGTACACCCCAAAGGGGAAGGTAGGTGAAACTCCCCGCCCCCTTGACCATTCAGGCCAGCAATGCTGCTGCGGGGGAAATGGTGCACCCACTCCCTGATGTCCAGCGTTTGTGGTGCTGGGTCCCACCTCCACCAAGTCTTGGTGCTTCCAGGAGAGAAGAAGTGGGCTGGGACCTTGTCCTCCATAGTATCTTCCCTGGACTGCTGAGTGACGTGCCAGTGGTGTAGGGCTTTGTGCTGCACATGTGCATCACCCACAGTGGTGGTGTGCAGGAGCTGTGGCGTGGCTATGACGCCTTTGGCGAGGCGCTGCAGCTTCTGAAGGTTGCAGAGCAGTGCGCGGGTGACCAGCAGATTGCCTGGAGGCAGGACATCATGCGGCCGGCGCTGGACCGCAAGCAGGTGAGGCCGCTTCCTGGAGCCAGGCTATGAGCACAGCTCAAGCAGTTCCACTCCTGACAGCCCTGTGCCTGGCCCTGGCAGCCGTGTAGCCCGCTGATGTATTCCTATCTATGAGTTACTGGGGCAGAGTCGCCCACTCAGCTTATGTCATCCCCTGCTGCAGGCTGCTGGCTTTGACAGAATCTCCTCACAGATCCAGCAGGAGCCAGGCGGCATCACAGCTGCAGGCATTAGCGCCAATGACGCCCGCAAGCACCACCCCACCATGGCTGAGGAGGTGCTCCATCAAGCCAGAAAGCAGAAGCGGATTGGCAAAGTGCAGCCTGAGGTGGGTTGCCGCAGGTATCTTCCAGCACCGCCCATGGGTTGCAGACGTGGCCGCGCCTTTGCCAGCGCCACAAAATCTCCACCATGAATTGCAACACTTCTCATAGGCAGGTCAGCCTGTCTCTTCCTGGGGCTCATGGTCAGCAGCAGCCTCATGTTGGACAGAGTGCTGCAGCAGCTGCCGCGGGAGGCCTTGATAATGTGGCCTTGCAGGCACAGCTCCCTCTGGCTATGCATGCACAACCGCCTCTGCCTGAACAGCCGCGCCCTGTTGCAGGACAGGTGCCAGCTGCCGCGCTGCCCCAGGCAGCAGCCCTGCTCATCCGCGGCGGTGCGGTGCTCCACCCAGAGCGCTATGTGAGGGCCGTCTGGCGCGCCTGCGAGCACCTCGTGCAGCAGCACCCTGCCTCACAGGCCACCCTGCGCCTGCAGCAAGTGACCAGCCTGGCAGCCCTGGAGGCGCACCACGGCCCCTTTGATGCCATCATTGTTGCCGCAGGGGCCGCTGCTGCCACCATTGCCGAGATTGGTGGGTGCCAGCCGTTTGCTTGTACAGCCTGGCCTGGTGTTGCTGCGCCACCATGGTTCTGAGCATGCTTCTGCAACCAACAGCTTCCCTGCGTCAGACATTGTGGGGCGAGGTCTGCCCACCATGTTGAAGTCCTGTGATCCTGGCTCCTCGCAATGGCCCTCGGCTGTCTGGGGATGCATGTCATCAGCCCCCTACCTTGCAGTAGTAGCTGTGGGTGCATCCTGGACACTGCCTCTGCCTGCGCTGCCCTGCAGAGGCTGCTGCCCTGCCACTGGAGCTGGTGCAGGGCTACCTCATCGACATGACCATGCCAGAAGCGGGGGCTGTGGTGCTGCAAAATAGCGCCTTTGCGGGGGGCGGCCCAGCTGCAGCCAGCCTGTCTGATGACTCCCAGCAGGGAGCACCAGCAGGCCTCCATGACGACAGTGACCTGCCAGCAGCCCCAGTCGCTGGCTGCACAGCAGAGGCAGGTGGCATGCAGGTTGTACAACCTGACCAAGGCGCCATCTTAGAGTCAAGGCAACACGGCCCAGATGGCACAGACGCCTCAGGAAGTGCCACAGAGGGCAGACCAGAGGCAGTGGTGCCGGCAGAGGCCTGGCCTGCGGGGGCTCCCAGCCTCCTGGGGCCCACGTACCTGGCAGCCAGAGGCTGCAGGGAGGTGGTGGTGGGCGCCACCAAGCGCTACGGCCTCACTCCCCAGCAGGCGCTGCAGGAGTGCGGGCGGGCCGTGGAGGACTGGGCCGGCCGCAATGCTGCCAAGCGGGGGCTGCTGCCCAAGGCTGCGCAGCTGTGGGAGCCACTCAGAGGCTGGCAGGTGCGCCCACACTGCACGGCCTGCAGACAGTGCTGATGCGGGATCCTGGCAGAGCTGCAGCCTGTCAATGCTCAACCTGGCTGTTGCAGGTGCGGCCAGTGTGCATGCAATAACTAGTCAGCCTTGCTTTGTACGGCAGGCCATTGCCCAGTCTAGGTTGAGTCGCGGCATAACATTCACAAAATTGTTGCGCAGGGATCTGCATCTGTGGGAGGCCACCACGGGGCTAGCAGCATTGCCATTTCATTGTGCAGTACTTTGCCAGAGCTGACCAGCTTCCTGCATCGTCTAAACTGTCACTTGTCATCAGTGCAGGTTCAGAAGGTGCGGTCTGGCGTGCGTGCCCTGCCTCCACGCTCGTCTGAGGGCGCAATTCCCCTGGCAGGCAGGCTGGACGGGCGCGTCTGGATTGTCCTGGGGTTGGGTGCCAGGGGCCTGGTCTACCATGCCTGGCTGGGCAAGCTGCTGAGCCAGGCCATACTGGCAGGAGACGATGCACTGCTGCCTGAGGAGCTGCTGCGCTGGAAAGCAAGGACCAAAGCATGAGACTCATGCGATCTGAAGCAAGCATTACAATTGTCATGAAGTTGTGCCTGATGGCCCCTGAACCAGGACATGTTGGTTGCAGTGGAGCCACTTTTAGCAAGGCCGCACTGCTGCTGGTGCAGGTCAGCCTTTGTTTTGTTAAGCCACACTCTTGCTTTCTCTTTGCCTTTGGGAACCCCTGTGTCTCAAAACATCGGCAGCATGGAGACGCATTGCAATCAGACAGCTAGGCCTGATGGGCTACAGTGTTGTCTGGTCAAGGCCCAGGGCTGCCGGTGCTGCCCTGGACACACAGGCAGCTTCTGCTGTTGAGGTCACCAGGCTCAGGACACTCAAGCTGTACCGGATGCTGCTGGAGGATAGCCACAGATCCCAGCCTGCTGCTCTGGAGGCGCAAGCAGCATACTTGCAGCTGAGCACCAGCAGCTGCTGCTGAAGGTGGCTCGTGTTGGGTAGGTCCAGGTTGCCCTTGAAGCAGAGTTGAAGGTGCTGACCACAGCCCTTTGCAAACAGGTGCAACAGGCAAAGATTGCGGCAGCTAGAGAGCACCATGCTGCTGCTGGCCAAGGGTCTGTATGTATGTTGGGCAGGCAGCAGGGCCAAGCAGCCCCGCCGCGTGGCACCAGGAACCGGACCAGCTCGCTGAGGCCTAGGATTTGCAAGCTCGTCACCTTGAAGGTCTGGCTTAGGACATTTTGCAGCTGTCATGAAATGGGCCACCTGCAGGCCCAGCAGCAGGTGACCGGCTGCAACAAAGCACTAGCAAGGCGGAAGCACAGACAGCCAACCTGTTGAGCTGGCAGACATGCATAGCTGCAGCAGATAGCCAGTGCTTGATGTCAGAATGGTGGCACCTGCGTGAGGCAGCTTGGGAGGTACCCAGTCCAGATGCTGAGCTGGTGATCATGAGGCTAGATAACAGCTGTGGGGTTCAGAAGCTGAAGCCGCCCAACAGCAGCAGGAGCTGCACTTATTGCAGGCAGGCATGGCGGTCGTCATGTATAGGCTGTTTGACAGCAAGTATGTCATGGCATTCTGAGGTCTTGAACTTGAGTGTCAAAAGCAAATGAAGCGAGAGCACTGACATGCTCAAGATTGTGGGCTGCCCTGCCCTGCTGCTCGTTCGCGCTCAATCTGCAAGCTGAGATCCAGGAATGTGTCCCTGTCCATGTATGGGTAGTTGGCAATCCACAGCGACGACTCTGGCAGGTACACCTCCTTCAATGCCTGCACAGCACAGTCTCGAAAGGGTGCTTGGCCTGGAGGAGCCAGCCACGAAGCTGCTGCCAGACAACAAGTGTTACCTTGAAGTGGTCGAAAGTCTCGCTGCTGGACAGCAGAATGAGCTCTGCCGCTTCCCCGACCTGGATGGCATTGTACCTGCAGAGACATTGCTCTCTGAGGCTTGATGGCAGCAACGTGCAGAGGAGAGCCAGTCGCAAACTGCTGGACCGTACAGATGGCAGCCCCTGCCCAAACATGCAGGCAACACCCCAACATGACACCATGGAACAGCCCGATCCAGCAGTGCAGTCATGGTCCATGCAAGGCAGCGTGGCAGATGCTGCACCCAGAACCCTCACCTGATTGCTGCCAGCGGTGAGCAGTGCACCTGCATGTACCCACCGACTGCAACAGAACAAGTTGCCGGCAGAGAGGGGCACCTGGCACCAGGCCTTGCCTGCTCAGTGCATCATAAGTGACAGCCACACCAGAGGGCACGGCGGCGGCAGGCACTCACAGCGGGTCGTAGGGCACCATGACTTCACTGCGGCAGCCGCTGTCATCGCCCACCAGAATGCGCAGCTGGGGCTGGGCACTCTCCACCGCTGCTCCAGGTGTGGTGCTGAAGCGGGGCCTGCCGCGCTGCGTGACCTCCCTCTCAAGGACTCGTGTTCGCCACAGGCCAATGTGCCTGCACAAGAGAACGTCGCTCAGCCCAAGGGGAGGTGGCAAGCGCTGCTTGAAAGGCCCTGCGCCCGCAGGCAACATCAGCAGCTGGCTGCCTGCTCTCCTGTTTTATCACTGCTATCTGCCGTGGGCTCACCTGCCTGCACAGGGGGCCTCTGCATGGACCGCTGCTGAAGGTTCACCAAGCACGGTCATGCCACAGGCCCAAAAGCCTGCACTGGCATTGCTGCGCTGCCCCGCAAGCTGGGCAGGCTCTTACCTGATCCACAGCTGTGTCTGCGCCGCTTTGCAATCTCCAGGTCAAGCAGTGCAGCAATATTGAGCAAGATTAGCAGCCCTCACAAGCGGTCCAAGGCGACATGAATAGACACAGGCAACAGGACCAGTGAAAAGGTAAAGCCTGGCGCCACGCACCAGCCACAGCAGAGCAAGCAAGGTGTCCTGCCTGCATAGAAGACATCAAGCGCTTCTCACCTGTAGCGTGACCTGATGCCCTGATTCCTTCTGAGCGCCTGGAGCCAGGGCCACCACAATGGGGCGGTGGCAGAGCCCGCAGCGAAGGGTGCCAGCTTGGAGAACAAGAGGGCTGACAGGAGGGCGATGCCCCACTGGTAGATCCATTTGTTGGGGTCACCCTGGGAGCCGAATACCTTGGCCTGGTCAGCACGAGGAGCCACCTTGAGGATGCCGTCCTGCAGCGCACAGCATGACCACCATGCTGCAGTGTTGCAATGCCTGCACCTCGAAAAGTTCCCGGTCAGGCGCTCTGCACTCCAGCCACTCTCCTGCACACCACAGCACGTGGTGGTATGCTTCAACGCTTTCGCCCCTCCAGGTGGTGCCAGCAGGCTGCCATCCCTGATGTGTATGTGTCACAGTGCGCCTCTGGTTTGTAAGGACAGCTCTCACAGCTTTACTGGACGTCAGATGAACCTGTTTGCCAGCTCGAAACGGCACCACACGACATACACTCTGCAGGATTGCCACTGGACATCGATACACGGGGTGGCCTGCCAGCTGGTACACGCGCAGGTGCCTTTGGCGCCTCCAATGCTGCTCACCGCCTCCTGCAATGTCGGTGGCGACATGTGTCTTGCCGGCCAGCAAAGCTGTGCTACGTGCAGGATTGCTGCATGCTGGCACCCTCTCTCTGCTCACCACTTCCTGCAAAGCCAGCAGCGTGATGTCTGGGTCCATGTCTTCCAAATCCCAGGCATCACCACTCTCTTCCTCGTCCAGTGCATAGGACTCTGGCTGAGCCTGAGCCCCGTTGCCCTGTCCAGGAGACTCCGCCCCCCCGAGGCCTGCCTCAGGGCCAGCAGCCCACTCCCAGTCGTCCCGGGCTGGTCTGGGTGAGGCGGCCCAGTCAGACAGGGGCTGCTCCGCTGAGGGACGGGGCTGCAGCGGCTGCCGCTGGGACTGGTCGCCCCTGCGCCCTATCTGCACATGTAAGCAGCAGGCTCTGAGGGGCTTTGGAACTGGCTGCACCCTGGACAATTGCTGTTGACACTGTGCTGCAGCAGGAGGCGAGGCGCCCTGGAGCAGAGCAGCCCCTGTGCTCAGCAGGGCATCGAGAGGTGCTGCGCGACCGCAGGTGGTCACTCATCAAGTGACTGGCTTGAACAAGGAGTCACCTGCCACCAGGGCTTGACACTCCCTGCGGACCCTGCTTGAGGCGCAGACTGGGCAGGTTGGCTTCCCTGCTGCTGGCCCAGCTGCTGCCAGGCAGATTGAATGCCACCCTCAGGCTCCCAGCCGCTGTCCCGGGGGTCAGGGTCATCTTCTCTGCGCCGGGCTCCGTTCCCCTGCCTGGACAGGCGGTCTGCCCCCACCGGAGCGGTGCTGGCAGCAGAGGTGGACACCTGCCCGCTCATATCTATGCGAGCCTGTCGCCGCTGCTCCCAGCCATCCTCAATGCTGGAGGAGGCTCTGCTACGGGTGCCGCTTGAGGCGCTGCTGGCCACATATGCAACGTCATTCTCTATGCCTGATGGCTCTGAGTTGTCCAACAGGTCTGAGCGCTGACGCCGTGACAGGCGCCTGCCACCTGCAGCAGTGTGGGGCTGTTCGCTGTCTAGATGTGGTTCATGCGCCCTTAAGCTCAGCGAATGCAGTGGCCTCCAGACGCTGTTTGAGCAAGCTTTACCTGTAGATGCAGCCCTCACTAATGTCCTGTTTGGCAGGCGAAATTGCGATGGAACACTGCCTCCTCTGAGTGAACTCCTGAGCATGTTTCCCTGCCGGGAAGAACACTGCTGCCAGCAGCTGGGCACAGCCATGCTGCCGATTGCTACTTTAACCTGGCACTGAAACCCTGCTGCAGCTCTGACCCCAGCTCATGAACTGCTCTCGGGTGCCTGGTTGGTGTCTGCCTTGGAGATAGATCCAGCCGCAGGGTGGATGCTGACTTGAACGCTGCTGGTAATTTGCATGCTATGATTTGCCTCAACGGCCTCTTTGTCTGAGCAAAAGTGGGGTCCTACACAGCAGGCGGGACGGACACCCTATAGAGGCCTGCTGGGCTGCGAAGCATGGCATCAGATCCAGATCAGGACTTTGAGGAGGAAGAACAGCAGCCACAGTATGACCTGGGAGGCCGCATCGACAGGCTGGAGATTGAGAACTTCAAAAGCTACAGGTACAGTGCACTGCTGTATGCGTGATGAACACATTGCCACAGCATCATGCAATGCATGGCACCAGCCATGATAGTACCCAGGGAACTGAGTGTCCACATGCTGCTGCAGGGGCAAATCGGTCATCGGGCCATTCAGGCCCTTCACATGCGTGATTGGACCCAATGGCGCTGGCAAGTCGAATCTGATGGACGCCATCAGCTTTGTTCTGGGTGTCAGGACGGCTCAGGTGGGCAGTCCTGCACGATCAGGACAAGCCCATGCCAGCCTCGTGCCCTCCCTAACTAGCACAAGCAATGCCCACTGGCCCTGCAGCATGCGCCGGCAAGGTGACTGGCCATGCAGGATGTTCAAAGCACGCTTTGACAGCTCCTGCCAGGTGTCAGTTGCTCTCCCTGGGCACAGACACAGCAGCTGAGCACTGTCCTGCTGCATGCAGCTGTGGGGCAGCAGATTGAGCACATGCCAGCTGTAGGCCTCGCCCTTCCAAACACATCAGGCAATGCTCACTGGCTTGCTGCATACACTTGCGGGGCCAGCAGATGCAGAGGGGGCAGCTGCTGGCTCTTTTCCCTGCCTAGCACAGCCAGCACTTTCTGTATTGCTGCCTGCAGCTGAGGCATAGAGGCCCGGTGGTTTCGGTCCTTTCTGACAGTGTGACCAGCCCACATGTTTCTCAGCATTCCTGTTCGTGCTCAAAGACTGGGTAAAACAGAATGGCCTGTAGCCTGCAGCTGCGGAGCCACCTGCAGGACAGGCCAGCTACTTCCCTGCCTGGCACAACTGTTGTGGCTTCAAAAACCCAGCCGCCTGCCTGCAGCTGCGGGGCAACTTAAAGGAGCTGCTGTACCAGAATCCACAGGGGGACACGCAGCAGGACCGGCCGCAGACCGGCCTCGTCAGGCTCATCTACGCCCACCAGGGACCAGACGATGAGACAGAGGAGATCATGTTCTGCAGGCAAGCACTGCACGCCGTCATCAGATTGGATGTAAGAGTTTGGTCTGAGAGGGCGGCCTGTGGTGACGCAGTCTGCCCGGGTTGCAGACTGCTCAGACCAGGCAGAGCAGGTGCTCGGCGCGCTGTAACATGTTCCCAGTGCGGCTACATGACTTTGTTTGTTGAGTGATGAGGACAGCTGCTGCTGCCTCGCCCATCTTCAATGCAGGCCTTCCAGGAGCTTGAGTGTGCATCACAAGCCCTGTAGACAGGCCCCACTTCTGGCATGCCCAGCACTCAAAACCCCACAGTCACCTTTGCCTCCCTCACTGAGGCTCTCCTGAGAGGCCCCCTGGGGGAGGGGCGGGCAGGGGCTCAGAGCAAGCTTGGTCTGAAGAAGTGAGACAGCACCCCTGTCTGCACTCTCTGCAGCTGCCAGCGCCCCTGCAGTGCTTGGCTGACCCACACACGCCACTTTGCCAGGAGTGCTGCCCCGCCCATCCCCTCTGCAGCTCCACTCCAGATGCATCCACTCGCCCGTCCGCCTTTGACTGGCTCACATGCCCCCGTGCATGCAGGACCATCGTGCCTGGCAGCTCCGCTGCGGGGGCATTCACCTCCAAGTACAGCATTGATGGCAGGGATGTCTCCCTGCAGCAGTACAACGACCGCCTGAAGACGTTTGGCATCCTCGTGAAGGCCAAGAATTTCCTGGTCTTCCAAGTGGGTCTGCAAAGCCGCTGCTGCAGTTCTGCAACCGGATCCAGGGCCGCCCTGGGCACCCTGACATGCTGGGCAGCTGCACTTAGGCATGGCATGCATGCTTCTGTTGCTGCCAGGAGTTTGCCGGAACCAGACAGGTCACTGTCTTAGCCAGGTGTCTGGGCTGGCATGCTGGGTCTTAGCACCCTCTCGCTTTCTTGGCAGCAAGTCTGCAGAGACCACGCTCCATTCTTGCGGCCTCCACCTCTGCCGAGTGACACTATACAGTACCCCTGACCTTGGTAAACAGGACATGATGTGTGAGTGCATCCTGCTCAGTATGCAGCATGGCAGGACAGGCGGCAGCAGCTGCTGCACCTTGAGTCATGCCTGATGGCCCTTGGCTGATGCAGGGCGACATTGAGTCTTATGCGAACATGGATCCCCGGGCGCTGACAGAGCGCCTGGAGCACGTCAGCGGCAGTGAGCAATTCAAGCGGGAGTATGAGCGCTGCGAGACGGTCAGTCTCTGCTGCTGCCTTAGAACGGGTTGCATACATCGTGCTGTCACGGGAAGGTGGTGTGCATCATATGCCAGCCAAGGGGTGCGGTGAGCAGGCCTCGGCCTGTACTTGGGGTGCACAATAGGGCTGCAGCTTATTGCACAGCCGTCAGGGATGCCTGTGCAACTGTGGCCGCCCCCACAGGAGCTGCGTGAGGCTGAGGAGCAGCAGGCCGTGCTGGCCACCAAGAAGAAGAGCGTGGTGGCTGAGCGGCGCCAGAAGAAGGAGCAGAAGGAGGAGGCAGAGCGCCACATCAAGATGCAGCGGGAGCTGGTGAGGGGCATTGACCGCTGCAGCGCTGAGAGCAGCCTGGTGCTGAGCTGCGCTGCATGGCCTCAGCCTGAGCCCTCCTTGCAGCGCTGAGAGCTACACACTGCTGCAGCAGGTGCTGTGTGTGGGCTGAGCGCTTGGTGCAGCTGTCCAGCCCTTTCCTGGCATCACCAAGCCACATCCACCATGCCTGCAGGACGACCTCAAGCTGCAGCACTTCCTGTGGCAGGCCTGGAACATAGACCGCGACATTGCTGCAGCCGAGGAGGAGCTCAAAGCCCAAGAGGGTGCCCTGAAGGTAGCAGCCAGGCTCGGTGTGAAGTGCTAGTAGGGTGCTGCCTCAGTTGTGCAAGTACTGGGTTGCATCTCGGCTGTGCTGGTAGCACAGCCTAGCTTGTAGCCGTACCTGGACCACAACATCTCCAACAGCCAGAGGATGATGCTGCGAGTCTGTGTGGTGTCCTATAGAGTCAGGGTTGGACGGACATGTGGCAGGTGAGGCTGTTGCAGGTCTCCTCCGGAACAGAAGACCCCCAAATATGCAGAGCGCTGGGGGCCTTGCCTCCAGCCACCTGTGCATTTTCAGCCGTGCTCATGTGGCATGGTATCACATTGCAGGCCTCTGCCAAGAAGGGGATTCGGGCAGAGAGGGTGCTGGAGGAGAAGAAGCAAGAGCAGGCAGGCCTGCAGAAGGAGCGCCTTTTGCTGGACAGGCGCAACAAGAAGCGGCGGGCAGAGCTGGACCGCAAGGTGGGGCTGCTGCACTCTCTTTGTGGGTCACATGTTGCGGGATGCCCATCTGTGCAGAACACAATGTAAGGGTGAAATGAGTTGGCTGCCTGGCCCAAAGGCTTCACACTAGGAAAGGGCAGGAGCAGGACCTCAGAGGGGGCAGGAGGTGGTGCAAGTGGCTGCTGCAGTAGCTTGCATTGAGTCTCAAAGAGTGCGAGGGGGCGGGACAGCAAGATGGTGCTGATGGATCCCAGGTGAGTTGGGTTGATCTTTCTCTGCAAGCCACAGGGCAGCCTGGTGGCCAGCCAGATAGTCAAGGTGGGCCGTCTCATTGTGCGCCAAGGAGTCGCAGTGGGAGCTGGATGGCAAGCTCCCTTAGTCGGGCGAAGCCATGCCCTGCACGGGTTTGCCTTTGAACAACACGCAGGCACCTGTGCTAAGCTGGCACACCGCAAGTCAATTGCAAAGCTCAGAGGCCAGCAAGCCAGTCTACATGGGGTCGATGCAGCAGCGTGCGCCAAGGAATAAGACCTCAGCCAGCAATCAGCAATGACCTGTCATGCTGCAGAACCCTGATGCCATCAAGCTGAAGGAGGAGATCAGCCGCCTCTCCAAGAGGGTCAAGGCGGGGCAGCCCGTGCTGGCAGAGTCCCAGAAGGAGCTGGCGGACAAGTGCCGGAAGCTGGCCAAGATAAAGGCCGATCTGGAGGACCTCACTGCAGGTGAGAAAGGCCCTGAAGAGCCTGGAGGTCGGGGAGGGCACATGCAGCTGGCGGGGGGATGGCTGGTGTGCAGCCCTGGCTGCCTCTGCTTGCATGACAAAGGCTTCTTCTCCTCCTGTGGGTGTAGGAACTGCCCTGCTGGGGAACAAGCGGTAGCAGCCGGCCACAATGGGGGAGCTCACAGCAGGAGGCAGGCTGCAGCTGCCTTGTCCAAGAGCTGGATGCCATTGCATGCCTGCTCTCTCCTGGATTGCGCTACACATGACCTCCTGGCTGACACACACTGCTGCGTGCCTGCAGCCCACCAGGCAGCCAAGGCAGATGAGGAGGAGCAGGTTCGCAAGAAGCTGCGCATCAGTCCTGAGGACGCGCACGAGTTCCAGAGGCTGGACACGGAGGCTAAGGCCAAGACTGCGCGCATGCAGATCGACTGCAATGGCCTTGCCTCAGCTCAACAGGCAGGGTCGGCCTGTGCGCAACAGCAAAGCGTGCAGTGCTGTGTCGGCAGTATGAGTGCTGTTTGTGGTGCTGCCTACTCTGCTGTCCGTCTGAAAGGTGGCCCGTATGTAGACCAACTGCATCATCCATGCCTCAGCTCAGCAGGCAAGACAAGGTGCGACGTGTTTCATGCGGGTAGGAGTCCACACCTTCTGCTGCCTTGCCTCAGCAAAGCGCATGTGCAAAATGGCTGCAGGATCCTGACCATACTGCAGCAGTCTCCTGTGGGACATTGGGAGATGACCTCAAGAGGGCAGGAATGACCTTGAATGCTGTTTGGCTGCGCCACACGTTCCCTGCGTGGGGTGCGCTGCCTTGCACGTACCTGTGTGGCTTAGTCCGTTCCGCATTCAGGTGGGCTGGCAGGAGAACTGCAGCCACCTGGTGGGCCTCTGAGCCAGGAGACACCAGCAGCCTCTGCACAAGTGCATGCTGCATTGCGCTTGCCTGCAGCTGATCAGGTGCATGGCATCTGCACTGCAGGCCCAGCAAGACTCCATGGACAGCCTGCAGCTGGACCTGACTGCTCTGGCAGAGCAGCTGGAGCAGAAAGGTGAGGCATCACAGGTGTTCTCATGGGACAGTCATGCACCTGCACCTGCACCTGCACCCTGGCGGGCAAAGCTGCAGGCCGTGGCTTTCCTTGCTTTCTCTCTGACAACATGGCATGTTAGTTTGCAGTTCAGCCTGCAGGTACCGAGAAGCAGGAGCAAGAGGCGCGCAGTCAGGGGCTGCGGGCCAGCATCGCTGTCAAGAAGGGCGAGCTGAAGGCCAAGCAGCAGGAGCTCGCCAAGCTGCAGGAGGCCAACAGGCGCACAGGGTGGGGACGAGATCCTGGACGATCCTGCTTGTTTCTGTGTGCCTTGCATGCCCCTGCAGGGGCAGCAATGCAGGCACAGCCAAGAATGATTCCCCTGGTGCCATTCACAAAAACTCATGGCTCCAAAACTACAGGGAGGTAACAGGCAATCCTCCCTGCCTGAAGTGGCTCCTTTGTCTTTTGGGCAGCAAAGCAGACACCAGCATAGGGAATGCGCCATCTCCACCAGACTAGCATAGGCGGCAGCCTGCTGCCTGCAGGAAGTGCAGCGCACTCTGCTGTTGCCAGGGCGCAGTGGCTCCATGCCCAGCATGGCTGCTGCTGCCTGCAGCTCAGCACACGTCCATTTTCATTTACAAACCTGCCGCAAGCATGGCAGCTGGTGCCCGCAGCCCTGAGCGGGACACCTCCTGCACATCCAGGCGCCACCACTACATGCAAGTGAAGCTGTTCACCAGACACAAAGCTGCCTGCGGATCTGGGCAAATGGCTTCATGCTCAGCAGGACAGCCACCAGCCTGCAGCTTCAAGCAGAGAGCGCCTGAGTGGCCAAGAACATTATTCTTGTGTTTTGCAGATCCAGGCGGGATCACCTCTTGCAGAGCCGGACGAGTCTGGAGGGGCAGCTGCGGGAGGCCAAGGCTGAGCGCAAGGAGAGTGAGCGGGAGCGCCGGGCCGTTCAGACCGTGGCCAGCCTCAAACGCAACATCCAGGGTGGGGTTTGCCCTGTTACTCCAATGCTCGTCATCTGGCTGGCTCGCTGAGGCTGGAGTCTGTGCGGCCTGGTGTGCCCTGCCTTGCGCAGCAGACACAGGCTGATTGCAGCTCAGTCCCCTGCGCATCAGCCAGCATGAGCTTTGGCTGCAAGCATGTTTGCTGTTAAGCATGCACACGCGCTTTGGACCCTAAAGGTGCACAAGCGCAGTCTGTAGGGCCCCCCACTGCCCTGATCAGAAGGCAAGCAGCACCATAGCTTACTGCTCCCTCTAAAAGCCCATGCCCGAGGGGCCCGCTGGCAGCACAGTACGCCCCTGCAGGGGCATAGGGGTAGGAATATAAAGGCAGACGCAGCAACAAATGTACAGCATGCCTCTGCAGGGGTACATGGGTCCGTGACCTCGCTGGTGAAGGTGCCGGAGCATAAGTACAGGTTGGCACTGGCTGTGACTCTGGGGCGCGACATGGACTCCATCATTGTGGAGGATGCCAAGGCAGCCAAGGCCTGCATCAAGTACCTGCAGGTGGGTCTCAGGGCAGCAGTGCTGGCATCATAGGGTTGCAGCAGGTGTCATGGGTCTGGCAGCCTGCAGGTGTTGTGAGGTCTGGCAGCCTGCAGGTGGGGCTGGGCAGCATTGTCGGGCTGCAGGGCAGCCATGGCCTGCATCAAGCACCGGCAGGTGAGGCTCTGTCGCTGAGAAGAGGGCCTGCATCATGCACCTGCTGATGCGGCAGTGCAGTGGTCCCGCTGCAGGCCTGCATGAGTTCTCAGAGCTGACCTCACCAGCACAGGGCCTGGTTGCAGGCTGTGCAGGGGGAGAAGGGGCGGCCGCTGTGCTCATGCACCCACCACACCTGGGGCAGCTTCTGCCAGGCCCCATGCTACACACCATCAAGCTGCCCTCATGCCGTGCATCTGTGCTTGTCTGCTGGACGAAACCTCAGGCCTCCTCCACAGGCTCAATGGCATGCGACCTGTCACAGTGCCTGCACACCCTGAAGACACCTGCCATGTCTTGCAGCTCACTCCTGTGCTCTGTGCCACCCTGTCTGCCCTCATGCCTCTCCTGCAGCTGGCCCTGGCCTCTCGTTCTGCGCAATGTCCAACGTGCATGTGGCCCACGCTGCATGGCCACCTGTTGCCCTTGATGACCCCCACGCTCCTGCAGAACCCTTCAGCCTCATGCCTGGCAGTGCACGCATGTACATCTATTTGTCCCGCATCTAGCTGTCCCTTGGTGTTGAGTAATCGTCAGGAACTGCAGTCTGCAGCACACGCAGCTTGCAGCTTACGTTTGTACCTCTATGTGCCTCGCGTTGCAGGACCACCGAGTGCACCTTGTGATTCCCATCCCCTGCAGCAGCCTTCAGACTCCCCATCCTGCAGCATTCTGACGCACCTCCGCTGGCCTCATGCTGCAGGAGCATCGAGAGCCCATCATGACCTTCACACCCCTGCAGGACATCCCCTTCAAGCCTGTCAATGAACACCTACGCCACAGCCTGCGGGGCAGCGCGCGCCTGGCTGTCGATTTGCTCCAGTATGACCCCCGCTTCCAGAGGGCTATCGTACAGTACTGCGGGTGAGGAAACCAAATGCTGCCGCCACTGCAGGGCCGCTGTGCCAGCAAATGTTGAACCCTGCAGGTGCCCCTCCAGGTTGTTGCACACCACTTTGTGTGAGGGGGTTGCAACCTCTGCGTGATAAGATGAGAGCTGCCATCTCAGCATTGTAGGCTCTCCATGAAGCTCTGGTCTGCCAGGATGCTGCCTGCCCCTGCACCGCCGGAAGCACCTCTGTGCAGTACTGTTGACGAGAGAATAAGGAGCTTGCTAAGGGAGACTTGGTACTTTGGCGGCCAGCTGGCCGATGCACTAACACCTTTGCTGTGAGCTGGGCCATGCATGGCCAGCGCTGCACACCCTCGGAGACATTGTGGAGCACTTACGACAGCCTCCTTCAAAGGCATTTGTGGCCCTCTGTGAAAAGTTGAAAGCACGCGACGGCATGTCCAGGGCAGGGGAGCAACCATGAGTGCCTGCCATTGGCTGGCCTCTGCACACACTGCTGCCCAATGGTGCCTGCCACATGAAGCCAGCCACATTGTGCGGAACCCCTCCCGCAGGACCACCATTGTCTGCGACAATCTGGAGGAGGGCAGGCACTGGGCGTTCAGGGCGTCAGAGCGGCACAAGGTGGCACTCACAGACGGCACCCTGTTCGCAAAGTCTGGGTTCATGACGGGCGGCCAGAATGCCAGCATGGACGACCGCGCCGGTCGCTTCAACCAGCAGGCTATCACAGACCTACAGGAGGTGGGCACAAAATGCTTTGTGCAGACGTGCCGCCCCTTTGCCAACCTTGTGAATTGGTGGGCTTGTCAGGCTGCTGCCCTGTGACCCCTGGGTGCTATGCACTCCGCAGCATGCTGGCACCTCCGCGTGGCGCCGCCTGGTGCAAGCCCACCTGCTGAAATGTCTTCCTGTCAGCTGGCTCCATCCAGACTTCCTGTCCTGCCCACAGAAGAATTGGCGCTGCATGCAGCAGCTGCTGCCCCTGCACTGCTCAAGATCAGTGTTGCAAGCTGGCCCGCCTGCGCCTGCTGCAGCTCCAAGCTCTGGGCTGCCCATCTCCCTGAGAACCGTCTCCTCCTGCAGAATCGTGAGCGCTGTGTGCAGGGGCGTCTGTAGTGACCACCTGCACCTGCTGCTCTGAGCTAAATACATGCTGTGAGGGACTCAGCCATGCCTGGGCTGTCCTGCCTGCAGAGCCCCACACGCTGCAGCATCTGCACAACCACCTGAAGCTGCTGTGACATGCTCAGGGCTTGACATCACCCTGACACTTGCTCTGCTGCTGCAGGGGTGCCAGCGCTGCATGCATGAGCTAGGGCAGCTGTCACCTGCTGCAGTCAACAAGACAAGAGGGCTCCAAGCCAGCTGCTGACCAGCCCCCTGCCACCTGCTTGCAAGCAGCCAGACGTCTGCTGTATGCATCGGCTTCAGGCAGCTGCCCATTCTCCTGCACCTGCTGCAAGTTCATACTGTGGGCTGGCTGCTGACCCCTCACAGCTCCCTTCCTGCAGAGGTACGAGCGCTGTGTGCAGCAGCTGCAGCAGCTGCCCAATGAGCGGGACTCAGTGGAGCAGGAGCAGATGCTGAGCAGCAGCATGACGGGTCTGCAGACTGCCATCCGTCTCGAGGAGGCAGACCTGCGGCTGACTGAGAATGCTCTGGTCACCCTGGCTGATGAGGTGAATGCGTTTCTGCCCAGTCACCAAGCATATTTGAGCAGGCTGCAGCAGTCGATGCCCGCCATGCTATCGGGGGTACCAGGTGGCCACCAAACCATTTATCATTGCAGTCCCGCATGCACAGGTAATGTGCTCAATGCAGGGGGGCCTGCTGTCACCACAAATTCATGTTGGATGTCCTGCTGCCGGTCACATCCCTGCGGAGCGGCAGTGCAGATCAGGGCCATGATGCTCAAGCAGGCAGAGGGTCATGCGGCCACTTCTGTGGTTCTCTGGACGGCGTCTTGGCTCCCCACAGAGGGTGACCCCTGCCTGCACCCCTGCGCGTGCAGATGGAGGCCCTGACGCAACAGCAAGTGGAGATGCAGCCCAAGGTGGAGGCCCTGCAGGCGGATCTAAGTGGCCGCCAGAAACAGATTGACGCCCTCCAGAAGCGCATCAATGATGTCAAGGACAGAGTGTTTGCTGACTTCAGCAGAAAGGTGGGCTCTGCAGGGAGGATGGGAATGGGGGCTCACCGCAGCTTGCCATACATAGGGCATGTAGAGGTTATGTTGGGTAGCTGCAGCAGCCCAGTGCGGTGTCGAGGACAAGGGGGTTTGCCGATTTGCGGCAACAGATGGCCTCCAGTGGGGAGCTTGTTTGCTCTGTGCAGCAGCCCTGCGTAGCGCCGTGAATGAGGCTGTTGGCAGCCTCAGCATACAGTGGCGGGGCCCAATGGGTAACTGAGCCGGTGTGCTAGCAACCTTCTCTTCTGCACTCTGTGCAGCTGGCCTCTGCAATGTCACACACAGGACATGTGCTGGCAGCATCACAAACGTGGTGTTCAACAGATGGCTTATGAGCTCACGTGCTCTTTGCACCTGACGCGCTGGAGCAGGCTGCTTAAGTGGTCCCACCGGTCAACATTTAACCAAGCAGCAAAGCTTTTACTACCAGCCCCCAGTGTGCTGCTGACGTGAGGTTTCAGCCATGGTCCTTTCGAATGCAAGTTCGCATCAGCAACCATCTCCGGTAGGGCTGCCTCCTGCCTGCCTCCTTGCAGGGTGGTGGGTGTGAGACTTCACGAGCCTCTTGTACTGCTGGTGGCGTGAGCAGCTGACATCTTTGGGAAGTGTGAGGAGAGCTGCCCATCAGCTGCTGTCAATGCATCTGTTGTTAGCTGGCCGTTGAGCGCTCAGTGTCGATCACTGCCATATGCTGCTTGGTTGGGGTCAACACCTAATGCAGTAGCTGTCTCACAAGCCAGCTGGGAGGTGTGCAGGTGGGCGTGAGCAACTATCGGGAGTATGAGGAGACCCAGGTGAAGCAGCATCTGGCCGCCGTTCAGGAGAAGTATGAGATGCAGCGCCAGATTGGACGCCTGAAGGCCAGCCTGGGGCGAGAGACGCGGCACGTGTCTGACGTGGAGGCGCAGGTGGGGACTCATGCTTTGACCAACCTGCTTGAGCCAGCACTCCACAGGTAGTGAGCCAGATGAGGCAGGTGTGCAGCCCACCATCACTGTGGAGAGGTGCAAGTGTGGGCCTCAACTGCTTCTGTGTGTGTATGCAGTGGAGAGAAGCCCCGATTTGTTGCTGTGCATTCGCTGCAGCAGCTGGGGTCAGAGAGTTCAGTGCTTGCCAAGGAGCTCAGATACAAACTGAGTCAAGGGCCAGCCTGACTTTGTGGCAGCCTTTGTGCTCTTTAGATAGTCGATAGGGGTAGCTGTGAGTGTGATTTGAGCAAGAAAGCCGTGCAGGTGCATGTCATGCCATTGCTTCGCCATCCGCTTGTATGGGCAGACTGATCGCATGCCTGGTCCCGGCATATGGACTCCTCAAAGGTCCTTGCTGTCCCCGTATGAGCTGGACGTACAGCAAGAAGAGTGCCAGTGCCCATACTGAGCCTTGTGGGCGCCTCCATAGTCAGGCCTGCCCCTCTGGTCTGCAGATAGCTCGCAAGGAAAGTGAGCTGGCTAAGGAGAAGGAGCACCTGGTGGAGCTGCAGCGGCAGGAGGCAGCTACCAAGGAGGCTCAGCAGGGCGTGCATAAGGAGCTGGCCCAGCAGGTGCGCTCGAGGACATGCAGACAGTGCACAGTGTCTGTGTATTGCACATGGGCTCGGTTGTTGCTGCGCTCAGCCAGCGGCCTCCAAGGTCAGCAGTGCTGCACACCAGGAGTGCACCTGGCACGACGAGGTGCAGGGGGGTGCACACAATGCTGGCCAAGCAGCTGGGCTGGCGGGGGCCTGCACCGTGTGCTTGCCTCCCGCCTGCAATGATATTCTCAGGGGAGTCCCCAGCAGACTGTGAGCAGACTGTGTGCCTGCCTGTCTGGAAGGGAACGCAGGCGGGCTCGCACAGCAACCTGCCCTCTGCAGTACCACTGTACAGCAATGACAAAGACCCTGACACTGGACTCTGCATACCATTATTCAGCCACGCCCCAACCTGTGCTGCAGGAGGCGGCTTCGATTGATCTGGCCAAGCAGATAGAGGAGCTGGGCACAGAGCTGGCCGCTCTGAAGAAGGCAGTCAGTGACAAGCACGGGGAGGGGTCGCGGGTCAACCGGGCGAAGGCGGCCGCGGCGGCAGCCCTCGTGCGCCTGCGGGAGGACAGGGCGGCCGTCCTGCGGGATGCGCAGATGGAGCAGGTGCGGTTGCCAGACCTCGAAACCCTAAGTGGTGGATGCAGGCAAGCAGCTTGGTCACTGACTGCTGGGGCCCAGGACTGCACGCCCGGCAAGGCTGAAGGCTGTAATTAGATCAAGGTTGCGACCTTGCGGGGAACACAGACGGTCCAACGGGTTACGACGAACTGTGCATGCTGGCATGCAGCATGAGCTCGCATTGGGGACATGTTGTAATGGGGTGGGGATTCTGCTGGTTTGATCCTGCAGCCTAAAATTATGAGCAAATTGAGCAGGCATGCTTGCCCAAAAGCTAAGTCGACAGAGAGGTTCTGTAGGGGTAAAGGCCACACTGGTGCGGGTTTGCCTGGGAAACTCAAGTGGAGCGGCAGTGCAAGCATCCTTGGTCGACCATACTTGACGTCTTGAGGACTGGTTGGCAGCAGCAAGAAGCATGAGTGTCACCCGGCCAGACCCTGTGGGCCTCCCTACAAGAAGCAGCACTGCCTGTGCACTTACTTATGGGGTCCGGAGACTGAAGCTGTCTGTATTGCAGCCACGGACTGCGGCTGCTCACATGTGGCCTGATGGGCTCTCCAATCCCATGCTGTTGGTGACAACTTGACGTTGCCTGCTGCAGCTGTCGCTTCCTGTGGACAAGGATGCGCCAGAGCCAATGGACCAAGATGAGCCTGGGAGCAGCAGCCAGCCCCAGGTGCGGGGCCTGCTGGCACGGCAGAGGCAGCAAGGCTGACACCATGCCGCATTGGCCACCCCACAGCGTCGCTCACTGCATGCCCAGCTGCCTCACACCCACTCGCTGAGCTGCCTCGGCCGCCCTTCGACTGGCTCACATGGCCTCTGTCCGCCGGGGATGCCCGTCTGTCCCTGATGCCCCAGCTGCATGCGCCTGCATCCATCGTCAGGGCCCCCCTGGTCCCCCAGCCAGCGCTGCAGATGTCCACTGTCGCCGCCCCGAGCTGCAGCAGCTGCACCTGCCTGGTGTGCTGTCCTGCAGCCACTCAGCACTGCTGCCCCGCCCAGAGGCCTGACAGTGTGGCCCTGCGCCGCACGGCAGCTGGCTTGACCTATGATGGTGCTGGCCCGTTTGCACGAGCGCAGGGGCTCCTGGAGGCCCTGCTTGCCCTCACTGCCGCCGCTCTCGACGCCATGCTCTCCTGCACCCCCTGCAGGGCCCCATGCTGGACTATGCAAAGCTCAAGAAGCGTTACAGGGACGCTGAGGGCACCCGCGAGAGGCAAAAGCTGGACGCCGAGTTCCGTGCTGACATTGAGGAGCGCAGCGCCCAGCTGGCGCGGCTGGCCCCCAACCTGAAGGCCATGGAGCAATATGAGGCTGTCAAGGCAAGTGCTGAGATGGGAGTGGGGAAAGGGGCCTGCTGCTCTTTTGGTCTGTGGGCTCTACCACAAGGAGTCAAAGTTGCTGGGTTGGGACTCAGCACTGTGCTGTCTGCTACCTTTGCATTACTGGGCTGGTGTCTGGCACAGCCTCTTTGTCTGGCACAGTTGTCTGAGTATGTCAGGCGCAGCCTTGATGACCCTGATCAAAGGCCGTGTAGCAGTACAAGGGTGGCCGAGTGAGCGCTGGCGCATGAGGCTGGGCTGCATGGTGTGCCCTTGTGCCTGCAGAGACGTCTGATTGCATTATCACCAGCTGCCGCATGATCTGGGCATGCACTTTGTGTTAGAGCCTGCTATACCTGTGTGAGCCTGCATAAGAGGATGACCTGGCAGGGGCATGCTGCTGTGCTCATGTCCCACCCTGAAGGGCAGGGAGCACTGCAAGGCTGGACTGGCAAGCCAGGGCGCCGTGTTGGCTGCATGAGACCACACATGGGCTTGCACGTACATGGTGACTGCCAGCTGGGGTGGGCATCCTCTGTGGCAGACTCTGCACCTGTGTGCAGGCCTGTGATGCCCAGGTCGCAGTGCCGCAGCAGGCAGGGCCCCGCTGGCTCCTAGCTGCTGCACCCGACCAGGGATTCACATGCACAACTGCCTAAGGCCAGCCCTACTGGTGGCAAGACCAAAAAGCAGTTGCTTCTGAGTCATGTGCAGGGCACGTTCTGGCTTTGCAGTGACAGGTCTGCAGCCCACCTACGGGGCCACTTGCATGATACTGAGCTGGGGCTGCTGGCAGGAGCGGGAGCAGGCCCAAGTGGCTCAGTACAAGGAGGCGATGGAGGCAGTCAGGAAGGCAGCCCTGGCCTTTGAGGCGGTCAAGGAACAGCGCTCAGAGGCCTTCATGGCTGCCTTTGACCACATCAGCGGCATCATCGACAGCGTCTTCAAGGTGAGCTGCAGCACCTCCTGGGCAGTACTGACACCCTGGCTGCCTCACTAGGGCATGGGACTGTCGACAAGCAGCAGGAGAGTCCCACCTCCTGGAACGGGTATGGTCTGTGTGCACTATTGGCCGCCTGGCAGTGGAGGCGGCAGGCAGAGGTCTCCGCTCTGCCGTCAACCACAACGCTGGCATCATTGACAAGCCATTGTGGGCCTGGGCTATCTCAGGAATGCCTGCCTGGCCTGTGCTGCACAGCGGTATGCAATGATGGGTGGCACATGGGGCAAGGCTGAATAAAAGGCTATGCACCTACCTGAGACCACATGCATAGCAACCTGATCAAGAGCTTTGGACACGTGGGACGAGGCTGGGCCCTGAGCATCCTCAGCAGTCACAGAGGCTCAATCTAGGCTGGGAAGTGTTCAGCAGGCTGCTCAGGTGCGATGTGCAAGCCCTCAGACAGGTACAGACGGGTAACCAGGCCCTTGCAGAACAGTTCGGCCTTTGGTGTCTCACAGGCTCTGCCTGTGGTGCAGGCCCTGACAAAGAGCCCCCAGGCGCCCAAGGGTGGGCAGGCCTACCTCTCCCTGGAAGGGCAGGAGCAGGAGCCTTTCCTGCAAGGGGCCAAGTTTGAGGCCATGCCGCCGGCCAAGCGCTTCAGGCAGATGGACGAGCTGTCTGGTGGGGAGAAGGTGAGCTGGGCCATGAAGCCTGTGCCAGGACCTGACTGCCTTTCAAGGATGCCATGAAAATGTCAACCCATGCATGGGTTCATGGGCATCTCGCATGCTTTCAAAGCAGCAGGCAGATGCCTGCCAGCCTGCCTGATGCTTGTGGTCACCATGCTGATGCTGCTGCAGCTCTGAGTCCGCCGTGGCCCTGCTGCAGACCATCTCTGCCCTGGCACTGCTGTTTGCCATCCACAGCTTCCAGCCATCGCCCTTCTTTGTGCTGGATGAGATCGATGCAGCCCTGGACGCCACCAATGTGGCACGGGTGGCCAACTTCATCAGGGAAAAGACACGTGAGGACAGCGAAGGCTTCTTCCAAAGTATTGTCATCTCATTGAAGGTTAGTAGGGCGGATGTACTGTCTCACTCTGATACATGCATAGTCTGCTGAGCTCAAAGGCGTTGCAATCTGCCATGCGAAGGTGACATTCCAGCTGGGTGCTCAGATGGCTGTCTGCCTTGCCCATGCAGTGTCAGTATCTTTCGATGCCTGCAGGACAACTTCTTTGGGAAGGCTGACGCATTGATAGGTGTCTGCAAAGACACTGAGAATTCATGCAGCGCCACCCTGACTTTCGACCTGAACCGCTTTGCCAGTGATGCCTGACCCGCGAGTCATCTGTCCCCAGAGGCGTGTGCCCTCAGAATAATAACACGCAAACATATGAATCAGACATGGATAAATCATTGCGCAACTACTCAAATGAGGGATGGTCATGGGCACAGGAGGGCAAAACAATCATGAAGCCTTGCTTGTTCATTCTCAAGCTTATGACTGACAGTAGGTGGCAGGGACTAATCACAGACCAGCGGGGGTGTGATCTGCTCTGTCCGGGCGGCCTAAGGGAAAATTGTACTCTGGTGTTTCTCAAGGGTAGGATCACTCCCATTTCTGGGCTGTCAGCTCTGCCAGGTCCAGCACACGCTGAGAGTAGCCCCACTCGTTGTCATACCTGCATGACAAATGGCCAAAGCCTGATATGGGTACCAGAGCAGCAACCAGTTGCGCCTAGCAGGTGCTCCTAGCAGGTTGCTGGTGGTTGATGTAAATGCCATGCAGCTTTAGGAGCATCTTGACGGCAACAGCTGCCTGCAAGGTGCAGGCAGCCATGCCTGCCTGGAGGGCATGCCTTCCTAATAGCTGAGCTTGATGCAGATCAGCTGCCAAAAGAATCTCCTGGAAAGCCAGTACTCACCATGCAACCACCTTGACCATGTCATCGCCCATAACCATGGTTAGGGAGGCATCGATGGTGGTTGAGACATCGGACTTCTTGAAGTCACAGGACACAAGTGGCAGATCGCTGACCGCCAGGATGCCCTTGGACTTGCCATTGGCTGCCTCCCTGAACGCCTCGTTCACCTGCACAGAGCGGCAGAGGGGGTTGGCGCAGAGCCAGAGGGAGACGGCCAGTGCCACACACAGGAGCAGGAAGGAACAGGGCTGGCCACAACTTGTCTTGTAGCCGTCAGCCTTGTGCAAGTGAGGTAGGGAGGATGCCACACACACGCAGAGGCTCACAGGCAGCAGCAGATGCACGAGAGTTAGTACATTGTGAGGCCAGCACATAATCGGCCAGGGAGATTGCCATGGTACAGCAGGCTTGAAAGGAAGCCAGGCATGCGGCTCACCTCCTCAGCAAAAGTCTTCTTCTCAGTCTGGATGACCAGGTCCACAACGGACACGTTGGGAGTGGGCACGCGAAGGGCAATGCCTGCAAGACAGAGCAGGTGTCAGCCATACACATGTGGCTTGCCGGCTGTACAGCCCAGTGCGGCACTGGCAAATGATTGGGTGGCTCACTCTCAGGCAATGTCCAGGAAGGCAGCTCAAGCTTTGCGGTGCAAACGCAGACATGACGGGCTGGATGTGGCTAATGCCAAGGATAGAAGCGAGCAGCCAAGCTCACGACGTGATGCCCCCCCTCAGCTCACCATTCAGCTTGCCCTTCAGGGAAGGCAGCACCAGGGCCACGGCCTTGGCAGCGCCGGTGGTGGTGGGCACGATGTTCAGGGCGGCGGCGCGGGCGCGGCGCAGGTCACGGTGGGAGGCGTCCAGCAGCCGCTGGTCGCCCGTGTAGGAGTGGGTGGTGGTCATTGTGCCCTTGACAATGCCAAACTTCTCCTCCAGGACCTGCACAGGTTGCACCCCATGCTTGGCAGGGGACAGCAGGAGGGCAGACAGTGAGAAGCCTGCAGTTTATGCACAGGCGCTGTGTCCCTCCCACTGACAACAACCCCACTTGCGCAAGCCGCTGGCATGGACAGGCTGCCATTGCCAGCCTCCCTGTAGAGGGCAAGGGCATGCAGCAGGGTGCGCCTGCTGTCAAGGTGGGTCAGCATGGCAACCAGTTGCATGGAGGCACTGCAAGGGATGTGGCACTGGTGGCTGCTGCATGCACGCATGACGCAGCTGGTCACCTTCACAAAGGGCGCCAGGCAGTTGGTGGTGCAGGAGGCGTTGGAGATGATCTGGTCGCTGTGCTTGTAGTCCTGCTCGTTGACGCCAACCACAAAGGTGGGGATGTCGCCGCCCTGCAGACCGCAAAGAGGTTTACAACCAGGGCAGCGAGGCACATCACAACTTCACTGGAGGAAAGCCACAGCAAAGGTTGCACAGTGTGGAGGTGGGCGGCAGCAGCAGCAGTGAGCTGTGCACTCAGCACTCAGGGCAACACATGCCAGTGAGGGTGTCGACAGGATGGATGGATGCAGTGGGGCAGGTCTCACCTTGGCAGGGGCAGTGATCAATACCTTCTTGGCACCAGCCTGCAGCACAGTGGGCACCGCGTGTGACTCAGGTGGCTCAATGTCAGCGCCCTGGGGGCGTGTGGTGTATACATGCAATTCAGGACTGCACATGCACCATAGCACCGATCCCAGTCCTGCAGAGGCTGGCCACTTCTGCAGACCTGACATAGGAGAATGGCTGCACTCCACCTGCGACTGTACTGCAGATGCCCTCCCCCACTGGGAGCAGAATTGAAAAACACGCTGCCCTCCCAATGGACTCAGTCTAGCCAGACGCAGATGACCGGAAGCTTGACAGCAGGCAGGGGTACATGTAGCCTACCTGCAGGTGCTTGCCGGCGCCCTCAGAGTTGATGAACACTCCAGTGCCCTCAATGACCAGGTCAACGCCCAGCTCCCCCCAGGGCAGCTTGGTGGGGTCGCGGCTGGACACGACAGTGATCTCCTTGCCATTGACGCTCAGGGTGGAGTCGTTCACTTGCTGCAGATCAGGGGGAGGCAAGGAGTGAGCAGGTGCCCAGCTTGGACGGCAAGAAGAGCTGTGGCAGCCCCTTTGGCCTGCTGGCGGCATACTTTGTGAGGGTGGCAGGCATCCATAGCCCTCAGCCTGGCTGCTGGCTTGAATGAGCAGCTGCCTGTCTTGCTGGTGTGATGTCAGGCAATAGAGGCAGGCAAGGCCCCAAGGCAGAGCAGGATGTGTTACGCAAAGGCCAGATCAAATGATGGCAAGCTTCGTGCTTGGCCACCACTCACACGACCATGTGGAGCATGCTGCAGAGCTCACCTTGACCTCAGCGTCAAAGGTGCCCAGCACGGTGTCGTACTTGAGGAGGTGGCCGGCCTGCTTGACTCCCCCGGAGTCGTTCAGCGCGACAATCTCAATGTTGGTATCCTTGCCCCTGTGAGCAGTAGAACAGGCGGGGCGTCAGACCACAGACCTTGCCTCATGCGCATTCCTTTGCTCAGCGTGTTTCTGCTTAGCCCAGCAGGCTTGCAGCGCCAGTTTGCATGGCTAAGCCAGACGCCTGGTATGGGTTGATAGCAGGGCTGCCAGCACCCAGCAAGGCAGCGTGGCATGCAGACACAACATACACCTCAGGGCAAGAAAAAGGCTTCCAGGCATGCACACTGCTGACCAGGCAGCATCCTGCTCGACAGGGTCTGACCTGAGCTCATGGCACCGGAGGAAGTTGCGGCCAATGCGCCCGAACCCATTGATGCCAACCTTGATTTTCTTGGCTGACACTGTGACCTGGCGGCTGCCAGCACGGCCCTGCATGGGAAAGAGTTAGACTTCAGGGCATGATGATGCCACAAGTGATGCTCAGCTGCCGCAATGACAAGCAGGATGCAGTGGCTGCGCCGCAATGCCTTGAGAGCGCTAGGTGGCTCAACAGCCACATGGCTTAGCCCGGAACTGCACTTAAGTGCCTGACAAGGACCCCACGTCACTTGATAATGTCAGAATGCAGGCACTCTGGCATGCAGGCTGGAAGCCATTGTGGAGGCTGACGCAAGTGGCAGTTGAGTCAGCGCACTCACAGTGGTGGACTGGGTTGCCACCCTCTGGTGCAGGCCCTGCTGGGGGTGGCCGAAGACCAGGCAGCTGGCCTTTTTGCTGCCGACGAAGTTTGTAAGACCAGCCATCTGCAGGGCACACATGCCAAAAAGTGCATAGAGGCCTTTATGTCGCCTGCAGTTCCAGTCTTTGCGGCGCAGGGCTGCCCTGCAGGCAGCTCCTGAAGGGCCATGCCAGACATGCCCTGCTGATCTGTGGTGGCTGAATGGATAGGGTCCCCATGAGCATGGCAGCCTCCTCTCAGCTGCCACTTCGCTTCATTCCAGCTCAACTCCCGGCATGTAAGGGAGCTCGGGGGGCGTGCAGATCAGCCAGAGCCCCGCTCACGCAGTGGCTGCAGGATGTGAGGCTGCGGTGATATCTACCTGGAAACGCTGAGGGAAGCTCCCTGAAAACGCCTTGTCTGCTGAATCTCGGCCTGGGCTGTTGTTCAAAGCCAAACTGCACCGTCTGATCCCTGAAAACGACCTAAATGCATCTTATCAGCCCGGCTCAGTTCCCCACTCCATTGGGCATGTCTCCCCCTCTGGCAGTGTGACCAGCCTTGTGCTATCCCAGATCTGCTGAGCTAGCATGGAAGTCTGATTTGGGAGGGACAGCATGGCTTTTACCACAGTCTCTGGCAGTGTGCCATCTGTGCCCTCATTTTCATGCCAGGAGCGCAGCCCTGTACTGCCCAAGCTGCAGAGCAGCACTAGCAGCTTTTCGACAACATGGCGCTCCGGCAGCTCCCTTCAGCGCCTGCCCAACTTCCTGGAGCAGAGGTTGCAGGCGGTCCGACCCCCGGCCAGAACAGCACATGCAAGTGAGGGCAAGCGGCGCCTGCAGCGCGGGGCCTCCCTGCACGTGAACTGCTGCAGTGCTGATGACATCATGAGAAAGTGGGGCCTGAATCAGAGCAGCGGCAGCGGCGGCGGCAGCAGCAAGCCTGCCACCTCAAGAGGCCCCCAGGCACAGCAGACTCACAATGCAGCAGGTCTTGGTTCCAAGAAAGGTAATGCGCTGGAGCTGCCCTGCCTGACCAGAGGCAACTCAAGAGGACCCAGAGCAAGCCCGGCGGCTGGCGATAGGCCGGCACGCTGGAGATGGTTGGCATGCCTGAGCTCTCCTCATTGCCCTTGCTGCAGGCCAGCAGGACAGCATGATGATGGGACGCAGCACGGGGATGGGGCCCGGCTTGCTGGTGCTGCTCTTGCTCAACATCGGTCTCTTCTTGCTGGACCATGTCGCCCATGTTCCCTGCCAATGGCTCTACCTTCAGGTGAGGCCAGTGGCAGGAGGGGGGTGCACAATCAGCAGCAGCTACACGACCTCATCCTGGCCACCTCGGCTCACAGCATCTGCTGCGCAAGCAGCATTTGCTGGGTGAGCACTGGTAATCCTGCAAGTTTGCATGTTGACAAGGGGTGCCTGCCATCATTCCATTCACAGGCTGCACCACCAGCGGCCCACGAAGCTCCCATGCATGACCTCCAGCACCAGCCCCAAGGACCACCCTTGTGCATGATCACCACCACCTGCGCTCTGGTGCCACCTCCTCAATTTGTCTTGTTGTTGCGCGCGTGCCGGCTATCTGTCTTTTACTGCAGCTCTGGCGGCCCCAGTGGTACCAGTTTGTCACTTCGGCCTTCTTCCACGTCAGCTTCTCACACATCAGCAACAACATCTTCTTCCTCTACATCTTTGGCAGGATTGGTGAGCCTTGTCTGACTGCTGAGATGCCTCATTTCATTCATGAAAATGATGAGCACAGCCTCCGCTGTCTGGCTGATCAGATTTAGCCGAGAGCCACTGAAGCTTTGTTCTGCAACAGGGATTCCTGCCCCTCAATTGAGGTCTCTGCTGTCTGCAGTTGAGGAGGAGGAGGGAGCACTGGGTCTCTGGCTCACCTACCTTGTCACAGCCATAGGTGGGCGCGTTTGACCATGTGACTGCTGACATTCGTGCTGTCAGACGTGCTGATGAGCAGACCTGCAGTCTGTGGCACCGATGTGATTGGACCTGTACGCTGTGCGAGCACAGCACATCTCTTGGGCCACTGCGTCGGGTGGGCCTGTGCATCACGCAGCAGAGCTCACTGCGCTCACTGCGTCCCTCCATGCAGGTGGCAACTTTGCTTCCTGGCTGTCGATGCCCCACAACAGCGTCTGCCTGGGAGCTTCTGGGGCTGTCTTTGGCCTCTTTGCTGTCGCTGTCCTCCTGAAGATCAGCTTCAAGTTCACAAAGCTCCTGGAGATGTGCATCCTGGGCCAGTTTGTGGTGCAGCAGGTGTACAGGGTGAGCTGGAGAGCGCACCCTAAGCCCACTTTGCTTCCTGCCAAGCTGGATTGTGATGGTTGCAGTGCAGCACAGCTCTGAGCTGCCCCAAGCAGCAGCACGCTGTTGCAGCCTGGCCGCTTGGCAAGACCCATTTCCTGCAAAGTGCGAATTTGGGTCAGCTTGCGGTGCTTAATTTGTGCTGTGGGCGCGCAGCAGCACGGCAGTTGCAGCATTGCATGCTGTACACCATGTCGTCCACATGCTGGCTCCTGCCCCTGCACACCAGAGCCTGGACAGACACAGCCTGCTCATCTGCTCATTGTGGGCATGCAGGAGCTTCAAGACGTCATCGTACGCACTGGCAGCGCAGTGGGGGGCACTCAAGTCGCTCACATCGCACACCTTGGTGGAGCTCTCATGGGCGTTCTGCTTGTTGTGGTCCTATCTAGGCTACCCAAGGCCCCGCCCGCAGATAACACCCCTTTGCAGCCTAGTTCTCCAGCTCCAGCATAGGTACGTAACAGGCCAACATATACGCCTAGAACGTGCTTCTGTCTTTACTCATTTCATGATCACATCCTGTACAAGCAGCCGTCGCATGAAGTCGCGTCATATGCAACTTGTAAAACCTTGCTGGAATCAGTCATTGGCAAAGTGGCGTCAACATCAGCTGGCAACAGCAGCTGCTATGGCAGACACGCTGTCTTTTTGAAACTTCTGTTGCTGGATACGAACCAGGGGGTAAGTAAAAAGGGCCAGGGGCTTTGCTGGTCGAGAGAAAACGTGGATGTCGTACCTGCAGCATCATCAGCACTTCAAAGACTGCAGTCAAGCAGCTGACTGGCAGCAGGACACGCACAGGCAGCAGGGCACACCAGACAGAGTCGTCATTCTGGTGCCACTCAAGGGTGAAGCGCTCCTCTCCGGCCAGGTTGTGGCCTTGCAGCGTGGACTGCGCCATCGTAAAGCGCCTCCCTGCAATCATGCAGAACACTGCGCTGAGTCTGCTGCCGCACAGAGGCCTGGTTGAGTGATGCCAACGGACACTGAAGCAGGAGCAATGCAGGGGCGCAAGGTGCTGCAACGTCTCTTGTGGCTTTCTGCTGTCTGCTCAGTTTGTGAACAGGCCACACAGGGTGCTACCTGCAGGTACAGCTTCCTCTGTGTGGGGTCAGGCAGGGAACTTGATGCTTTCACTCACTCATGAAGCCATAGAGGGCCTCACCTCTGGTCTTGCGAGCCTCACCATCCTCGTCAAGCTGCTGCAGCATGGTGCGCCGCTCGTCCACATATACTACTTTCACAGGATTGCGCACCCAGGCAAAGGCCACCTTGGCCAGGATACAGGCAGGCAGACCCTGCGATGGCTGAGCACCCTCCACGTCCGTCCAGCCCAGCTTCATGTGCTGCCAGGAACGCAGGGCACCCTGGGCCTTCCTGTAGGCCATCTTGCCCTTGCCCACCTGCGGCAGAAGCAGACACACTTGATGAGGCTGCGTCAATTGGGCCAGGCCAGTGAGCTACCAGGCCAGCTTGCCCATTGCCAGCCTGCAGCAGAATGCTATGTACTGTCAAGCCCAAGGGTGCACTTGGCCTGTCTAAAAGCCATTGTGCCCTTGCTCAACTGCAGCAAGTGCAGCACATGCTGATCCAGGCTGTCAGGAGCACACTGCATCTTCCTGTGGGCCAGCTGTCCAAGCCAACCTACAGCAGGAGCACCTCAGCATCGTGTGCTGCCATGAGCGCAGGGCACTGCATGTAGTCTCCATCAGGTCAGCCCTCACCAAGTGCAGCTCAGTGCCTTCCTCAGCACCCCGTGGCTGAGACACAGCAGACTGCTCCCCACTCCACTGCCGGCAAGTCCCCTGCATCAAGGCTGCCTGACGATACCCCATTGCCACTGTCAAAGGGCGGCGGGTGGGTATGAAGAAGTGGCCCATCACTGGCCGGCCCTGCTCACACACCTTCACTCTGATGTGGTCTACCCGCCACTTGAGGTGGTGGTTGTGCCAGCCAAACACGGGAGACTCTGTGATGGCCTCTGGGAAGGGCGGGCCACGCCTCGTGCAGCCCTCAAACTCATGGTTGCAGCCCAATCTGCAGCAGCACACTCTGCTGAGAGGCTCCACGCTACATGGTTGGGCGACGGTGTTGTTCATAACCCAGTTCACTGCAGCGCCTTGTAAGCTGCGGAGTGTTTGTGCAATGCTGAGTCCAGGGACCAGTTCACCACAACTCACTGTTCAGTGTGGGCCTCACCTCAATGCTCGGCGTGAATATGCCCCAGCGGCAGCAGAGCTAGGCTTCCAGATGCTGAGGGAGGCCAGCCCCAGGTTGCCAGGCAGCGACTGGAGCCATTGCCCAACGCTCTTCCCAGCATCTTCCAATCGCTTCTTGTGCTCCACACCTCCAAAGTGCGATGGAGTCAACAGCTGTGTCTGCTCTGTGTCCCTGGGCATGTGCTTCTGTTGCTGGGCGAGGGTGTTGTCGGGGCCAAGCTTGTACTTCTCTACACCTGCCCTTGAGCTGCTCTGGCTGGCTGTGAGCTCTGGAGAGCCGTGAGGCTTATTTACCCGTTCAGATGCAGTCTAAGCAGTCTGCAGCTCAGACTGCAACCGAGTTTACGCTCCTCAAAGCCCTTCTCTACAAACAGCTCTTTAGTGCAGCAAGAGGGCCCTCTTTCGAAGAGGGGCTATGGATTTGAGGGTTTGACTGGAGTAGATCTATCCTATGTGACTTCACAACGGAAAGCCACGATCTGTGTGCTAGCGCCCCGGAAAGCATGGGCAATTGGGGCACACAGGGGATGCACCTGATCACTGATGAGCTCTGAGTCAGGCATCAGCCCTGCCTGAGCGCTTGATGGTGCTCAGAGCTGACATTTGATTTAGTGCACAGAGCGGTCAGCGGCCAGCAGTCTCCCAGATCCACAGGTCATGGTGTGCAGCATTCAGTCAAGCCTGTGCCAGCGGTCTGCGGAGCAAGCACACAAGGTGCCCACTTCAGCAGCAGTTGCTTGGCCTGCCGCCCATTGCTGCTGCAGTGGCATAGCCCCAAATGCCAGTAGAGCTGCAGCTTCTGAGCACTGTGCATGAGAGCATAGCCACCTGCAGCTGTGGACCAGGCATTGGCCAGAGAGCAGATGCAGATGTGAAGGACAGCATCCTGTGGTGGCCGCAATGCCAGTATGGAGGCATTGCCGACCAGCATGGGAGGAGGCACTGGTGATGGAACAGGCTGGCCAGCAGATGACATGCTGTGATGGCATGGCGCGCATGAGCAGCCTGCAGCAGTGCAGCATGCCTTACCACAAGGAAAATGTGGCACTGTGACCCCGCGCGCCATCAGGGCAAGTGCATAAGGCTGATGTTGCAGGGCCAGGTCTCCAAGCATGTTCTGAGCAACAGTTCCAGGTTCATTCTAGTCCTGCAGCACCAGACTTTACTCAGGCCCTGAGGGCCGCTTGATTGAGGAGCTGACAACAGACTCATCAGGCGTGAGGTAGGCTTGCAAGGCTGAGTCGTCGACATAATTTTGCAGTGCAAATGTGTTTTGCAGAGCAGTGTCCTGAGAGCAGGGCCTGCATGTTGAGGTGACATCATTTCAAGCTGCCAGGCATTCAAAGCTGCACGCATCAGACGCTACCAATGTTCTCACAAGTTCTCAGGCAGCTTTTTTCTGAAGGCAAGTGTAGTGATGTGTCAACCAAAACCCAGAGCTGTGGCATTCTGTATGACTTGCCCAACAGAGTCAATGTATGCTGCTGTTCTAAGTGGGACCTTCTTCTGCTTGTGCTCCATCCAAATCTGCAGGCCAAGCAGGATGTCTGATTCAACCACACTCAGCTGTGACGTAGCTTTTGAAAGCAACTTCAGCACCCACCGATGCAAAGCCATCCATCATCATTCTCTGCAAGCGACACCACAGGGTGTCAAGGGTGATCAGTCTTGTGGACATGCATGAAACCGATCAACGACTGTGTCCCTGCCTTGACAAGGGATTGCTGATTCATCCAAGTGCTTACCTCCATCTTCCTGTTTACATCAGCTTCCTCCCAGCTGCAGCAGCCGGGCTCCGTCAGTGCTATCGCAGCCACACACAGATGCTTGGCAGCAGAGACTGTCGGCAGCTCACCGGATTTGCTGCATGTTAGAAGTCCACTCCATGAAACTGCAGAGCTGCAGCCAGAAAGCAGATTGTTGGGTGGCGCCTTAGACGGGCGTGGCTCCCAGGAGGTCCTCAGCAGCAGCATGCAGCCATGCAGCGGGCAGAGGGAGCAGCAGGGTGCCCTCTTCATAGTGCTTTGCGGTTGGGCATCTGCATGACAAGACCCTGGCCAGGCTCATTGACCTGGCTTTGCTGGGCAAGCCATTCGGTGCGACAGCGATGTTGCTCACGCGAGGTACAGAGTGAGCCTCCCCCGCAGGCCAACATGACAGCATCCAGGACCAGCAGAAAGAGGGCCCCCGGACACCTTTGGTGAGCTCAGCACTCACACCGCTCAGGCATGCATACTGGAGATCACGAGCTGTGGCAGCGGCTGGAGAGCTAGCCCTGCAGCTGCGGCCAGGACACTCACCACGCCGCCCCCGCTGGCCAGGACGTCTGGCATGACGGTGATGCCCCGTTCCCGCAGCACGGCGTCCCCTCCCAGAGTGCAGGGGCCATTGGCCGCCTCCACGACGTACTTGCAGTCCATCTGGCGGGCCACGTCAGCAGTTATGCTCCGCGCGGCGGCTGCAGGGACGAACACATCGCAGGGGATGGTGAACAGCTGCTCCAGGGGCAGCGCCTCACCTGCAGGCACTGGCGCGCTGCTGGCGGGCAGGGCTGGATGCAATGGACGGGGTTGCAGGCTGTGCAGGGCAACTTTTTGCCTGCAGGCACATGCAGGCCGCTGTGGGGTCGCCGCTTGGTGCATGAACAGCACAGCGGCCTGCCTGCCTGCAGCCGCACATGGCAGGCAGCACTTTGACAATTCAGAGAAGCTGGCACAATACAGGCAGGCATGTGCGGGAGGCAACCGGATTGCACCCTGCAGTTGGTAGCATGCAGGATTGGCCGCGGGCTTGACCTCTGCTGGCAGCAGCATTGAGGGACACGTTTTCGTGAGCTGCACATGCAGCTGGGTGCAAGACACAGAGGTCGTGGCCAGCAGACACCCAGAGCATGCACCAACCACCAGGAGCACCCTGCCCTCTCAGCCGAGCGTCCCAATCCTTGAGCTCACCCCCAGGGTAGCTCAGCAGGCTGCCTCCAAATGGCGGCTTGGCTTTGACATGGCGCCGCAGGGCCCGGATGTCGAGGCCACCAGCCTTGAACACAGCGCCGTTCCTGTCTGAGACTGCCAGGATCTTGCAGCCACGCAGAGCCAGCAGCTCAGCCAGCCAGCTGCCCACTGTGCCAAAGCCCTGCAGCAGGTTGGATGCTTCCTCACTGAAGGCAATGTGCTCCGTGCTGGAGCCAATGGTCTGCTCCTGCAGAGTGGGCCAACCATGTTGCCATGGGGCGGTGTGCACCTGCAGAAGCGTGGCATGGAGCTTGGTTGTCACAAGCACAGCTGCACCCTGCCCGCATGTGCAGGCTGCTACCAATGGTGCAGGACACAGCAAAGGAATCTGGAGCAAAGTGCTTACTAATGACCCCGAAGGGACTCACAGGCACCAGCTCGTGCGAATCCAGCCAGAAGCGGGCAAGCAGAGCATTGGCGGGAGGCACAGTGCGCAGCCCAAGGGACTCCGTGCACTTGCCTGTATGACAACCTCCTTGCCAGCCAGGGTGCCAGCATGGTCAGCCGCAAGCAGCTCCCTGAGCGCAATGACAGCGCCCCGCCCGGTGGCATACTGGCGCCCAGGGATGCCATGCAGCTCCAGTGGCTGCAGCAGGTACAAGATGGCACGCTCAGCAACTCCATGCTGTGCCTGTGCGACAAGGGCTGCCCGGGAAACCCTCGCAGCTGTGGAACTGCTCGGACCAGCTGCAGGAGACAGGGATGATTGGCAGCAGGCAGGGGCTGCAGGACAGCACTCAGCATCAGGCACAGTGCGCTGCAGGCATGCAGCCGCGTGCAGGCTTGCCCACCTTGCCTGTGACGCAGGCTGGCGAGAAGCCGTAGTGCTTGCTGTACTCGTCAAAGATGATGCTGCAGGGCACAGGTCAGTGCCTCAGCGCTGTACATTGGAACTAGCCAGCAGTCGCGTGAAACCTAGCTGTCACCTCATCATTTTGCTGCCTGAGGACAGCTCAGGCCCTGGAACATCAATAGTTGGGCCCATAGTTTTGTGCAACATCTGCAAGCACAAAGCGCCAGGTTCAGCAGCTCGATTGCACATGAACGCTTTCGCCTCGGCCTTGCTAAAGCTGAGCACAGATACATCTGGCAGGCCACAGTGAAGAGCTTGAGGCTGGTTGCGTGGCATCATTCTGCGGTTCCCTCGAATGGTGTAACCTGAGCCGACAGGTTCTGCAACTTGCCACACTTTCCACAGACTTGCCTGCACCAGCTTGCGCGTCAAGCGCTCCAGCTCCCGCTCGCTCAGCTTGGAGGGATCACATCTGATGCCACCTGGAAGTCAGGGCCAGCCTTGGCATATGTGCTGTGGCGGCATGCTGGAGGGCCTAACCAAGGCAGGCAGCAACTGTGCTGACAGCAGCTCAAAGCATCTGTCTGGCCAGGCCTGCACGCCGGCCCCTGCACCCACCCACCCTTGGCACCGCCGAAGGGGATGCGCAACGCAGCCTGCAGGCCGGGGGCGAGGTCAGACGTGTGCAGGGTATCAGGTAGGCCTGCTCTGAAGGGGCAATGGTCTGGAGTGCAGGTGCACAGGCAGGAGGCCTCACAGTTTTCCAGGTCATCAGGGAGGCCAGGCTGCAGGGCACACAAGCACAGTACATGAGACAACTTACAACTGCACAAAGGGGGGATAGTGCACAGCATGGAGGCAGAGCTGGCGCTGCTCACTCTCGCACTTCTTGCATGTCAGCATCTGGCGCCAGGCGGTAGCCACCTTTGTAAGGCCCTGTTGCAGGAAACCAGGTGGTGGGCTACAGAGTGCCCATCGCCAGCACAGCAAGCTTCAGCGTTCACAAAGCAAGTGAGTGGGCCTGCAGCCTGACACTGTGAGGTCTAGGCTCACCTCGAAAATCATTGTGCTGCACTCGGTACGCATTGAACACCTGCAACCGCAGAGTTGAGGGTGAGCATGCCTGCCACGCAGGACAGACCACAGAACGGCATAGACAATCCAGGCGTAGCACATGCCCATGCTCAAGCAGCAGTCAGGCAGGAAGCTGCTGTTCTGTCAGACACTGACAGCGACTGCTGCTGTGTCTGCAGGGAATGCTTCACAGCTCCAGCAGCAACGGGAGCCACCGCCTGTCGCCGCGGCTGTGATGACCAGACATGCCTCTACTCAAGCAGCGATCAGGCTGCATGTTGCTGCCTTGCCAGCCATCTGACTGGAGAGGACAGCTGCCCAGCAGGCTGCATCGGTCTTGCCGAGTGAGGTTCAGGTGTTCGTTGCAAGCTGCTGTGCAGACTCGTCCTGCCAGCCATGTGAGCCACTGCTGCTGTGCTTCCCGCCCACCTCAATCTCCCCATTGTCCAGGGTGATGGGCAGGGAGACGTGAATCTCGCGGCGGGGGGCCAGCAGCAGCTGCGCCAGCGCCTGAGGACAGTCCAAGTGGTTCAGGGCCTGCAGGGGTAGCGAGAGCTTGCAGTGGAGCCCTTAGTCTGCAGAACATGCACTGACTTGGGCCACAACTGCCTCGGAGCCGTCCGAGTAGCTGAGGGGCCTGCAGGAGCAGCGGAAGCTAGCATGGAGCCCGCACAGACAGCCATGAGAGCCTGCATTGGCAGGGACTGGGATGGCCCGCATGGGAGTTCGTGTCAACAGAGGCCTGCAGTGGCGGGGGCAGGTAGCTCACAGTTTGCAGTTCTAAGCGTCAGCCTTGACGCATCGGCTGTAGCAATGCTCTTGGCAAGCAATTGGCAGGGGTCCATTGTACCTGTGTGGACCTGAAGCATCCTGCAGCAAGACTTGCAGCTCCAGCAGACTGACGCTCTCCTCACCTCCAGCACATACTGATTGGTCCCCTCCTGCGGCACTTCTGCCACCTTGACAGGCTGCAGATCTTCAACACCATCATCCTCGAGTGGCTCTTCGGGCACAACATCTGTTTCAGAGCTCAGCCTGGCTGCCTGCCGCAGCACAGCCACAACTAGTCAGGTGTGGCTGGGCTTCTTTTACGCAGGCTCTTGCGCATGGCTTTAAGGCAATGACCTGATGATGCTGATGTCCTGAGCTGGCAGCCAGTGAGGCGAGACCTCGAGTCACACTGTGAATCTTGGAGGACCATCTCAGCAGCATGGCAGAGGGATAGCTGAAATTTCACTATTCGAGACAGCATAGGCCAGGATTGTTCATGCTCTGTTCCATGCTGTCAGCCCGAAAGCAGGCTCGACCCATGATCTGACCCAGAACCTGTATTAGGTCTGCCACAAAAAAAGTAGTTGACCAAACGCAGCATTGCATCGAGAAGCGATATGGCAGCCACCAGAGTAGAATTCTGGGGCCACTATGAGGACGAGCCTGATGGTGCGCCTGTCATCTGGTTCAACCTGTCAGATCATGGCGACCTTCTGCCGGGATGCCCCGTCCGCAAAGTGGTGCCCTCCCAGAGCCACGAGCTGGTCATCAAGCAGCCAAGCATCACCCTTGTGATCGACTACCCGCTTATGAACCCAGTCGAGCGCACTCTGAATGCTGACACAGAGGCAGGCTTTACCAGAGGTGGGCTCATCAAGGCCATCCGGGCTGCCTACGAGGCCATCTATGCAGAAGAGAAGATCGCTGTCGGAGATTCAGGACGAGGCACAGTGTTGTACAACCGCGCGATTTCCAATGGCCCCTACGGCATCTGGGGCCACTACCTCAGTAGCCTTGTCATGCATGACGTCCATCAGATCGGCAACACCTGGCACTGCAAGATGAGCAGCTGAACATTTGCTGTGTGTGCCATTTTCACACTGCCCCCAGGCCAATGCTGATGAGTACAAGCTGGTCATTCCATGAAGTGATGCTGCCTGCTCTGTGTGCATTCAGCTCAGGCGCCACGCAGCAGGGCCTTGAAGTTACCCCCTTGTGGCTCCTATTGAGCCTTTTCTAAAACCCATGGAATCCTGGTTGGCAGAGGCGCATTGACTGATAGCGCTAGCTCACCCCCTACTCTGCAAGACTTGCCACAATCAAGCGCTTGAAACTCCAGCTTTTCGGCTCCCTGGCTTCTAAGTCTCCTGCCTTTGCTGTGTGCCCTGATGTCTATACTTGCTCCCGCCAGCCAGCAGCATGAGGCTTCCTTGAGTGTCCAGAGAAGAGGGCACGGCAAGCATCCCTATCGAGTTGTCAGTCAGCTGGTGCTGTCTGTAACAACTCCACCCCACGCATGGGGGCAGAGGACAGGGCTGGCCAAGCCCTGCTTGCTCTGCCGGCTGAAATGTGTGCCTGCCTAGGCTAGAAGAGGCCTCTTCTCAGGCAAGTCATGCAATGGCTCAGCCTGATTGCCGCAGGGCACTGAGGCTCAGCCTTGCCTGCAGCTTGACATTATTTGACTATAGGACGCTCGCACCCACCAGGGCTGAGCCCCTTGCTGGGAATCACAGTTTCCTCCGTGTGATTGCAGCGCAGCCCATCTGGTGCAGAGCTTTGTGCAGCCCCTCTGCCTGGTCCAGCTGAGCGCCCAGCAGCAGGCTAGTCTCACCAACCCACATCGCAGTCTGGTTTGGGGCAGCCTTCTATGGGGTTTGCAGGTCTTTGTCATGTGTATTGGACTTGGCTGCTGAGCTCACATTGTGACCTGGTTGTTGCAGCTGCAGGGCTCCTGCCTGCGCAGGCCTCCTGCCCTGGTGTTTCACATGTCATTGCAAGAGTGCATCATCTGGCTGGTGTCCCTGTGCGCCCCAGCATGCTGGGCGCTCTCCTGCAAAGGGTCGCCCACCTTGTGATGTGGGCCTTGTCCTCATGCATTCCAGGTGCTGGAGCACCAGGCCTGATTGCACCCAGAGTAGGGCCTCTGACTCGCTCACTTTAGCCCTGGTAGGCAGAGTGGCCCCACCCCTGGGAGGCATGGGGCTCCCCTTGATCGTGGTCAGTGGTCACAGTCAGTTTGCATCAGGCCTCATGCCCGCGGCATGCTGCATGCCTGACATGCATGCATAAGCAGGCTGGTAGGTTGTGTGGTGTCTGCCTCCAGCTCCATCTTTGTTCTGCCTCTCCAAAAGCCTGAACAGGCTTCAGGCCGCTGATGCGGCTACACCACCACATCTTTTGTTTATCGCTCTGGAGGAGACGGGGCAGTGAGCTGCAAATCACAGGGTAGTTGTTCTATGCCATATTGCTTTTGACAGCCAGTAAGGTGCAGCCCTTGACATGGCTCAACGCACGCCCAACATTGCGCAATGTTGGTGCAGTGCTGCATGCAAGTGACACACCCCACCTTACAATACAATCACGCACTCCACTGGACTGCATCAACCCTGGCCACCTGTATGCCATGGAGATGTGTGGTGCATCCCTTGGATAGCCGACAGCACCTCCAGAGCCTTTGTTGAGATCTCTACTTGGACAACTGCAGGCGCAAACACTGATAATCTGATGTATGCCTATGCTGGACAGACCCAGCTTCTGTTCAGTATGTGCACAATATTCTGCATGTGCACAAACTTGCATCACAATCCTGGAAACTTGTCTAAGGCCATGCTGGGAAATGGTGGTATCAACAAGCGCCCAGCAGGGTCACTTATGTTGAGCAGCTCTGTGCATTGACGCATGCTACATTCATGATGCATTGTCAGCATTAGCTGCTGCAGCACTTGCATTTGCCAGAAACAAATTTGAACTGATGCGTTTGCTTGTCACAAGGTGTTTCACTGGTCTCTGGGATTTGTTTGAGAGTCTGGGGAGAGGCTCACACTTTCAGGAGTCTGCTCAAGTTGATCAGGCGCCACACTGTCCTTGCTGGTTGCTTTCCCAGCTGCCTCTGAGAACTGTGGGCAGCGTGGTGCAGCATGGGCTCCATTCAATTCATGTTCCAGCTGTGTGTCCCCAGCCCTGGCCTGAGCATCATCAGTCTCTGCCACACTTCGAGGCGCATCAGAGTCTGTCTCAGGCTTTATACTCACAGCTTTGGCCGTGTGAGAATTGTCAGCATCTCTCACGCCAGCGCCAGCATCTCCCACACCACTGCCACTTGCTGACCAAGGCTCTGGCTTGATGGGTGCAGCACCATGATCTGTGGGCTCCGCCTGCACAGGCGGGCCTTGCTGTGGCAACTGTGTTTCATCAACAGCCTGGGCAGGTGGCAGTGCAGAAGCTGCCGGCGCAGCCTCCGTCCCTGTCAGTGATGCCCCAAAAGCTGCTTGAGGTGGGCTGCGTTGAGGCGCAGCGTCAGTCTGTTGCGGCTGCTCAGCAGCAGCAGCCTGAGGCAGCGCTTCCGCCTGGCTCTGCCCATTTGCAGCAGCACTGGCAGCAGCTGTGCTCTCAGGCACCTGGCCATGAATGCTGGGAGGGGGTGACCTGGACATGCGCCTCTGAGGCAGGCTGGGTCGCACATCATATGGATTGCGTGTCGCCTTTGCAACAGCTGCCGGCATGCCAGTGGGCAGAAAATTGGGCCTGTCCAGGTCTAGCTCCTCCTGAGCAGCCCGGGACCTACTGCGCACCTGCACGGCGCCTCATGCAGTCCTGATGTTGTTTCAGCGCATCGGTTCAGCTGCATGGAGCGGGCTTGGGCTGCCGCAGGTCTTACAGGAATACACAGGAATTGCACGGCTGAGCCACCCGAGGATGGGAGGCACTACACTGAGATGAGCTTGAGATGCAGCAGACACATTACCTGCCGAGGAGGTAAGTTGTCAGGCTTGATGTCTGAGTAGAGTTTCTGCAGGGCACATGTCCATGTCGATGAAACAGCTGCCTCCAGGGAAGCAGGCACATGCAGGGCATCATAGCCTAGCACAGCGCTTGCTGTGCCTGCTGCTCCTAGCACAGTGCTTGCTGTGCCTGCTGCATGATGACAGGACTTGCAGGGGCAAGCAAGCAGCTGTCCCTGCCTTGTCTGCAGCTACAAGGCTAACTCACCCCTCTGTTCAGGTAGTCCCAGAGGCTCTCCCCCGCACTGTTCATCAGCAGAAAGCCTGCAATGGCTGTGCCCGCCATCAGGACGTGGAAGTAGCCGTCATGGCGTGTCATGCCGCGCAGGAAGGCACCAAAGGGCATCCTGAAGGCTGCAACAGCACCGTCAGCCATCTGCAGCTCACGCGTGGCCACCAGAGAAGGTCCTGCTGCTGAAGGCTGCAGCTTGACTGTCAGCATGTTCTTCTGTGAAGGGATGGTGCTGCCCCAGCTTGATCAGTCAGGTGCAGCATGCTGGTGTGCACCAGCAGCCATATTGCTGAGCACAAAGGGTGCTGTTGGAGCAGTGTCAACCAGGAGCTTGCTGGTATGCATGGGCCTGAATTACTGTTGCTTGGCAAAGCCTGCGCTGCATCCAAGTCCAGTCAGATTTGCCAAGAGCAGGGCTCCCCTTCTGCGAGTCTGGCAGTCAGCGCAGCAGCAAGCAAGCCAATATTCAGCACCATGTATCGGTCGCCATGCAGGAGCAGGAACCTGAGAGCTCAAGCAAGCAGCCCAGCTGAAGCAACTCAGTCAGGTCTGGCAAAATGCTCACTGTTGGTACCATAGGTCTTCTGACGATATCTGAAGTTAGACCAGCCTGTCCGCACTTTGGGACTCCCATAGTAGCTGCCCCCGTACGCCCCATAGGTTGCTGTGCTGCCCTGTGCAGCGCGGGCGTTTCCTGCCCGCCCTGCCCTGCCAGCCGTGTTGTAGGCCTGCCGACTGGCCTCTGCATGCAGTCACAGTGTGACAGGATTGCCTTGCTGGCAAACTCTCACTGTGCGGCCTACGCAGCTTGACTGCATATTGAGAGGGCGCCCAGCCTGGCCATATAGGGAGTCAAAGTGCTATCCATGCTGCAGTGAGCAAAGGAACAATGACTGCTTACCATTGCTCAGCACCTCATATGCCTCTGAGGCTCTGCGAAAAGCCAGCTCCGCCTGGTCTTTCTCGGCGGGTGTGCGTCCAGCATGTCTACAGGGATGCAAGTATGAAGATGAGGCTGTGCCTGTGCAGATGACAAGTGCGCAGCAGTGGCCACTGATGCACAAGCACACCTGTCTGGATGATTTGCCAGTGCCTGCTGGCGGAATGCCCGCTTTATCTGCAGGCATGCACAGTGCCTTGATGTAGGCATTTGGGACCAGCTCAGGCAGCAGGCTGGTGGCAGCATCGAATTCACCTCTTCATGAGATGCATGCTGAGACACTCCCAGCACAGAGTAAAAGTCCATGACCACACCTCAGCAGAGGCCATCACTGCAAGCCCCTGGAAAGCTGCACACTCTCAAGCTCCATGAATCACAGCATGGGCCTACTCACTTGAAAAGCAGCTTGCTTTCTTGGTCGTCGGCATAACAGTCTGCCCACGATGGTCTTCAGCAGCATGCAGGCCAGGATGGCATCAATGAACTACAATGTCAAGGTGACATGCATCTATATTTGCTGTTGCTGAGAAAGCACACCCTCCAAATTTTGGTCCCTGTATGAAAGCAGGCAATCAGACTGGCTACACCTTGCACCTCTATGACCCTTCTCCTGGCATGCTGCAGCTCATCCTCCTCTGGAGTTTTGCAGAGACGGCAAGTGCCTCATTACGAGCCGGCGATGTGATGTCAGCCTTCATCTATTTGAGCACAGGCAGCAACAGCAGTGTGGGGTTCATTCAGGGCATCAACGGCATCATGCAGGTCTGCCAGAACTGCTGCATATATCCCCATTGTTGGCAAGGTTTAGCTGAGACCCACCGGCTCCTGCATGCCTATCCCAGCTGCGGCACCCCTGTCGCTGATGATCGCTGATGGTCAGTCCTGCACAATGCTGACAGGAACTGCTGTCTGCTGGCTGCCCCTGCAGATGGTTATCTCCCTCCCTGCCGGCTTCTTGACAGACCGCTATAGACGGGACACCATGCTACGGGTGGGCACCACATTGCCTTGTTGCCTGACTTTCGCCGTGCACTTCGTGGCTCTGGCCTTGCACCTGTCCCAGACAAGGCTGCCCTGCACAAGAGGCAGAGAGAGCCTCTCAACCTCTGCAGGTGGCAGCAGTTGTGGGGTGTGCAGCAGCTGGCACCCTGGCTGTGACCCTCATCTGGCAACTGCCTGCTGCTGCCCTGTTTGTGAGCATGGGTCTTCTAGGGGCTTACAGAGGGAGCAACAACCCCCCGCTGGAGTCATTGTGGGCAGACTCAGTGCCACGCGGTGCGAGGTGGGCATGCCGTCCTGCTATCAGTACATCCAGAGGCATTGCGCCTCTCTGGGGCTGCCTCAACACAGGCCCATTCTCTGCACCAGGACGCTCGCTTTGGCTGCTCCAGCAAATGCTGCTGCTCTGCATGCTGCAAGTTTTAGCTGGCTCCTGTCCTGCCTGCAGCTCCCTGTATACGGCCAAGTGGATCGTCCAAAATCTGTCGTCCATTCTGGGACCTCTGATCAGCATTGTATTTTTTGTATGGCTGGGAAACACCTGGGAGGTGACATACTGGTCAGAACCTGCCAACATTGCTGCTCTTCTCCTGCAACAGCTGATCAGCTGCTAGCACGCAGCATGCGTGGCGTCTGTGTAGCGGCAAGCTCCAAAGTTCAATAGAGTCCCCTGCCGTACAGGCTTCCCCGCTGTGCTGCAGGTGCAGGAGTGCCGTGTGGTGCTGCTGGCTGGCTTGTCGCTGATAGTGGTCCCCCTCACGCTGATGTGCTTTTTCAGCGACGATCGCAGCCTGGGGGCCCGCAGCACAGCGCACTCTGAGCAGGTGGAGCGCTGGCAGGATGCAGAGAGCGCTGTGCGGGAGAAGCTGCTTGATGGGCGGGCGCAGCACCGCAATGCCGCTGACAGAGGGGCAGACACTGCCAAGGCTCATGCTGCACCGCAGCAGCAACAGCTGACCACGCCTGCAGCTGACGCCCAGGCCCCTTGTCTGCCGGCTGGGGGCGCCGGCCATGCTGCGGAGCAGCAGGACCCTGTGCCGAAAGCAGCTGAGATGGGTGGGTCTCACCGCTCAGCTGGCCAGACTGGGAGTCACCAAAGGAAGGCACGACAGCGCCGCTGCGGCAGCTGCTGCCCTGGAGCGCAGCACAGTCTGATGATCCCCATCTTGATCTCAATCAGCGACTTCATAGGTTCACTTGCTGCAGGTAAGCTGCCAGTCTTCCTGTGTGCCATGGACGGGTGTGCCATCATCACACACACATGCCCATCTCAGCCCTGCTGATGTGCAGGCATGACCGTCAAGTTCTTTGCTATCTTTTTCTTGTCCGACCTCCTTCTAAGGCCAACGTACATCAGTGCACTGGGAGCTGCTGGGCCAGTGTGCATCTCACTGGCATCCATCACATCCCAGAAGCTCTCCAAGAGGTGCGCAGGGGCACTGCCTATGCAAGTGTGAGTCACCAGACCGCAGCACATTGCTGCCCCTGCTGTGCCTTCTGCACCTGAGCCTGCCAGGCTGGCTGTAGCATTGTGCTGTTGCTGGCGCAAGCATGTATATACATATACATATAGATAGAGAGAGAGACATGGCTCCGTGCCTGCTTACTGCATTTCTGGGCCCTGCAGGGTGGGACGAGTGCAGCTCAGCCTTGTCACTCGCCTTCTCGACATTGGGCTGCTTGTGGCCATGGCGCTACTCCCAGCCACAGCCAGCGCTCAGTCACGGGCTACAATGATCACTCTGCACCTGTTCAGAACCAGCATGGCCAACTGCACTCGCCCCCTGATGCGGTCTCTGATGATGGACAATGTCCCTAAGCGTCACAGGGGTGCGGCAAACACATATGTGTGCACTGGCCTGCTGGTAGTTTGAACATGCCTCCATGCTACTTTGAGAACTGGCGATGCCCCAAGGGCTTACTTCACCTGCTCATGATGCTGCTGCCTCACACAAGCCCTCTGGTGGTCTGCAGGCAAATTCAATGGAATTGAAGGCGTCCGCACCTTCAGCTGGAGTGGCAGTGCTGCAGCCGGCGGCGTTCTCATCTCGTACTTTGGCTTCCAAGGGGCTTTCCTCATCACTGCAGCCCTCAAACTGTGTGGCTGGCTGGCGCTGCTGCCCCTTTTGGGCGTTGTAGATGAGGGCTTGAGCTGCAAGCTCTGTGGGAGGCATGCAGCCAGCGCTGATGTGTTGCATGAACCCCTGCTGGCGCAGGAATATACAGCAACAGATTCTGCCGAAGTGAGCCATGGCCCCACCACTTGAAACCTCGACGTAGTTGCCAGGCAATTTCATTAATTTCTGTTCTGACACCATCAGCAGAACTCATGCAGAACTCATGCAGCTGTTCCATGCCCAGATGGGGTCACCAAAAGATCACTGTCTGCTCAAGATGAGCTGCCTAGACATGGAATGAACTGCTTCAAGCCCATATCGGGCATATATGTTCCTGCATAATCACTCTCCTGAATTAATGTCTGCTCAATGTGTCACGCTCAGTCAGTGGACCATGATTTCAAGCTTGTTTTGTGGGGCTCTTGCTCTTGATGTACTCTAGCCCAGGAGGCTCCAGCCCAGGAAGCTCTAATCTGCTGCCGTCCTGCAGGTGCAGCACATCAACAGTACCAGCAGCAGTCCAGTGCAAGTGCAGTCAGGCCACAGAAGTGCACACTACAAGCCTCACAGAGCCCCACCTTCAAGAACACAACTGCATCTCCCCACAGTCCCAATGCTCTGGGAGCTGCGCGCACCTGCAGCAGCGCAGCCATCAAGTTCACCAGCAGAACATGTGATCTGAGTTGTGCAGTCTGGTGCTAGGAGCAATAGTTTGCACAGAGATGGGAACACTGTGCTCTCTGGACAAGGCCTCACCTCACTGATTGAGCTATAAGGGACCTCTATACGCTTGGAAAACAGTGGACTTGTGTTGATGAGTAAGATCCTGCAGTGTGGGCTGCTCCTTGCTGAAGGCGTGCTAGTGTTGTGCGTCCAGGGCAGGGGTGCAGAGCAGCATCGAATGCTGTGTGTGAGTGCAGGGTGCAGCGAACGTCTGCCCGTTGTGCAGGCATGCATGCAGGCGGGCTCCAGGGAGTCTGAGAGGCCACACCTCCTATCTGTGAATGTTGTCCCCTGCCAGAGCCTTCTGCCAATGCTGGCTATAGTAAGTGGCTGCACGAGACCATAAGCAGCTGTGGCAGTTTGATGGACGCCAGCGAAGCAGGGCTGCTTGCAGCAGAAGCCTCACTAAGTAGACAAGCGTGGCGCCAAGCAAAATGGATATGACAAGCTCTGCAGGAGGTCCAGATCCCTCATAAACAACTGTCTCCCCAGACTCCAGCTGCTCAAGTTCTTCTTTGCTCCCTTCCCTCTTTGCATGCAGAGGCCCTGCAGATGCATGCAGAGCGCCCGCATCTGTATGGAAGTGGCAGAATCCAGGCAGGTTGTGCAGATATACCAGGTGACCGTCAGCACAGCATTGAAAATGTTGGGCAGCCACTGCACCTGCCATATGCCTCCCTTGTCCTAATGTTTTACCAGGCATTCTACATGCGGGATTCCAGGCATGCCCGAGAGATCGAGATCGTGATCGTGCTGTGAACCTGGCTTCTAGGGGAGCACGTGTGCATCTTGGACAGACAGAACCAGCCATCATTGCGACAGAGCTGTTTGTGTGGCAGCCCATTGCAAGTGGATAGTCAAAGTTGTCAAAGTATCTGACCAGGCAGTCATATGGGCTGCATGCGGGCCCTGAGCAGATTGTTTCTGGCCTTGATGGCGGCAGCGCCTGTCCCATCAGCTGTGATTGACCATGCACTGATATAGGGTGTCATCAGCCCAGGCGCCTGCAGCAGCTTGGCAGGCAAATCTAGCCTGCCGACCTGCACACAGCATGACAGTCAACAGCTCTGACCTCGACTACTGAAATGGAACGGTGCAGCACATGAAACACAGTGGTCCCACCTGGAGCACATCCACCTTCTGCAGCTGCTCATCCTGCAGGGGAGTCAGCAACAGCAACTGGCTGCTGTCTGCGTCCGCAGTGCGCACAATCCCCACGCCCTGGCAGTGCGGCAGGTCTGCTGCCTGGCTGGTGGGGCCTTCATGCTGAGGCACGGCGCTGCAGAGCCCCACCACAGCGCCATTCAGGGCCTGCATCTCGTGGCCAGGCGCCACCGCAGAGTGCAGCCACTGCAGCTGTACATCCTCTGCCAGCACAGCGAAGGGGCTCAGCCCAGCCAGGCCAGCTGCTGCAGCTGGAAACTGGGACTTCTCCGAGCTGGTCAGGCAGGCTGGCGAGGCCCCGAGGCAGGCGGCAGCAAAGGCCAGCCACTGCAGGGACCGCGCTTCTGAGGGTGTCGGTCCCCTTGCAGCAGCTGCAGCTGCGCAGCATGGCAGGTATGGGTCAGCCCTCGTGACAGGGGCTGGATCAAGCATGCATGCACAGGTTGCTGACTGCGATCTGCGCAAAGCGGTGTCTCAGCAGCAAGTGCAGCAGAGTGTACAACAGCAAAGCCTGAAAGCTGGGCTGGCAAGAGAGCCTGCACAGCTGAAGCAGCAGCCATATTGGGATGCAGGGCAAAGCCTGAGGCGTGCCTTTCCTTGGCGTCAGCGGGCTCACCTACAGAGGCGGCCTGTGCAGCAGGTGGCAGGGGGCCGACGCCGTCAGGTGTGGTGATGGCAGGCATCTGGTAGATGACTGGAGCCTGCTGCCGCCCCTCGCTGGGGTCCTCAGGCAGCCAGAAGGCGCCAGTTGGCAGGTTGCGGTTCAAATTAGCAGCTTGGAGCTGCACCAGGTGGGTGAGGCCCACACAGCGCAGCACCTCTGCCAGCACGTCAAACCCCAAGCCCTGCAGTCAACACGAGCACAACATCAAGCGCCAGCCATGTGCCTCTATATCGCATGCACCATTGCTGCGTCCAGGACCGAGTGAGTCATGAAGACAAGGGCCAGGGTGCGGCAGCAGCGACAGCTGCACTTGCTCCGTGAACCTCTGGCTGCTCCTTGTGCATGTCCAGCCTGAGGGTAACAGATGGCATGTGCAGCCTGCCCACCTTCACCCAGCCGGCTGTGTTGACCACCAGAGGCACAGGGTTGCTGCCCGCCTGATGCTGCTGCTGCTGCTCCCAGTGCCAGGCGCACAGCTGCTCCACAGCAGACATAAAGTGCACAGGGTTGCTCTGCGGGGAGGTGTCCCCAATGAAGAAGGCGCGGGCAGGCTGCAGCTGGCGCATGAAGGGCGGGCCAAACAGCGGCTGCCTCACGTATGTAAGGGAGACGAGTCCTGCAGCCAAAGGGACACAGTGTTGCAGGAGGGCCTTAAGACCTTGATGGATGTCTGTACATCCCTGAACAGTGTGCATGGCATTGCAGCCAGCCCATGCCATGCTGGCAGGCAGCGACATGCTGGCAGTGTGATCCCGCAAGTGCAGTGGCTATCCAGAATGTGCCTGCCTGCCTGCCGTTGGACCAGCTGACAAGCGCAGTGCACAATCCCAGCTTGCCTGGCACGATGCTCAGCCAGAGGTTACTTTGAGAACGGACAATCCCAAACTTTGTCATCTGCAAGCAGGCCGGGCGTGCAGAAGGCCCAGCTTGCCTGGCACAGTGTGCTCAGCCTGGCCGCAGTCGGTCTCCAGGAATCCCACACAGGGGCACACATCCAGCAGGGCATTGCACAGGAGGCGCGCCATGCTGGACTTGCCAGTCCCCCTGCTGCCGCACACAGCCGCCACAGGGCAGGCGCCCCGCCTGACCACATCTGACAGCTCACTGGCCACCTGCAGCAGATGCTGGGTTGCCATGATGGGCATGAGAAGCACAGGCGCTTGCTCCACAAGCATATGCAGGCTGTCTAAAGGGAGACATGAGGGGATAGGAGGTATGTCAAGGGTGTGCAGTGATGCCAACATGTCAGCAGCCAGAAGCAGAGCCACCTGACGCCACTGCTGCGGCACAGTCAGTGGCTGACCAAGGCTGCTGGAGCCCTCAGCCACCACTTCTACGCTGAACGCTGGAGCATTGTGTCCAGGCAGCGCTTGGTGCCCATCTGGCAGCTTGCTGAACTCCATGACAGATGTTGCCTGTGCAGCCAGTGGCACCTGCAGGTAGCAGGCAGCTTAGCTATTCTGCGTCTGTGATATCACTTATGAGTTGTGCTGGCCATGCCAAGAAGGTGTCTGTGAGCTCATGCTGAGCCATGGCCATATGCAAGGTTGGCGGCTCTGCAGCTGCAATTGTTGATGTGTCACCTGTAGCGTCCCATTGCTCTGGGCGGCCTCGATGGCCATGGGGCCTCCTGACCAGGCATCAGCCAGCAAGACAGCACTATCGCCGAGGGAGAGCGTTTTCCTGCAAAGCTCAAGGCAGCCAAGGTCAGCAGACAGTCAAGCCATGCTCCTGTCGCGAGCCAGCGTGCACGGCTCACCCTGCAATCCAGACTGTGCCGCTGAGGACTGTCAGCTGGGCGGCGCCCACAAAGCTTGCCACCTGCACAATGTTTGCTGCATGACGGCCAGGTCGCATGGCAGGACCTGACGGCAGGATGCACTTCCTCACCTGATCAAGACCAAGAGAAACAACTTGTTCTGCTGAGTCTGCAGATGCCCTGCATGAGACAGACAAATTCAAGTTTGATGCAGCCATGTCTGGCGCAGCATTGCCAGGCTAGATGTCAGGGGCTTGACTAACCCTTCTTGAGGAGGGGTTGACTGCTTCTTCCTCTTGAGCTTGTTGGCTGACTTGCTGTGCTGAGACTTGTCTTTCCTCTTCATGGCTGAAGCTGAAAGTTGACCCTCCTATTTGACCTATCTGACCTATCTGACAGTATGTTTGCTTTCTTGCCACCCGGCTTCTCTGCACTTGAGCGCACTTGTACGCTGTTGTACCCGGACTCAGCCTCAGAGACAAAAACTGCACCTCACAACGCGACGAGCCTCGTCAAAATTGGAGTCAGTTGAGACTGGACTCCCTGTTGCTCGTCCTGAAGACCCCGTTCTTGCCGTCTAGAGGAGCAGCTCAAGCGAGTCAGTTGAAATTTTGGGAGAGAGGCCTTGGGGGGCAGAGGAGCAGCAGTTTTCCAGGGCCAGCAGGCATGAGCCTTCGAAGCCGCTCTGGAGTGCAGGGCCAGGGTGTCAGCAGGGCCAACCTCTTGGCCTGGGCAAGTGCCACCTTGAACATGAACATAACCGGCATGGATGAGGTGACTGTGCATGACCACAGCTTGACTGCAAGGCCACCAGCATTTTGGCGTGTTATCTGGATCAGTGTAATATGTTGGCTGCAGATGCAAAGCGGTGCCGTCTATTGCCAGCTGGTTGATGCCTACTGCAAGAGCGTTGTTGCCATGTCAAAGGTAATAGGTGTTTTGCTGCTGCAACCACTGCTGCAACACAATTGACTGCACAGCTGACAGCCTGACCAAGGATGACTGAGGCCCAAGCATAAACAGAAGTGCTGACCATTTACAGGTCAACTTTGAGGCACAGTACGAGCACTCAAGACTGGCCAACTTCAAACAGCTGCAGGCGGCCCTTAATGCAGCAGGCCTTGACAAGGTGAGTCACATGCTAACTGCCGCTGTGATGGCCAAGCATATGAGCATTCGACGCAGAGCCTCATTGAGCGGCCCGGCATGTCTTGCAGGAGGTGGAGGCACAGCGGCTGGTAAAGTCACCAGTGGCACAGCAGCAGCTCCTCACCTGGTTGCATGGGCAGTTCTCAGGTTGGCTGGGGACTTGCCACAAGCCTGTGCATGTGGTCTTTGCATGAACATGCAGAGCACCTGCATCAGGTGCCAGAAAGACTTTGGCAACCGGCTGGTATGCTGCCTGGGCTGCACCACTTGGCCACTAGTCTGGCAATGCTGCTACCGCACAGCAACCTCGATTTACCATTCATTTCTGGAGACACTACGTGTTCATCACCTGGAGGTCCCTGTCATTTCAACTCTGGTCATCCTGTCACTGTGTCTACAGGCAAGCCCATGGTGCCTGGCTATGACCCACGCCAGCGGAGGGCATTGTCCAAGGGCGGTGGCAGGGCGACAGGGAGGGCGCCATCGCCGCACCAGAGTGGTGAGTGCAGCCACTGCTGCTGCTGAGGCTTCCCCCATCTGCATGTGCAGCTGATGCAGCTTGCTCCCTTGCCAGTGTTGCCCAGGGAGAGGCACGCTGTGCCTTGCAAACATTGCAGAGCACATGTCGGTAGGCCACCGGGTGCGATACTATGCCCAGGACTCCCCTGTCCCTGGAGACATGAGCCTCAGATCCCTCAGCGCACCCTGTAGAAATGCAAGCAGTCCTTCCTTCGCTGCCTCCACGCCTCTCAGCAAGGGGTGCTGCTGCTCATGCAGGCACTGAGCACCCTGCGCCACTGGCATCAGGCAGGCTGTCCTCAGGAGGGACCAGCCGCAGAGGAGTGAGCCCTGTGGGCCGGCAGGGGTACAGCAAAGAGCTCCCAAATGACTTGCAGCAGAAGGGCGTCTCAGTATCGCAGGTGTGCATGCCCACACGCTAAATCCCACATGATTGAGAGCTTCAGATGGTTGGAAATTGTTATGCGCTCATGACACTGCTTTGCTGAATGCCGTCTGTGCATGAGAACCGACACAAGCAAAGCTTGCCCATGGCTGCTGCCTATATGGTGTCTGGACTTCAGGACGGCGTTCTGGCAGCTGCGATTGCCTCTGCGGAGGCAGCGCCTGCCTCTGCGGTGGATGCGCCTGAGGCCACCCCAAGGCAGCAGGTGCCCAGCAGCAGCGCTGCAGCAGAGTCCATGGCTCCCCAGACACCAGACGTGCTGGTAGAGCAGGTATGCCTCGACTCTGGTGGAGAGCTTTGCAAATCCTCCCTGCATGCAGTCACCTCCCAAGCGTCTGTCATGCAGCAGCACCCTGCCTGCCATGCACGTGTGCACAAGCTGTGTGTTCTCTATGTTGATGTTTTGGGTGGCAATGTCCACAGCTGTGTTTGTGCTGGGTGCAGGAGCAGCACGCAAGTGTGCGAGACCAGGAGTCCTCCCCCCAGCCTTCCCTCTTGGATGATGCGGCAGCGTCTGGATCACTAGCCCCCCTGCATATACCTGTGCCCTTCCTGGCACAGTCCCAGGAAGCAGACACCCCGACCCAGGATGCGGGGGAGCGGGAGAAATTTTCGCATGCACTCCCCGCAAAGTGAGGGCACATGTGCTGCACACTGTGGCGAGGCCTGTGCGCCTGAGAGTCAGATAGGCCCGTCCAGCTCCGCTGCTGTGATGCATGCCTGCCTCTCGCACAGCGCTGGGGCTCCTGCTCAAACAGGTTGCACGCTGTCTACAGTGCATCAGGCCTGTTGTGGTACTTGACAGCCGCTCGCAGACGGCTGGAGCTGGCAGAACAGGCAGAAGTCTGTGATCTCCAGCTGCACTATCTGCCTTGCCGCCTGCAGGACCAAGGTACAGCAGCCAAGGTGGTCCATTGCAAAGCCAAGCACCACAGCAGTGGGCGGCACAGGCGGCGTGCAGCTGAAGCGGGAGCGATCAAGTGAGCCTTGGTGCAGTCCAGCCCCTGAGGTAGCATGCTACCACAAGGGCTCTGCCTTCAAGGAGGTGGCCCGCTGCACTGAAGTCAGCCTCCACGCAAGCCAGTCACACCACCTCACTGTGCGTGGACGCCAGTCAGGCATGCCATGTGGCCCCTGCAAGGTGCCATGTCCAATCCCTGCAGTGATCCAGTGCATTGTGCTCGCCATTGCTGCAGCCCTGCGGCTTGTGCATGCATGCTGGGTCCTGTATCGACTGCACTCCATGGCTGCAGCTGCCGCTCTGGACAGGGGCCAACACGTGGAGGAGTTTGTTGCGGGGGCTGCCCAGCTAAACCAAGCTGAGGGCACTGCCCGCCAGGTGGTGACCACAGTGGTGCGCAGCATCAGCGAGCTGCAGCAGGGGGTGAAGGATGTTGGCTTCGAGCAGCGTGATGGGTGAGACCCTTGTGACTCCGTGCATCTCTGACGGGAGGTGTGGAAGTGCGCAACGGGGTTCATTTGCCCCTCATAATGCCTGTGGGTCACGCAGAGCACTCCGGCAGGTGAGGGGGAGGGGAAAATCGTCACTGCCTGTGTGGTGATGCAGTTCATGCGCTTCCCGAAAAGGGCGCTGCATAAACACTCTGAGGCCTGCTGACCACGCGCAGGGCCTGGCTGACAGCACTCAGGTGGGCGCTGCCTGGGGTTGTCTCGCGCTGCTCGAGCTGCCTGCAGCACTCTCAGCAGCCACTTTGCAAAGCATCTCAATGCTACAGCGCCAACCAGAGCTTCAGCGCAATGGCACCCCGTCTGGTCAGAAGCAGCAATTTGTCAGAGGCCCACAGGCAGCTCAGTGAGACTGATACTGCTGCTTCTGGTGTGACGCAGGGCTGTGCTGCGTGCCAAGCTCCGCAGCAAACGCAGCAGGACGAGCTTGGCGTTGAAGGAGGCGTGGACCCTTGTGAAGGACCTGCACCAGCTGGGCTCCGTGCAGGCTGGGACTGCAGGCAAAGCCCGAGCGCGCCACATGGAGAGCCTCATGCGGGTCAGTACGGCCCTTGGATGTCACTGCACGAGGATGCATGGGCGCTTGTGGTCTGTTGGTCAACCCTGTTGAGGTCAGGCAGCCCTGCACAGGGTGGCCAACATGCATGCCAGCTATTGTCTGGATGGGATTGCGGCCTGCGCCTGCTTCCCAGTGTTCCTGGCAAGCAGACCTGCCTCGCGCAGCCAGCTGCTTGGGGAGATAGGGACACCCCCACCTCTGGCTGCTGCAGGAGCTGGGCAACGCGGAGAAGGCGTACCGCGACGTGTGTGACCAGATTGCCAAGGCGGAGCGCTTTTTCCCGCTGACAGGGGGCGCCAGCAGCGAGGCAGCGGCTCACCAGCAAGGTCAGCCCTGCAGGGGCCGCCCCCCCGCACCTCAAATGCACTTTAGTGATGTGCACACATCCTGCCCAGCCGGCATTGCATGCGGCGGGGGCCTGGCTTGCGGGATGCCTGAGCTGTTGCTCTGGCACCTGCACCCCTCGGCACAGCTTACATGTTGCCCAGCAGGCACAGGGTCACACGGAAGTCAGTATCCAACCTTCCTTGAAGGCCTGGGTGCAGAAGCTTCCAGCTTGCCTCAGAGCGCCCGAGACACAAGGCTCTCAAACGCCACTTCAAGAGCCTTGACCCAGTCTGCCCTGCAGGCCAAGCTGCCAGACGGCCCATCCCTGCCGGCAGGCGGCATTGACAAAAGTGATTTTGGTTGCTGGCATGGCAGCATCGACCCGGGCTTCCCCGCATATCCAGCTGCAAATTAGCTCACTCCGCCTGCAGGTGGCCGAGATACAAGGGTCCTGGATGCAGCCTTGAGAGCAGTGGCTCAGTCAACAGGCAGCCTGGGCCAGGTGTACGACCTGCTGCCCCCGCATGTGCAGCGCGCCTCGCAGCAGCTCACCCCCTCCCAGCTTCGGCGGCTGCCATCCGAGTTTGCAGGCACGGCCTCGCACAGCGGCCTGGCCCGGCCACCCAGCAGCTTCAGTGGCAGCAGCTCCCGCCCCAGCCAGTCTCTGCAGGTGAGCTGGACATGAATCAGACAATGCTGTCCTGAACCAGGCCGCATCCTGCACGCTGCCAGACCCCCGAAACACCTCGTGACACTGAACAGCTTCTGTCAGACAGGTGACGGCCTTGACTCTGCAGCTGGCCGCAGGCATGCGCCTAGATGCAGCTGATGCAGTGTTGCAAGGTCACAAGGGAACTTACTGGATGTGACCATGAAGACAGCTGCTTCGTGACAGCCTGCCTGAGCAAGCTTGCGCATTTTCCTTTGCTTGCTGTCTTCATCTGCTGACATGCACGGCATCGTGCACACAACCTGGCCAGGTAGCCCTCTTGGGCACTCTGATGCTGAGCTGCTCCCTGCAGGGTTTCAGCTCTGCGGCTGCCTCAGCGGTCGGGTCAGACCTAGAGGATGGAGAGCTGACTGAGAGGGACGACCTGGGCAAGTGGGGCCTCTTTGCTGGTGAGTCATGCATGAGGCGGGGTTCCGCGGAGCGACACACGCCTGCTTGGCTGCGGTGGGACCTCCTGCACTGCCCCTCACAGAATGTTGTGCAGGTGTGTGCCTATCCAAGTGGCAGGCAGATGGCTGCTGTGGCAGCACACAAGCACAAGCCTGCAGCACAGATGACCTGGGCACCTCGCTGGTGTGCACTTGCTCTGCTCCTCTCTGCGATGCCCAGCTTGTGTGCTCCCGGCAGCACGCCTCAGCTTCCAGACAGTCTCATGCACGACAAGGTGCTGCCAGGGACAGATTCTGCATGTGTTCTGCAGAGCCGCTCGACAGCGACATTGCAGAGGTGGCCCTGCTGGAGGGTGGATTGTCCAACCAGGCCTCCATGCTGGACTCTGCGCACGACATCCGCAAGGGGCCACCTCCAGGGAGACAGCCTGGCAGTCCTGTGCAAGTCGGCGCAGGCTCAGGTGAGTTGCAGTGCGGTGCTGCCCTCACCTTGAGCCTGGAGGTACACCCTGCCAGGTGCACTCGTGCTGTTGTGGCCGGGGGCTCAGGGAGGTGGCCTGTGTGCTTGTGCTGGAGGCGCCAGCCAGGCAGCTTGCTGCAAGGGCTATGCAAGTCCCAGCGCCCTGTCAGCCACATGCTCGGCCTGCACCTCGAGCCGCCACCTGCCAGAGCAGCTGTCAGGCACACGTGTCCGCCTGCAGGCCTGCCTCGCGCGCCTTCTCAGACCAGCTCAGCTGGCCGGTCTGCGGCCAGCGAACGTACCACACTCATTCATGAGGAGGCAGAGGCAGAGCCGGCGCGGCAACAGCCCCCCGCCGAGCAGGGCGCCACCCCAGACAGGCCGGCTGCAGAGCGGCAGCAGGCAGCGCCCGGGCCCAGGGAGGGGGGATTGATGGCCAGGTGGCGCCGCAGGATGGGTACCAGCGAACGGCTGCCCGATGTGCTGACGCAGGAGCCACAGGTCGCGCAGGCGCTGGCGGCGCCGCAGACGCCACCGCCCGTGGATGCAGAGGTGTGCATGGCTCCGTCTGCGCTGCCTGCAGGCTGGCATGACTCGCCATCTGCACTGAGCTCCACCCTCAGGGGTGCGGGCACCCAGTTGCCTTCTTGGCTACACCCACAAGACACAGTTGCCTTTCTGGGCTCACGTGGTCCCTGTCAGACCCAGGCGCCGATGCTGCTGCAGACAGCATCCCCACCAGGTGCATGGTGAGGGCAGCCTCAGAGTTGCAGCCTGTCTCACAGCAGAAGCGGGCACCACAGCTGTTGCTGACTTGCCCTTGCCCGCAGTATCCCTGAGTTGCAGCCTGGGGAGTTGACGAGGCTCACTAGCTGCATGCACACCTGACCTGCCTCGCCGGCACTGCCGCCTGCAGCTTGCCAGGCCTGCCTGACTCCGTGGGCAGAGCTGATGGGCGTGGGGTCCAAGCCGCCAATCCCTGATGCACTGCAGTCTCGGTTCTGTCCAGTGCTGTGACGCTGCCACCTCCAGTTGCAGGCCATCAGCGCTGCCACCACCGGGGCGTCCGCGCGCGCTGCCGTGAGGAAGTCCCCTCTGCGCAAGGCCTTCTTCAGCCGCGTGTGCTGCACCAGCCTGGGCCCTGCGGAGGCCTCTGAGGCTGCCAATGCAGCTGCGGCCGCTTCAGAGGAGACTGCCATGCTGGGGGCCCTGGGCAGCGGTGGGTTACTGCAGCATGGCGAGACTGGTGGCCCTGCAGCCGGGCTGCAGGTTGTGCTGTTACAGTGCAGTTTGCCAGGTCAGGTGACCCTGCTGTCCAGCTGCAATGTGTGGTGTCTTCCTGCAGCCTGTCAAGGCTGATAATATCAGCTCTGTCTGGCAAAGTGTCCTGCTGCATGCATCATCCTTGGCCTTGGACATCCTATGGAGAGAGCAGCGATTCTGCCCACCTGACTCCACTCCTCAGGGAGTCGTCAGGGGTTCTGAGGCGTGTGCTTGCTGCGACAGTTCAGTTTCAACATGGTGTGTGGAGTGGTGCAGGTGGACTGAAACGCCGATTGCCTGGAGGTGTCCGTGCCTATTGTGTTGCCAGGCTGCAGCAGGCAGCGCACATCTCTGAAGCCATGCTGAGTGCTTGGGGCTGCCTCCCCGCCCTCTGCCGTGCCGCAGCAGGGACCATTCCCCATGTGTGTGCTGATTGCTTGTGAGGTGCATGCCCGCCTGCTGGCCTGCTGCAGGGGAGGTCATTCAGTCCGTGTAGTGGGTCCAGTGGCTGATATCAGAGCTGCTGGTGACCGAATCGGGGTCTCCTGCTGCAGGGGAGGCTGATGGCGATGCAGGGGAGGCCGCTGTGCAGGATACGATCCGCACGCTGGCGCAGCAGGCGCTAGCCACCGGCAGCTATGGGCTGGGCAGCTTGCCCAATGGAGACACCTTCAGGTCAGCAGCCCGCAATTATCAAGCTGAGGTGCAGTGCTGCAGCAAGCAACCACCATGCAGGGCCCGCACTGAGGGCAGCTGGCAGCTGCACCAATTTGCAAGGCCTTCCTGTCAATGCTGAGGGCGCCTGTCCAGCGGCTCAGCAATTGGCACTGTGTGGGACGCGCTGCAGTGCGCATCTGGTGCTGTGCATCACCCCTTCGATGCTGTCCCTGGCCGGTGACCCAAGGGAGGGCTGGCGAGTTGGATTTGGTTGCAGGGGGCTGTACAGCAAGGGCGCCAAGCAGGGGGACGGCGTGTACGTCTTCGCCAGCAGCGACACCTACGCTGGCCAGTTTGCGCGGGACAAAATGCACGGCGTGGGGGTTTACTCCTTTGCCGGGTCCGGAGCCTATGAGGGCGAGGTGAGGCAGCTGACTCCTCGCCGCAAAGAGTGCATGACTATCTGGTGCTTCAGCTTGCTTCGGACTGCCTGACTGCGGCGCTTCACGGCTGCACACCTCAGCGGTCTGCACCCTCATCCAGCAGACAGTGGATCTACCTGCTGGCCGCATGGCCACCCAGAGGCAGGCTGACCACCGGCGCAGCACCTGCGCCTGTGGGCGCCTGCACCAGCAGAGCTGTGGCCAACTGCACAGGCAGCAACCTCACTGCTCTGACGCCCAGACGCAGCGTCATGACTCTGGGACGGAGTCACCCTGTGCTGCAGTGGGAGGAGGGCAGCTACCACGGTGTGGGTGTGGAACGCTTTGCTCGGGGGTCTGCCTACCACGGCGCCTATGTGCGCGGGTTGCGCCAGGGCTACGGCGTGTGCCACTACTACAACAAAGACTACTTTGAGGGGCAGTGGGCAGGGGGCCTGCGCAATGGACGAGGTGGGCGGTCATGGCAGCCCTGCCTGCCGCTGCTTGGGGCACCTGCTTGGGGCCCCTGCTTGAACAACAGCTGCTTGAGCACCAGCTGCTTGAGCACCTGGTGGGCACTGTTCCCTGGCAGCAAGCACCAGCATCTGCTGCTTGGGGCCCCTCCTTGTGCATCAGCTCCGCTGCACTGAAACAATACAAGGCCGCCCCCATTCATGCTGGCTGCAGAGCAGGCGACATGGTCGCCTGTGCCCTGCTTGCTTCCCCTGTGGATGAGCTCAACTGCCATGCTACGTGCTGGCACTGACGGCCTGCTGCTGCTGCATCAGTGGCCAGCAAGGCTGAGAGGCGGCCTGCCCTGCCCTGCAGGCATGCAGCAGTGCGCCGACAACAGCAACTACGTCGGTGAGCACGGACTGTGCGCCTGCACAGTCTGACCTCGTCTGGTTGTGCTGGCTGTGCCCTGATCATGGACAGCTGGTTGCCCCGCACAAAGCGTGTGCCTTCACCCTGGTGAGGGTGCCACAGGCACTCCCACAGCAGCGCTGCCTAGTCGCTCGTTGCCTGCTGAACTGCTGCTGCTGGCCCCCCTTGAGTCACAAACTGCTGCCCTGCACCAGATCTGTCTGTGGCCCAAACAGGCGCAGTCGACCTACTGTGCCCCTGCCGCAGGGGACTACAAGTCCGGCAAACGCCACGGCTTTGGCGTGTACAGCTTCCCCAACGGGGACCAGTTCTTGGGGCAGTGTGCCAGCGACATGCCCCATGGGTACGGGACGTATGTCTACGCCACCGGGCAGGTGTACGAGGGGCAGTGGCTGCACGGGCGCAAGCACGGGTGGTGCCTGTACACGGTCGAGGCGGAGGAGGTCTGGGCAGGTGAGAGGGGGTGGTGCGTATGGTGACGTCAGGCCTGCAAACCCCCTGACATCTGGTGAGCTCAAGGGTGCTGGGCAGGATGTCAAGCATCGCATGCAGGGGCTGTTAGACCGTCAGATGAGTCTGCTGACCCCTGCCCAGTCTCTTGCACACGACTCCCCCAGGTGCCACGGCATTGCGCATGGAGCAGCCCGCAGTGTGGCCTGCCACTGGCAGGCACCTCTTGCTCCAGCACTGTTCAGCCCCTTGGGCTCAGTGCCCATGCTCGCCGCCTGCACATGCTGCCTGCAGGCAAGTGGCGCCTGGGCAAGCCCCGCTGGGTCAGCCGCGCAACCGCCAGCGCCACAGGACGTGCTGCCCCCAGCGCCCAGCATGCCCTGAGCCTCTGCGAGGAGGCAGCGCGCATGGCGCGGGACGCTGCTGCTGAGGGGCGCGCCCGCCTGCAGCAGCACTGGCAGGAGGATGGCGTGATGCAGGTAGGCCGTCTGCTGCAGTCTGCAGTTCAGGAGGACAATTTCAAGAGGACCACTTGGATGGCCACGGACCGTGCAATATGCTGGCTAGCTGCCATGGTGCTGAGCGTGGGCGCTGTGTGCGGGTGCTGCACTGGCCGGAAGATGACCAGATGCTGGTCCGCTATGTTAAGAGTGCTGCCTTGTTGCCTTGCTGCTGGCAGCCTGCCTGGCATGGAGCAGCAATGTGGCCGGATGCAGCTGCTCCCTGTTCTGGCACCAAGGTGCCCCTGGCAGCTGACGCCACGTTTTACTTGTCGGTTGACTATCTTACGCTGCTTGCAGACACCCAGGTGGTGCTCTAGACTTGGCCTCACTGCATTCATGCTGTTAGGAGTGGCACAGGGCTCACTTCCCTGGCAGCTTGGCCGCTGCATCCACACATCTCGACCATGCTGGTCCTCTCCTACAGGCTACAATTCCAGCCGTCGTGGAGGCTGCTGCACTGGCAGCCATGCAGGCGCAGCGGGCCCAGGGGCGAGCCATTGCTCTGGCCGATGAGCTGGCGGCCCAAGTGGCGGCCAAGCCGAGCAAAGGATTCAGCTTGATGGGCAAGGCCCATGCCACTGGCAGCAGCCAGCTGGGGGCAGCCGTCAGCCCGATGCCCCAGCCGCAGGGTGACATGCCCACCGCCCCTGTGGCAGAGGAGAATGGACTACAGGGACCAGCTGGTGTGCTCAGCAGCGAGGGGCAGGCAGACCCTTCTGGCCAGCAGGGGTCTGCAGCAGTGCTGCACAACGGCACTACCCCCGCTCAATCATCGCACTCTGGCAGAAAGCACATCCTTGCTGGCGCAAGAGCAAGGACACTGCGGCTACTGCAGCCAGCCAAGGCCAGCGCGCAGGTACTGCTGTCTGGCCAATAAACTATTTCATCATGGACTGAGCACTGACGGTCAGGTTCTGGTCACGCTTGCAGCAGCTCCCATGAGCAACCCCACTGAGCACAGCCCACTTGTTATCAGAGTTCGACCACCCGCAAGCAAGATGCTTTCCTGAGCCAAGCACTTACACAACTTAACACATCAATTGATGCATGCAAACTAGTGACCAAACTAGTGAAACGCAGAGGTGGCAGAGCCACCAAGTGTGTGTGCGCCTATCTGGTTTCAGCAGTCAGAAAAGTCTTGAATGGGCAGTGATGACCGCACAAGTTTTGCTGCTGATAATGATACAGCTCATTGCTGATGAACACAGGTTGGGAGCCACCCAAAGCACATCTGTTGATGAAACACACAGAGCACCTTGGGTGTGTCACACAGCAGTCAGAACACCATTTGATCATTCTGGCTGGCAGCGGGGCGGCACAAAAATAAGCTCGCACTGTCTGCGTGGGAAGGTAACTGAGGCACTGGAAGGGCGGCGCCACTGCAATGGAGGGTACACGAGTATTGCATCAGGGGCAGTGCTGTGTGTCCTGGCTAGGGCCTGCCAAAATGCAGGGGCTGGCTGACTCAGATAGAGGAGATACGAAATGGGATGTGGGCCAAGGGGGTTTGTGTACCTCGGATCGATAGTGGTTTTGTCCCTACAACCAACTTCAGATGGTGCTGGTAAGCAGCGGCCAGCAGCTGGCAATTGGTGCAGCAGCGTGCTGCCGCTGCATTGAGACAGTGACCTTCGCTGACTAGGAAGATCCTGAGCAGAGCATCATGACAGCATGCGTGCTGTCCACAAGAGTAATGGACAGTGGCCAATGGTAGATAGGAGCCATGGCTGGCTGATGATCAAGCGCTGCTGAAATAAGCTTCACAGAGCCCGCGATCACGGGGCTGTCAAGCGTACATCGGCACAGCGTCTAGCAGGCACTCTGCCTCTGGCAGCACTGCTGCTGCTGCTGAGCAGTGCGGCGCTCGGCATGGGCAGCGCCTCTGGTGCGGGGGCCACTGAGAAGGCGGGGCCTGCCCACGCTGCAGGCCCTGAGCGCTTCACATCTGCGCTGGCCCTGCGGGTGCTGCCCGAACTGGGGCTAGTGGTGCGGTTCTTGTTGCCCCTAGTGCTGCTGCCCATGGACACGGAGCCTGCAGCATGAGGAAGGCCACGCTGCTTTAAGCAGCACCTGAACAAAAGATCAGACCCTTTCCTGGTTGGCCAGGGACCAGAGGCAGGCTGCAGAGAACACTTACGCCGCATGCCCCAGCACTACACTGCAAAGCGCAATGCCTGATGAGCAATCTGCTGACATGACATCAATAAAGTCCATGGAAGGATCTCCAGAGGGCCAACTGCTTGCGCACCCTGACCTGACATGGTGTGCTGGCTGGGTGGGCAGTGAGCTGACATGTTGGAGGGTTTGGCAACTAGGCTCTTGTTGGCCTTCCTGAGCCCTACAGCCTGGGAGGCTGCAGGACTATGCGTCAGGGCCTTCAGGGCCCCTGCCTGGGCGGGGCTGAGGGCAGGTGCTGCGCTGCTTCTGCCTTGGGCCAGCAGAGCTAACAGGCTCTGACCGTCATCCAGAGCTGGTGGTGGCTGAAACATCTGCTGTCTGCAGTGACACAAGCCCAACAACACACGTCAGAGTAAGCCGGTACAGCGAGGCACGACTAGGACCCACAGGCTGCAAGCTGTGCAGGAGGCATGCTAGGGGCCAAGTCGGGCCTCAGGAGCGGGCGGAAGTTGAGACACTTTTCTGAGTCTCACCTAGGCTGGGCGACGCAGGCTGCCATTGTTATAGTCCTCTTTTGCAAGCGCTGCCGCTGTTCACTTTTGCAAGCGCTGCCGCTGCAAAGATCTGAACAAGCTTTATGAAAATCTTACAGCAATGAATATTCGTGCACTGGCAAGCGTGAGGCCATTGCAGCTCAAGAGCCTGTGCTGATCATGGCCCAACTTCATGAGATGGCAGCTGGCTGACACTCAATTGTGTAGAGACAGGAGTACTTCACCCAGTCGCACTTCACCTCAGCCCGCTGAATGTTCCTGGGCCCCAATGTGTGGGATCCCTGGCAGATCATTGCACAGATTATCGCAGTGCAGTGCTTATACTACCTCAGCTATGGTCTGCTGCTCTGGGGCCTGCTAGGTGAGACAACTGCACTTGTTGGCTGCTCGCTGCTCCTGGCCAGGCTGCACACAGAAGCGTAGTTGTCCAGACATCTGCGAGGCACTGGCTTCTGCTGCAGGTCCTTATGTTGATGGCTTGGAGCTGAAACACCTGTTCGACTGGCGATGGCTGACCCTGCACGAATTCAGGGGATGGATGCTGGCCACAGGGGTTGTCCTGAACAGCATCCTCACAGCTCTGTACATTATGTTGCTGGTAAGCTCCCCAGTGAAGCTTGACAAAGCTGCTCATGCTGTATCTTCTGCAAAAGCTGCCAGTCCCGTAGGCCAGCTAAAATCGTCAATGTTACACAATAAACAGTCTGGTTCTTTGCAAGTGCAGGTGCAGCGGGCCAAGAAGTGCCTGGACTTTTCAGCCACTGTCTACATCCTGCACTTTGCAGCGGTGGCAGCCTACGCTGGCTTTCCCAAGCGTCTTGAGTGGTGAGGCTTTGCTGCAGTGCTCAATGCAAGCCACTGCAGCACCTGCTGGCATGGTGCGACATAGGATGGTGCTTTTAATACTGCCTGCTGGGGCTGTGGCACTGCTACCTGTATACATCTCCAGCTGCTCCCCTGCTGCAGGTGGGGCATGTTTACCTTTGCCCTCATCCTCACTGCCCTCCTCAGTGAGTGGCTCTGTGTCAGACGTGAGATGCAGGACATTCCACTGGGCACAGCATTGAGAAATCAGCAGACTGAGTTGACGCCACTGCACGCTGCCAGCAGCCACATGCCGCCACCCTCCCCCACAGCCCGTGGCTTGGCGGCCATAAAGTCGGTGATGACAAAAGCCATTGGGAGGGCCAAGGGGCCGCCCGGCTCAGATCTTGAGTCGCAAGTGTAGCCAAAGCTCAACAGACTGCGCGTTGCCTGCTTGTGTGCGTCGCAACCCTTGCTTCCCTGTTTGGCTGCATGCTTTCAAAACAAAGCTGATGTGATGATGGGCAGGTCTACAAGTTCATGCATTGACAATCCAGCTGCTGCTCCCAGTGGGAATATGGGCCCAGCATAACCTCAGCTGGTGAGAAACATAGTTGTCATGACATGATCAGGTGCAGGATTGGGCGTCCCTTTCACAGGGTCTCTTCTGTGTGTGGCAGAGGGACCATCCTTATTGTCAGGTGTTGAAGTACATCATCTCTCGTTCTCTGCTGCTTTCTTCAGCGCGCCTCTCGAGGACCATTCTGAAGCCCCCCACCTCATACCGCTCCCCATTGAGACGGTGCTGCAACATCAGCAAAAGGTCCTCTATTGCTTTTGATCAGGCCAGCGGCAGGCTGCAGCGCAGAGCACTGGTGCCGCTATGAGCTACAGACTCAGTGAGTCTGAATGAAGCCAAAGCTCACCAGCGCCGTCTTGGCTCGTTCTCGCACGTCCAGGGCGCTGTCCACCAGCAGTGCAAGAATGGCATCTTCCAGCCCGGCCTCCTGCAGCTGCTGTGCTCTCCTCTCAGAGCCATCATAGCCAGGCCCTCTGCAGCAATACCTCATCTATCAGAGGCAGTGCACTTGCAAAGGTTGATGCTCAGACCCACCGTGGCTGAGACCCTGCAAGCAGTACCGGGCCGCGTGGGGGACTGATTCAAGCATGTGTCGGAGATAGTTTGGTCCAATCACCATTAAGCAGCTGAAAAGCGACGTGTCAGAGCCAATGCCCCAGTTTGGAGACACCACCCCAGCAGGGCCACACATCTTATGGCTAACTAGACTTGTGCAGGTGTGAAGCGCGCCATAACAGCAAAAGTGGGGTCGGGCAAGGCCAAGCACCTCAAGACACAATGGCTACAGACTGCAGCCTTCTGGAATTCTGGGCGGGGTGCCGGCGGGGCAAGAGCAGGCTGGCACCCACATTGGGCACTGCAATCCTTGTGAAGCCCAGACACATACCAGCACACCTGTACGTCAGGTTGTTGATGACCCAGAGAGTGGAGACCTTCAGGCCAGTGTCATCCCCTGCCAGCATATATTTAAGGTTGGGCAGCAGCTCGGTACTCATGATGTCATCGCGCATGGCATCCGTTCCTGCAGCCAGGATGCCCATTCAGGGATGCCCAGTCCGGGTACAGGCTGGGATGGGACCGGATGAAGTAGTTGTGTTGCAGAAGCCGCAGTTCAGCGCCAGCCATGCTGTGTGGCCATCAAATGTGCCCTGCTGCCTGCTGCTCAGCTGGTTGGCCTGGCTGCAGAGCATTGAGTGGCATACTGCATGCTGTTAGCCTGTACATGAAGCACCTCCCAGCCCCAGTTTTTGACCTGCCCTGCACCTACTCAACTGTTGATGGCAGCTTCTATATGGCTTGCAGGGCATCCTGCTGCTGGCAGGCAAACAGCATTAGGCATGGTTGCCCACACCTCTCACCTGCAGCTGCTATATTGCTGATGGCAAATGTGGCATGCCGACGGCTGCTGGGCCCGCAGGGCGTCCTGCTGATTGCCAGCCCCACCAGCTCAGCCAGTACCTTGCCCCCGCTCCACTCTGCCAGCTGCTCCATGCTCTTGTTGTCGATTGCCATGTTGCGTATAAGCACAGTTGCCCGCTCCTACAGTGGGGAGGGCAGGCCAGGACCGCTCAGTCAGGCCACAAGCGCTGGCTGCCAGGCCAATGTCTGCCCTCTGTGCTTGTCGGCACCTTGTCACATTGGCACATCAGCATATTTGCACACTCCTGCAAGGAGTGCGCGGCCAGACTACAGCTGGACAGCTGCAGGCGCCCAGTCCCACGCTGCATTAACGAGTTGGTTGCCTGTCTGGGGCTGAACACTGTCAGCATCTACAGAGGGCCCTTCCTGTCTGGGGCACGCCTCAGCGTGACTGGAGGCTGTTGCCCTGGTCAGCACATCTGCTGGGCATGCAGGGCTCATAGGAGAAGTGGCCGCCCGCTCAGCTGCCTCCCCCGCACCTCCCTGTCTGGGTCACACAACAATCCCGCTGGAGGCTGGTATGCCCCTAAAAACTCATCTGCTGGGCATGCAGGGCGTATAGGACAAGTGGCCCGGCTGGCTCCGGCGAACAGCAATGCCCGTAAGGCTATCAGCCCACTGCAGGTGTGTCCCCTCCTGTATGAGTTGCACAGCATTCCAGCCAGAGGCTGCTGCTCCCAGAAACACATCTGCTGCCACGCAGGGAGGGGCCCGCTGGCTCACCTGCACCCTCTCGTCCGAGTCGCTCAGCAGTGCGACGGCGTGCTGCCAAGGCAGCTTGTCCATCACGGACTGGTGCACGGCGGGCCCTGCCTGGTACGCCAGGTTCTGCAGGGCCCACACCGCGCTGAGCCTCATCTCCGCGTCCATGCTGTGCGTCTGCTCCACCAGCAGGTGGATGCACCCATGCTGCAGGGCCAGCTCCTGCAGGGTGGCCACACAGCGCGTGGAGCTGGGCGCAGGCAGCCAGGTGCGAGCACAGGAGGCAGTTTGCACAGCATCTGCATGTGTTCAGCTGCATCAAAGGCACCAGCAGAGCAGCAGCCAGACAGCCAAAGGCCAGGTTGTGGATGGCTATGTCACTATCTTTGGGTGTCACCCTCACAGAGCAGCAATACGGCTACGAAATGCCAAGGATCCCGCAGCACGGGAGGCCAGCGACAGGCATGTGGAATCATCACACGGTCAGCCGGCCAGCCTCACCTTGACAGGACAGAAGTCCAGCACAAAGTTGCCAAGCGTGGACACTGCTGAGGCCTGCACTGCGTGGTCTGCATCCTCCAGGAGGCGGAACAGCTGCGCAGCAATGTCGTTGTCCACCAGGGCACTGCGCAACGATTTGGCGTTGCAGGAGAGGTGCCGGATGCACTGGCAGGCGTGCAGCCTAGCCTGCAGCAGCACGACTTCTGCTGGAGTGGCGATGCATGCACTGGCAGGCCTGCACACTGGACGACAACAGGGATGTGACACAGCTTCAAGTGGTGACATAAATGCAAAGCGCCCTTGGCACAGGCTGTCTGCACGCCTGGGATCTTGATGGGTAAACAGCTGAGACGCAAAGCCCAAGTTCCGGCCAAGTCAGCATCAGGCATGAAGTGCCCAGCATTGATTGACGACTGGCTGACAGCAGTAGGGCTTGCCTGTGTCTCTGGGCTGCTCAAGGCTTTGATGACCGCCTTCAATGATGTCGCCTGAATGACCTGCCCCCTTGCAAGCTCGCTCTGCTTACACAGCATGGCCAGGATGCTGAGGACTGCCACCTGCAGCCAGGTACCTTGGACGCCTTACATCCTGGATCCTGCCAAAAGGCCTGCCTGGCATGCGCAAACAAAGCGCCCTGTTTGTGATGAATGCGAGGTGCAGCCAGCTACCTTGATCATCCTGTATCGACACGGCTGCTTCAGCACAAGTCAGGGACCTAAAGGTGGACAACTGCAAGCCAGACCTGCCCAGCATATGTGGAGGACTGCAAATCTGCCCTGCCCAGCAGGTGAGGCAGGCTGCTTGCCTGCAGGGGCGCCCTGCAGTCCTCCTTACACAGGAAGGCCGCCAGCTTGCTGGCTGCATCTGCATCCGCAGCAGCCTTCTGCAGCTCGACATTCCCAGACAGCAGCTGGTTCAGCACCGCAGGAGCCTTGTCCTGCAACGCTGGCTCTGCCAGCAGCTTGACCAAAACCAGGAGCACCATCTGCAGTGCAGAGCACAGCAGTGAGAGCTTTGAAGCAAAGTCCACGCTGGCCAGGAGGGAAGTTTCTTTGGGCTGCGCAGATGCTCGGCATCAAACCTGTGTCCACACATCTGCAGCCAGCTGCAACACCCCTGGCGCACCCCTCGCTCAAAACCTCATCCGAGGCAGCCTGCGATGCGCCTGCCTAGTTTTGCTGGCTTGAGATGCCTGCTGCTGACGACAACGTGCAGGGAAGCGGCGTTGTTCAGCATTTCAGGCCTAGATGGCATGATGCACATGCCTCTCCCACCTTGGCCTGAGCCGCCTGCTACTCACCATCACATGCAGGGCAGAGCTCCTGCGCGCCCTGCTCATGTTTCCGGGCCTAGGTCAGGTGCTGCACATGGCCTGGCGCAGGGCGCCCCGACCCACCTGCTCAGTTCTGAGGCAGGCCTGCGGTGCCCATTGCTGACAGATACAAGCAGGGCAGAGGCTCTGTGCACCCACCCGGTACCCCATGACCCATATCCCCCAAGCTGCACATGGCCCCATCCTCCTGCTCATCTGCATGGGCACGTGACGATGGGCAGCTGGCCACATGCCTCTGTGCATCCGTTTGAAGTGTCTGGCTGGGTCTTCTGCTTAGTAGGCGGCATGACCCACCTGCCCAGTCTCGGAGGCCTGTGCCTCCTGCTGCCGTGCGTCCTCCCCTGGCCCCTGTACTTGCGCCGCTGGGAAGGAGATGCTGACCAGGCAGGAGCAGGCCAGGAACCTGGTGCGCACATCTGCCCCCCGCAGCAGTGGCAGCAGGCTGTCCCGCAGGTCATGTAGCTGCGTGACCCTGGCTGCCAGCGCCTGGTTCCCAGCCAGCAGGGCTGCCAGCGCCTCCACTGCAGCTGCCTGACGCAGCTTCTGGGGGCTCTGTAACAGCCTGAGGAGGTTGCTGACGACCGCTGTGTCCAGCAGTGCCTCCCTCTGCAGCAGCAGCCAAGCATATCCACCACTACATCAAGTGAGGGCAAGGAAGCTGCACCTGTTGCACTAGCTTGATGCCAGGTGGCAGGGCCTCAGGTAAAGCTGAGGGGTCAGGGCCTCCTGACACTCCCTGCGTGATGACTCAGGACAGGCGCAGGATGGCAGACCAGGAGGGCGTCATGCTGAAACCTCAGCGGATGGGAGCGCAAAGCGCAGCGTGTCCCTCACCTGTTTTGGTGATTCACAGCACCTGGCCAGCACACGAGCTGACAGCTCCGCCACGCCCCCTGTAGGCTCCGCCAGCAGCTCCACGAGACTCTGCAGGGCCTCTGGCGTGACAGCATCTGCTGGCGGCGTTTCCAGGGACTGCACATAGAGCAATCACAGACATGGGCAGACCTGTCTCACCCTGTTGTGATGGTGCACTCGTTAACAGCAAGAGCACCAAATGGCTGAAGTGCACTGCTGAAGAGATGTTGTGACTCCAGCACACAGCTGCTCTCAGACTGGTGTTGTTGAAGCACAGGGTGCAGCATGAGCATCAGAATATCTTGACAGCTGGGCAGTGCTGACCTGAAAGATGAGTTTGAGAGACCTGATGCCAGCTTCCACCACACGCCTATCCCGGCTACTGAGGGTAAGCAGCAAGGGCTGCACAGCGCCACTCTTCAGCACAGCTTGTGCCCCTGCACACAAGAGTGGCACAGGGTAGGCCTGGGGCCCTGGATGACAGAAGCCGTTGCAGAGTTGCAGCAGAAGCTGACGCAGGGTCTCTCCAAGTGAGCGGACCTTGGTCTGCGCCACAAGCGAAGCTACCGACAGCAGCGGCAGCCTGCACCAGCAGCTGAGGGTCCTCGGAGGACAGCAGCCCCACCAGATGCTGAAGTGCGCCATGCTGCAGGTAACTGAGCTTCCTGCCCTTGTTGCCAATGACACTGCAGGTAATGGACAAGGGCTGTGAGACAGGCACTGGAGGGCACGCAGAAGTGTAGTCCACCTTACCTGTTTTTGATGGTCTTGGCTGATGTGAGCCTCACGGCCTGATCAGACGATCTGAGGCCATTGATTACGTCTGCAGTAGTCTGGCGGGCCACCATTGAGCAGAACCTGCCGAGCTGGCAAAGCAGTCAGACACCTTTCCTTCTCTATCTGTTATGTGGCTTGATCTCAAGTTTGCAAGAAGATCCATGCATTCCACTCAGCAAGTTGTCATTCAGCTTTCATCCTACTGGAGCTCAGAAGGCTGCATATATTTGCAAAGGGGGTCAGGGGGCCAAGGGTCTCTCACAAGACAGCTAGACATCTTCAATTTCAGTCTGGGCAATCAGGCCAGATCTCTCAGGAACACTCTCAATCACAGATCCCTTCGCAGCTGGCGCCTTTCTCCTACCTCTGAAGAGCAAGAGCCATACGCGAGTGCTGCTCTGCATCATCCTGATAAAGAAAAAGAGCATGAGGCCTGACCACACGCCCCTGAGCTGCCAGCGCTTGGCCCGAGCGACAGCAAAGTATGCGGCCAGGACAAACATGTTGCATGCCATTGTTTTGGCAATGAACGGCAGGTCGCGCTCTGCCATCAGCACACCGGTCAGGGTGATGTCGAGGGCACAGAACAGCATGGAGCCGACGGCCTGCGACACCAGAGGCTGCTGTGTTGACAGCATATTTCGGAGATGGGACATGCACATACAGATGCTTGGAGGGACATGCAGCTGCATGAGGTGCAAGTAGGCTTGCAGGGCGCATGAGCCTCACCTGGGGAGCGATGGAGCGCATCACTGGCCACAGCGCCTGATCGGAGGTGAAGGCCTGGGGCAGCAGGGAGGGGAACCCCGCAGCAGCAATGGCTGTGATCACGCCCACAACAACTCCAACGCCAATCAGCAGCTTGACCAGCTCATTGGCCTCAGTCCTGTCTCGCAGCGTGGGGAGGAATGCCAGCGCAGCCTGCTCCATGGGAGCGTGGCAGTACGCAAACAGGTTCCACACCTGCAGGCAGCCCAGGTCTGCTCTGCATGGCTTTCAGGACAGAGACTGAGACCTGCATGGTGAAAGGGTTACCTGCCAGACGACCTGGTGCCCCGCCACCAGCAGAGGTTGAAGGGTGGTGGCAGTGCCTTGCAACCTGCAGTCACCCTGAATACATCAGGTCCTCTGTATGCTGCATGAACAGCCAGAGTCCGAAGCAAAACACAGTGAACCTACATGAGGTAGCAGATGTTCTTGCAGGCGTATAGCACGGTTGCTGGGCCCGCCGTACTGTTCAGCATCCGGAGCTCATGTCGCCGTGGTACCCGCAGAGACGGACGTATCTGCACATACATAGGCGCTCCTGAGGCATTGCTGAGGCCAGTCATACACTGTTGACTAGGCAGAGCAGACCCCAGACCAAGTAGCAGGCTGAAGGTGGGCCAGCACCCCCACACCACAAGCCAATTTGCATTAGCGCAGAATAGGCATTCCAGGCTGGGGGAAAGGCATACCCTGACTGACAGCTGCAGCAGTGGGCTTGCAGGCCCGCAGGTGAGCTCAGGTCGCATTCAGACCTGTTGTTATCCAGGAGGAGACGAGACAGTGGTGATGCGCTTGCAGGTGCACAGCTCACCTTGCCCTTGGAACTCATCATCCAAACCAACCCAGCAGTGCCAGCCAGCTGACTCAGCAGGGTGGCCCAGGCAGCCCCTGGCAGGCCCCCCCTCCAGACCTTGATCAGCAGAATATCCCCAATGATGTTCAAAAGTGTCTGAACCACCACCCAGATCAGTGGGGTGAGGCTGTCCTTCTGAGCCAGCAAGCCAGACTGCAGGCAGCATATAGAGCCGTGGGCAAGCCTGTCTGTTGGCACACTGGTATTAGATGGCAAGTTCACGCTAGTGCACAAAAGGGTAATGTGGCCAGCACAGTGCGGTGCTGATGCCTGCATGCGCAGACGAGTGAGCAGCAGCAGGGCTCGCCTGAGCAACCATGGTGATCAACACTGCTGGCGCTGACCATGCCCGGATCTTGAGGTAGCTGACACTGGGCCCGACCAGCTCAGCAGCCGCTCCTGTCAGCACAATCAGCTGCCGCGAAAACACCTGCAACCATGCAGCTGTGCCTTGCATAGGCTGCACCAGCCCAGGCTAAGGACAGAGGCCGCGGCAAGCACAGCAGCGTGCGAGGCAATGCAAGGTGCCACCATGCTGCCCGCTCACCTGGAAAGCTACCAGAATGATGCATCCAACAACTGTGCCTGTGACTAGAGCAGCTGACAGGGCGTGGCCAGCCCCTTCCACATCCTGCTGCTGCAGCTTGTCTGTGACAGCACTGACCGTCGCCTGCAGCAGGCAATTACATAAGGTAAGCAGTCAGTGCAAAGGAATGCAGACGAGGAGCTTGAAGGGCAGACATTGGACCCACTGCCTGGCTCACCAGGCTCAACGAGTTCGTGAGGTAGGTTGCAAACCCAAAGAGGAGCATGCATGGCCCAAGAGCCGCCAGCGCCAGAGTGCCTGCAAACTGCAGCAAGCAATGCTTTGGAAAAGCAGGCATTCACTGGTGATCAGGCTGGCTTCAGCAGCACCTCACCTGCCCCACGCAGACTGTGTCCACCAGACTCATGATGGGGTCTGCAGTGCACAGTACCGCAGCAGCTTAGGAGGGCGCTTTGCCATGGCAAGCAGAAGTCACTGCGGCTGAGGGGCATGGTACCTGCCAGCGGGATGCTCAACGCAGGGCCAGCAAATTTTGCGATTCTGCCAAGCTGCAGCTTGCGCCACTGGCCAATGTCTCGGCTCCTAAAGTCATAGGTGGCCTCTGAGGCAGGCTGTGCTCCCACGATGCCAGTGCCTGGCATGGCTCCATTGCCAGACTTGGCCCCATTCGTGCAGCAGGAGGCTGGCACTTGCCTCCGCCGCGTGGCTGCCTGTCTTTGCACCCATCGCCCCGCCAGGAGGCAAACTACTGGACAAGCCCTCCAGCAGCCTGGAGGCAGGAATGAAGTGAGGTTGCACAGCTGAGGAAGCGTGTATGCACCTCTACCCTGTTCGCCACCAGGCTACAATAACCTGGCAGTGCCCAGAATGGTGATTGATGCGGCATGCCCACCTTGAGGCCGCTGGAGCCTGTTCAATGGCTGGTGTTGACTCACATGCTGCCCTGCTGACATTGCCTGTACAGAGTCAGCTCTTGACACATGTACAGTCGGCTGGGCCACCACAAGCTGATCAGCCGGTCAGTTCTGGATAGATAGGAAGTAGCCTGGTCATTACGGCTGGAGCAATGTTGCTTGTTGGCGTGACTGGAGGCATTGCCTGTGGCAAGAGCACAGTGGTAACAATACTGAGGCAGCACGGTGTCCCTGTGATTGACTGCGATGAGATTGCACACGATGTGGCCAAGAAGGTCAGATGATGCCTGTCACTTCTGAAGATTGCTCTGCTGCTGCCAGAACACTTGGCGCCATGTGTAGGGCCACTGGGGCTACCGCCGCATGGTGAAGGCTTTTGGCAGCAGCATTCTCCAGGGGAATGGTGCGAATGGCATGCACGCTGAGGCCAGACAGACTGCAGACTGACCCACCTCAGCAGCCTTGCAGGGGAGATTGACAGGAAAGCGTTGGGGCAGCATGTCTTCTCTGACCCAGCTGCCCGCAAGAAGCTCAACAAAGCAACCCATCTCCCTGTGTTTGCCAATCTGATCTTGCAGACCATCTGGCATTGGCTCAGGGGCACCTTGACACTGGTAAGAGCATGCTGATGTCCTGCAGCGACTACCGTTCTCAAGCTTTGATGCTGTGCAGGTGGTGGACATGCCCCTTCTCTTTGAGACAGGCTCACACAAGTACTTAAACCCAGCAGTGCTGGTGGACTGCTCGAACGAGCAGCAAGTGAGCAGGCAGCCCTGTCGACGTGCTGTTGGTCAGTGAGTGAGTTGAACCTGTGTGGCTTGTGACCACAGGTGCAACGGTTGATGCGCCGAGACAAGTGCAGCAAAGAGGAGGCAGGGCATAAGATAGCAGCACAAATGCCCCTTGAACAGAAACGCAGGCTTGCCCAGTATACCATCAACAACTCTGGCAGCCTCCAGGAGACTGATGCCCAGGTGTGCACCCTTATGGTTGACTAGGGCACCACTTATCAGAAAAACCATTGACATGGACAATACTTCATGTTTGCAGGTGAGACAGCTGCTGAAAGTCTTGAAATGCAGGAATAGATGGCGCATGTGGTTGACATCACCTCATGCCTTTATACTCAACCCCATCGGGCGGCTGTTACTCAGAAAGGACAAATAATATGAGGTCTGTTCAGCACAGAAGCATTCTGTTGTGTACCAATTACAAACATACAGTCGTTGGACAGTCAGGATCCTGAAGAGCCTGAAGATTGAGGGATATGCCTCAGTCAAGCTGATCACCAGAGGGTGCATGCTGCTGAGCCTCAGCAACCTTGCCAGTCAGCATGTCGAGGACCAGGTCAGCAATTGCCAGAGACGATGTCAGCCCAGGTGATTCTATGCCGTAGAGGGTCACAAACCCTGGCAGCCCATGCTGGTGCTCCCCTTGGATGACAAAGTCGCCACCAGCCTGCCCGGGCCCCACAACCTGCAAGCAACACTCACAAGGGCCTCCCCTCCCAGTTTCATGCTCAGCTTGGAAGGCAGGCTGCCAAAAAGTCATTGCAGCTGATGAAGGCAGGTGCCCTCAGCACCTTCCAGGACCTGGCCAGCATTGTCTGTCCCTCCTGCAGCTGGGCTGCCTGCCAGGCCATCAGAGAGCGTGCAGCAGGGCCCCAAGAAAGGCATGCTGGACACTTGCTTCAGTGTTGCTGGCACAGGTCTGAGCCTAAGGGCGAGCAGCCAACTGCTGCATGCTGACCTCCAGTCACGCAGCACTCACCTTGGACCTGATGCCTGAGTATGACGGCGTGAGGGCTCCATCCGGCAGCCCTGGCCAGTACAGCCGTATGACACCGTAGAACTTGTCAGCCAGCTGCTCATCCACGTTGTACTCCACTGTGTCCAGCCACTCCACGTCTGGGCCAAACTTGGCAGAACCGTGCAGGTCCAGGGTGAGGTGCACCCCGAGGCCCCAGCTCTCGGGCATGGGGTAGATCAGGTGCCGGAAGGGTGCCTTCCCTGCACACAGCAGCAGTCTTTGCTGAGCAGTTCTGTTGCGTGCTGCTGAGGCTTGGCAGGTAGAGCTTTGGCTGGCAGCTTGAATGGAATGTGACATGCACAGTCACCTTGAGGAACATGAGGGGAAGCTCCTGGAGGGAGCGGGACTGGAGGCACAGGGAGCCCCACCTTTCAGGGTGCAGTAGTGGCCCCTGGCATAGTGACACTGTGGGATGGTGGCGCCAGGAACCCCTTGGAGCTTCTTGCTGACCTTCTGTGCAAACAGGCCTGCCGCATTGACCACGATGCGGGCCGACACCTGCCGCTCAGCCCCAGACCTGGTGTCCTTCACCACCAGCGTCTTCTGTTCGCCTGCACTCACAGGCAGTCTGGCACCGGATCGGGCAAACTGAAGAGGGTGGCAGGGCGTGGCGCCATCCTTAGCTGGTTTGCCATCTCTGGTGCCTTCATGCAGGTGCGCGAGCTCCTCGCACAGAGCCAGCTTGAAAGGCCCGTAGGGCGCCCTACTGATGCCAGGTGCCCCTCAACAGCAGCTGCCTCTCTGCACGTGCATCCCAGGCGCAGCTGGGCAAGCTGCCTTCCTTATCTGGAACAGCAGCTCACCAGTCAGACGCCCTCCAACCACCTGGCTGCTGCAGGCCACTGAGCCGCCGCGCTGCTCCAGCTGTCTGCGGTAGGCCTGCATGAGACTGCATCCAGGAGGCTTGTGGATGAAGCATGACAGAATAAGAGCAGGTCAGACAGGCGTGGCACAGACCTAAAGCATGAGCCAGCAGCGCGCAGCTTGTCAGTCAGTGCAGAGCAATCCTGCAGGTGAGACAGGCCGACAGTGCATGCATGCTGCCACTGCAGCCCAGCTTCACTGGCACAGCCACCTTGCCGACCGACAGCACCTGCGCCAGGCCAGGCACCAGACCTACTGCACGGAGAGGCCTCATCCCACTCGCACCACAGCTCACCCATGGCTGTCAATGATGCCTGTGCTGGGTGACAGCAGGGCAGCCACGCAGTGAAGCTCTGGCTCCATGGCCATGGCTTCCTCTCCTTCCAGCCACTTGAGGTCTGTCATCCCGTTTTTGCAGCCTGTCTCCAGGAACTGTCGCAGCTTGGGCACCTGCAGACCTGGCTTGCTTTCTTGCAGGCTGTGGAACCTTCACCACCAAGGCTGCTGCAGATCAGTAGCCGCGCAGGGGGCCCACCTGCTCCTCTGTGTGGGCCACCACTAGTTTGCCCACCCTGTCATGTTTGACGCCATGTTCCTTGCAGTAGGCATACAGCTGGTCCCTGCCCTTGATGCACAGCTTGGCCTTGAGGCTGCCTGGCACATAGTAGATGCCTGCACATTCAGCTTTGTTTCTGCTTGCTGCTGGAGTGCAGGCTGCACCATTGCCTGGCACCCACCGCCGTGAATCACTTCTGAGTTTCTGCTGCTGCTGTGCTGCCCTACATCATGCTCTGCCTCAAGAACAAGCACTTTGTGGCCTGCTAGCGCCAGCCTCTGTGCAATGGCCAGCCCCACCACGCCTGCATGGGCACTTGTTCATTACTTTGCATAATGCAATGGGACAGTTGCAGGAGAGCGCATGCTTGCCTGCCCCAATGACCACTGCATCTGCATGCTGCACTGTGGACACTGCCTGAGGGCGGATCTGGGCTTGGTGTGGCTGAGCATATGGGTTGAGATGGCCATGCAATATATTCACTCTGCTGCGATCTGGGGTTTCCATCACTCTGACTAGTCGATGGCCACAGCTGGGGGCACAGGGTCATTGACGTCACCTCGAACACAAGGCGCGGCTTGCCCACACCCATCGCATGGGCTATCCTTTCTGCTGAAACGCTAAGAACTAGTCCTGTGTGAGTGCCCGCAAAGCTGGCTCCTGCAGAAGGAAGCTACCGGACCAGGCCATATCCCTTGCAGGTGAGCTGCACCCAACGCCACTGCGGCGTTGCAGAAGTGTGGCAAAGTGTGCAATGCCCTCAGGCCAGATCACTCATCTGGTATGCTGTCTGTGCATGCAGGGCCTTCCCAACCTGGAACCGGGGGAGGCCAGCCCTACCGTGGGCAGCCCATCAGTATCCAGCTGCAACTGGGAAAGTTTGAACTCGCTGGACACACATGGTGGCGCCCTGGAGACGGGCCCCCAGCAGCAGCAGCAGGCAGGCAGCAGCAGCGGGTTCATAGTGACTGCTGCTGATGGCGCTCATGCGCCGCAGGGGGCCCAGGGACCCAGCAAGCCCCCGCACGCACCCAGTGGCATGCCTGCCTCAGACCCCTGGCAGGCGCAGGCACAGCAGCTGCTGCTCAGCCTGCAGCAGCTTGGGCTCAGGGCGGGGGCAGCTGGCGAAGGCCTGCCCCTGGGTGCAGTAGGCGGTACCAGTGGCGCCAGCCTGCCCAACTCTGCCGATCCAATCGCCACTGAGCTTCGCAGGACAGACAGGCCTTCAGCTGCCGTTGGCGCCGACCTGCCCTTCAACCTCTGGTGCCCCCAGGGCCAGGCGGCCTCCCCGCAGGCGCCCATTCAGCAGCTGCCCACCTGTCTGCCTGCTGGCGCTGGCCAGCTCCAGCAGGCAAGCCAGTGCGTGGACTGGGGGGCCGTGCAGAGTGGCATGCTCCTGCAGCAGCACCTGGTTCAGCTGCAACAGCACCAGGCGACGCGGGGTGGGGGCAGTGGTGGGCCAGCACAGATGGGGCGCAGAGGCACAACCCAGCAGCTGCCTCCCCACAGTCTGAACCAGGGGCCCGTGCCCCTGAACAGGCTGCCCATCGGGCTGCTGGTGGGAGCCCCGGACGGAGCAGCCATGGGAAAGTACTTGGTGCAGGGCAAGCCGGGGCTGAAGGCGTCAGGCTACATGTGCCTGCCTGAGGGGATGGGGTCCCAGCGCAAGCAGGTTGCGGAGTGCAACATCAACAAGGTCATCACTAAGAGGCTGGCCAGCGCTGTCCACTACCAGCAGGTGCGTGTGCCCAGCAGAAGTTTCAAGGGACCTTCATACGTGAGAGCGAGTTCAAATCGCACACGGTATGCAGGCAGGCTGCTCTGAACACAGGGGAAGGGCACGTGTGCTGGTTCCTCAGATCCTGCAGGAGGCGCTGGTTACCTCAACCATGACTCATGAGTCCTCCAACAGCCCTTGTCACCCTGCTGCACTGCCTGATCCTGGCACTGTGGACTGTCAAAGTGCACGACTGCAGCCAGGTGCATCCCCCAGACACCAGCATCCTGAAATGTCAGGCGATCAACTTCTTCAGGGTTCACCTCAGCTCTATAGTCATCAGCAGTGACTGTACCCATCTGGCTGGCAAACTGGGCAGGCGCGCACTGAGTGTGTGACGCAGCCAGGCCCACGCAGCCCTGGCCACAATCACTGATTTGCAAGCTGTACACAGCTGTGCCGGCTGTTTCACCTCCTGCATGCTGCCAGCTGCCAGCCCGGCAGGAGGTGCCAGCTGCCCAGGTGGGGACCTCCACAGCCAAGGGCTGTTGGGTGTGCCACCTGTTGGTCAGCAACTGGCAGCCTGCCAATCCCAGCAGCACCAATCTCAGCAGGTGGGAGGAGCCAGCACATGGGGGTGGCCAGGGCCCACAGCGTGTTACTCATGTCTGCGGCACAGCAGGAATGGTGTATCTGCAACAGGGCTGTGCTGCTGGGCCCGCCCAGATGCTGGGTGCCTGCCTGCAGATGCTGGACATCTGGCGGACTTGGTGCACAGAGAGCTGACTCTGCCACTCAGCCACAGCCCTGCCCGCCTGCAGGTGTTGGACATCATCACAGACTCGGTGCACAATTTTGATGAGGTCAATGTGGCCACCGCCCTGCACAGGCTGGCCAAGCTGCAGCCACCCAGCCAGTCCCACCAGCCCCCCTCCATCATCTACACCAGCCAGTTCCAGCAGCTGATCTGTGCCATCCGCACCCTGCTGCCACGATTTGAGGCGCAGGCCGTCAGCAACACAGTGAGGCCCTGCACTGCGCCTTGCTTGCTGTGACCGACTGCAGCGCAGGCTGCTGCTGACATGGCAAGCCTGCCGTGTGGTTGCATGACCAAGGCTGCTGCATGCTGTGTAGCTGCATCACCAAGGCTGCATGCTGTGTAGCAGCCTTAAGCTGTCAGTACAGGTCGCCCCGCACAATATGCTGCCTCTGTGCTCCTGCCGTCTTATGACTTCCAGGTGTCTCAAGCAGGTCACTCCCGCTCAAGGACAGGCTGCGACACCCATTCCCTTGTGGCTGCAGCTGTGGGCATTTGCCACACTGGGCTACTTGCCAGAGGATGATCTGCTGGACCAGATAGCGGAGCATGCAGCTGCTATCATCAGCACCTTCAGGTAGGCCGGCCTGCCCTATCATGATTGCAGGGCTATAGCGCTGACTGCAGGGGGTTTGCCTGGGCACCCAGTAAAGGGCTGGGTCTGCAGACCTTCAGCAGGTGCAAGAGTGCATTTGCTGTTTAGTGGGCTGCTGGTAGCTCTGTCCAGCACCAGAGCCACAGTTGCACACTGCTGGCCACTTTGTTGCATTCACTTCTCCTGAGGCTGGTCTGTGCTTGCAGGCCGCAAGCCACCAGCAACACGCTGTGGGCCTATGCCAAGCTGGCCTACTGGCCCCCCCAGAGCCTGCTGGCGGCGGCTGGGGCGCAGATGGTGGCAGATCTGACCAGATCAGTGCCCCAGGTAACCCCGAGGTGCTGGCACGTGTCCTGCATGCAGCAGCAAGCCACGTGTCGGCTGGGTGTCGCATGCGCTGCAGCACAGCGCTACGTTATGCACGTCCACATGCCTCTGCAGCGCCATTCAATGGGCTCATGGCCCAGCTGTGCCTGCCCAGTGAGAGCCCCGCTCCCCCTGTCCCTTCAGGACCTGAGCAACACGCTGTGGGCGTTTGCCACCCTGCGCCACCACCCGGGCGCTGAGCTGCTGGACGGCTGCGCTCGGCAGGCGGCCCTGAGCAAGGCCTGCTTCAAGCCGCAGGAGGTGGCCAACCTGCTGTGGTCCTTTGCCACGCTTGGGCACGACCCCGGGGAGGGCCTGCTGGTGGCCATGGCCCTGCAGATGGTCGACCAGGTGCAGCACTTCCGACCGCAGGTGAGAGGGTGGCCTCCGCATCCTCTGGCTTACTCATCTTGCATTTGCTGGAGGTTCCGAGGGACCTGCTGGGGGCCAGAGCTGTGTAGAGGATCGAGCAGGAGCAGCAGATCCAGCCTCAAATGAGAGGCCGGGTCCAACAGAAGAGCCCTGTTGTATTGGGTCAACTGCAGGGGTGCAAATTCAAGGCCAGGTGTGCCATGGTTTGAGGCCCAGGTGAGAGGCAGGTCGGGGTTGGATTTCCCAAAGAGGCAAGGGCTCTGCTGGATGGACACGGTGGGTCCTATGTGGGGAGGGCGCCCCTGCCTCAGAAAGTAGAGAGACATACACCAGAGACCAAAGGGTCTGCTGGCCTTGGCATTGCAGATGGTGGGTTAGGTGCAGCACATCTGGCCCCAGGCGGGCTCCCTGGTCTTGTGTCATCCTTTGCTGTCAGTACCATTGTGAGGCAGCTTGCGGTTTGGTGCCAGGTTCCAGGGCTGCTGTTTAGCGAGCTGGCGTGCCAGCTGGAGGTCCCGTTAATTCGTGCACGGGCACATCTGTTGCTCGCTACACCCCATGGCGTGCTGCTGGGACACAACAGATGCACACGCTCTGAGCCAAAGGCAGCCACCCTGACCCAGCTACTGCCCCTGCTGCAGGCTGTGAGCAACAGCCTGTGGGCCTACGCCAAGCTGGGGTTCAACCCAGGGGTGCAGGTGCTGGACGTCGCAGCGCGCCGGGTGATGCTGTCCCTGCACCAGTACAACTCCCAGGAGCTGGCCAACATGCTGCTAAGCTTTGCTACCCTCGAGCACCACCCAGGCGTGCAGCTGCTGGAGACGGCTGCCCTGCAGATTGCTGCCAGGCTGGACCAGTTCAGCCCTCAGGTGGACTGTTGCATGTCTGCACAACTTTGCTTGTGGGGGTGTGCAGCTGCTGTCGGCGGCTGCCCTGCAGACTGCTGATGAGCGTTTCGAAACAGCCCTCATGTGGGCAACTTCACGCGGGCATAGCTCTGCTTGTGGAGGTCGCAGCTGCTCTTGATGGCCACCTGTTGTCGATCTAGTGCACTGTATCCCTCAGGGACACATTCCAGCTGTGTGTGCATGGCATTGCCTTTGAGGAGCTGCATGCAGGTAAGCAATGTGCCAGCAGGCTGCAGCCCTGTGCGCAGACTAGTTCCGATTGTGTCTTGCTACCTTTTGGCCCTGTGGGATAGCTCTGTGGGTACAGCAAGCTGTGGCCTCAGGTCCCACTCATCAGTCATTCCCCTGAAGATCAAGATTTTGGCATGGCTGGGCTGTACCCTGCAGCAGAGATGGCCCGAATGCTGTCAAGCTGGGCTGCCTGCTGGCTGAGCCATGCTGCAGTCGAGGTCTGTGCCTACCAAGCTGGCATGTAACTCTGGTCTCTGCGCAACAGAACGAGTCTCATGCTTTCGCTGCCACTGCCTGCAGGACACGACCAACAGCATCTGGTCCTACGCCAGGCTGTTCCACTACCCCTGCAATGACCTACTGCGCCTGGCAGCCACCTACTGCCTGCGCCACTGGCACAGGTGAGCTGCCCTGCAATGCTGCCACCTGCTGCTCCTTATGTGCAGCTTGGCTTGCACTGCAACCTGCATGCAGTGTTGTTGCTAGCACCTAGTACTGGTGCCCTGCAGATTTAAGCCTCAGGAAGCAGCCAACATGATGTGGGCACTGGCTACGCTGAAGGCGTGCTCAGTTGACACCTGGAAGGTGGGCCTGCATCTGTCTGTCAATCACCACTTCAGCAGGCTCTTCAAGTGGGGCCCTGCATAATGCAGAGGTGCTTGGAGCAGCGTGGCCAGCGTGCCTGTGGGATGCAAATTGCTGCCTGCATGTGTCCATGATCCCCACATGGGCCCCGCGCACCCTTGGTGAACAACCCCACCTGCAGCTCAATGCCTGTGCCTTCCACTCAGCTGATCCGCCCAAGCCGCTGCATACCGACTGTGCCTTGCCCTGAGCTGCTGTTGCTGTGTCTGCAGGCGCTTCTGGAGAAGCTGAGTGCCTTGCCTGTGACAAGCTTTGACGCCGCTGATCTGTGTCGAATGTTCACTGTCTATCTCCTGCTGGGCTCCACTGGTGAGCGCGGGCATGTTCTCAGTCCCAGCTTCATCACACAGCCTGCTTTGTCTCGGTTGTGGTCTCAGGTTGTTTTGTGGAGTTGCACCGGCCATCTGTACAGCTCGTGACTGGTGCCATGCCTGGTTCATGCTACCAGCTGCTCGTTGCCTGCTGACTGCTTGCTTGCCCTGCTGGAGGACGCCCTGTCCAGCTGAGCGGAAAGGACAGCCCCGTGCCGGCCATGTATTTCCCCCCAGGGCTGCTGGAGGCGGGCCGCGCTGTGTGGAAGGCCTCTGTGCAGAGCACGGGTGAGCAGCGCTGCATCCTGCTCCCTGCCTGCACTGCCTCTGCTTGTGCCCAGTCTCTTGTGATGCCGTCTGTGCAGATGTTGCCAGGGTGAGCAGCATGTGCCCTATCGGCCCCTTGTCGGCCCCTCTCGTGTGGTCTGCAGATGGAAGACTCTGTCGGTGTGCTGAGCAGGGCAATCCAGCCATATGCCTGCACTGCCTGCTGGTCAAAGCTTCGAAAGCGCATCTCAGCCTGTGCCCCACAGCCTGCATGCGGACGGAGCTGCCATGTTGTCCAGGGCGCCTGAGCCGTCTTCATGAGGAGGTCTCTGAGGCCCTGTTCTCTGTGGGCGTACAGCACACCAACCAGCATGTCACGCAGGATGGCCTGTTCTGTGTGGACATTGCCCTGCAGGGCAGTAAGGTGAGCACGCTGCCGGATCACTTCTGTGGCGTACAACTCTGTGTGGCAGGGGATTGGTGTGGTGGCCGCTGCCTGCCTACAGCCTCATGGGTTAGCCGATTAGCTGCTGGTGTGGCATGACTGTGGCTGGCCTGTCAAGCAAGAAGCATGTGCAAAGCAGTTCAGGTTGTTGCGGTACGTGCGAGACGAGAGCTTCTGCCTCTGTTGGCAGAGCTGACCTGATCACTGACACACTGGCACCTTTCTGTGGGCTGTGCATCAATGCTGGCTCAGCTGGAGATGTTACCTGAGTTGACCAACATGCATGTTTGCCGCAGGTAGTGATCCAGGTGGACGGGCCTGAGCACTTCAGTGTGAACTGCCACAGGCCCCTGGGCTCCACTGTGGCTTTCAGGTGAGCGGTTCAAGCACTGCCTGGCATGCTTCCCGCAGTATAGCCTCTTGTGAGCTGGCAGCCACCTCACCTGCTGCCATCTCTGTCATCTTAAAAAAGGCCTTGATTGAGCTGGGAGCCAGCATTGCAGCTCTCTTTCCTGGTGTCCCAGCTTCAGGTGCCAGAAGGCAGGCTGTGCTGGTCTCTGCCCTGCCAATGGTGGAGCATCGGGTGCTGCAGGTGCATGCTGGAGTCGTATGGCTTTGTAGTCCGCACAGTGGTCTTCTACGAGTGGCAGGTGGGCCTCACTGCTCTGAATAGCTTGGCATCAACTTGGCCCAGCACTGAGGATACAAGGGCCTTGGCCGCCTGCCCAGCACATCCTGCTGCATGTTGAGACACCACAAAGCGGTAGATGTGCAAAGTGCAGCTCAAGCGCTCTGAACACTCAAAAAGCTGTATGCTGGGCAGGGACCCAAGGGTTGCACGCCCTGCCCCTCAGAACCTTGCGTGTGTGAGGGCAGCATGCGGCATGGACACAGACCGCAGCCTGTGTCAGGGCAGCTTGCAGAGTGGTGTCAGAGGCTCCTTCGTGCCCTGCAGGCACTTGAGAACATGCAGCAGCGCCAGGACTACGTGGCGCGCCTGCTGGCCTCTGCCTACCACATGCTGTGAACTTCTCCCAGTGCGCGGCTGGCGTCACCCAGAACCCTGACCGTGATCTCTCTGATCTTCTAAGGCAGCTGGACCACCCCTGCAACCTTCTGGAGCCTGTCTGCATTGTTGGGGCTGGCCCACCACAATAGAGACTATACCTCGCGCGGTCCCGACGGGCCGCCTCCGCCCCACCTGAGCACCGTGCGCCACTGGCGCGTAAGCACCCAATGAATTATTGCATTATGCCCCCTGTCCCATAGATCATGGACTCTGCATCCGCCCTGCAGACTGACGTATTGAGGTTCTGTCTCTCCAGCAGCGATGCTGTGCTACAGCACCCTGAAAGTTGCTTTGCAGATGAGCACATGCAGCTTGCACATGCAAGTTGCCACTGCACCACCATCTGTGCCCAAGCTCCTACCAGGAAGCCTTGGGACCAGCTGCAGCAAGTTCGTTCAGACAAGACCTTTGAAGTAAGCCCCTCAGAACATCTGCACCACTCCCAATGTTGAGGACTGCTTGAAGCATCTGATTGTTTTGGCCTTGAAGCACCTGCGTTTCCGCTCAACCCCCATCAACTGACTGATAGAAGCAGCGTCTGGGCATTTGCGCATCACGCTCTCCCCCAACATGCTGATACTTGAACTGCACTGTCAAGTTCTGAGAGGAGACCTGGTTTTGTCGTACCATGTCTGGGGCCTAGGAGACTGCCATTGTTCAGGCTTCAAGGCATGCTCGGCTGTTTCAATATTTGAGTAAGGGGGGACCTCTAACAGCTGTCATTGTCTTTCCATGTCAGAGTGATCATGCTCTGGCTGCAGCAGCAAGGATTGCATGTTGCAGTGCCAGCAGTCAGGCAACACCACGTGCCAGCAGCATCATTCAGCTCACATTACTAGTGTTACAGGTGGACAGAGTGACATTCAATATGCCTGGGCTGGAAGACATTGGCCTATAGCTATGCAAGTTGTTCGTGTGGGATTGAGTTTGGTTGACAAGCACTGATGAAACAGTGCCAGGCCGCAGCTTTGTGCAGGTCTTAGTTTATGCCGATTTGGGGTGGTGGAATCAAGAGGTCTCTGAACCCTTTGAGCAGTGTTAGTTCCAAGCGGGCTTTATTGATGTCTCAGCTCTGAGTGTATAGTGTGGGAAGGTCCCTCAATCAAAAATAGACAGCCAGCCAACGGGGCTGCTGTTAGCACTGGATCTCAGGCTAGGCAGTGCCAGCTCTAGCACTGCCTGGCCGGCAGAAGTCTGCAAAAAGCAGGGCGAACATGGTCTTCAGCAGCGAGGGAAACTCAAAAAATGCAGTGGAGTAGCGCAAGGCATCAACAGACTGGAGTGGCAAACCTCACCTGCTGCTGCTGCTGCAGGCCTGCCTGGCCCGCTCCTGCAACAGTTGCGGAAAGGGAGATGGGCCCAGCTGCGTTCATGGCAGTCACGGCAGGCGAGGACAGGAAGGCATGATGCGGGGGGTGCCCAGCGTGAGGGCTGCCCTGCTGCATGTGCATCTCCTGCTGAGAGCCCTCTGCCTGCACATGCAATCAGATGCCTTGTGTCAGTGACATGCAACATCAGCTTGATGCCCCCAAGCTGCGCAAAGAAAGGCCTGGCAGCATCACTGCCGTTAGGTCGTCGCAGTTGCTGTGCCAGGTGACCATGCGCCAGAGAAGCATGCAGTACCTGCTCAGCTGGATGCAGCTGCCAGCATACAGCATCGTGTTGGGGAGATCACATGACCACTCCTCTCACCTTGCTGCCAGCCTCCTCTGAGCCACCCTCATTGCCTGCTGAGACAGGCGAGCCCCGCTGCGCATCAGCGTCTGGCGTCCGGCTCGCCGCCAAGCTGCTCAGCCGCTGGTTCACTGAGGCCTGCTTGTCCATTGGATCATCCGGGCTGGGTGAGTGGGCCGGGCCAGAGGGCGCGGCAGGCAGGGCTGCAGCCCCCCCATTCCTCATGGGGATGCGCTGGGGCCGCGAGGCCTGCCCGGCGGCTGCTGCGAAGGGGTTGGCGGTGGAGTGGTGCCCCATGCTGGAGAGGCCAGACCCCATCGTGAACCCCGAGGGCAGGGAGCCCAGCTTGCTCAGCGTGGCACTGCCCAGGGACGGCATGGACTCCAGGCCACCCAGCAGCCCCAGGGCCTCCCCCATCTTCTGATGCTGCTGGTTCTGGAGATTCTGCTGGTTCTGGCTCTGCTTGAGGGCGCCCAGGGTGGAGGGCTCTCTGGCAGCTATCTGCTGCAGGACCAGCCCTGGGTGCTGCTGCTGGGCCTGCTGCTCAGCCATGCTGCCAGGCAGCTGTCCCTGTAGCAAGCTGAGCTGGAAGGCGTTTGCCGCCTGGTGGCCGTGCCCCTGCGGCTGGCCGTGCCCCTGCGGCTGGCTGTGCCCCTGCTGCTGGCCGGTGCCCTGCCCATGCGGCCCCTGTGCAGCAGCCATGCAGGATGACATGCCGGAGCTGGGACTGCTGCCTGTGTACTGGGCGAGGGCACGCATCAGGTTTGCCTGCAGCAGAGGCGAGACTGGGGGATTAGTAAGCATCAGGTTTGCCTGCAGCCAGGGGCGAGACTGGTGGATGAGTAAGGCGTGAGGAGGCCCTTGGTCAGTAAGTAGGCAGGATGCATGCCGGGATGGGCAATTGCACTGGGTGACCAGGACAGGCTGCTACAGGGCAGGGGCAACAGCTCTCCAGGCGGGAGGCGGATGGCTATCCAATGCAGACAAGGTTGTAGATCACGCTACACTGCAAAGGTACCCGGCTGCTCACCTGCTGCACCTTGCTGTGCACCAGCTGCTGATGGAGAATACCGCCCTGCTGCTTGGCCTGGGCCAGGTGCGCCTTCAGACTGTCATTCTCTGCTTTCAGCGTGGCCACACGCTCGTGCAGAAGGTCCATGGTCGCGAGCTGCCTTTGCCGCACCCTTCTTGCAGACTCCCTGCTAGCCTGCCGCCTGCATTGCACAGCAGATGACACTTCTCACTCAGTCAGAAGCAGCTTGTGAATGCGATCTTGATGCAGCACGCGGGGTCGAGGATCAGGCGCAGCGTGCGTGGGTTTGGTGTCTGCTGGGCTCTGCAGACGTTGTGCTTTGGGGGCAGTGGCTTCTGAGCATTGCTGCGGATTTTCGGTCCCAGACGCCATAGAGGCGCACCGTTTCATCTTGCGAGCCTGCTCCTCCGGCGTGAGGCAATTGTCTGCCGCCTCCTGTGCCGAGCTGCCGCTGTCTTGCCTTCCTCGAGCATCGGGCACCTTCATGTTTTGCATACGTGCCAGCGTCTGTATGCAGGCCTCCAGCTTGCCGGTGATGGCTGAATGGCCGTAGGGATCGCCAGTGTGTGAGCGACTGTGTTGCGGCCGAAAGTTACATGAGTATCGGTTGGTCAGTGTATAGTTGACCTGCCATCCAACTGGTCAGTTAGACACTCCAAGGGGTCTGGGATGCAGCCAAAGGCTCTATCTGAACGTCTGAGGATCCCCTTGAAGTCTGTCTGGCATTGACGGCGGGGCAAACTTGTCTGCTTCTGACAGGTCTGTCGGCTGTGATGCAGTCTGCATGGGAGGCACTTGATCATCAGCAGACATTGCTTCAACCGCTACATCTCAGACACTTGGCGAGATGCACTCCTGCTGATCCAGCAAGGGGTCAACCTGAGCAAAACGCACAACCTCACCTGTGGTTTCGTTGAGTCGCCACCCCCAAACCAGCCAGAGAAGAAGCCAGGCTTGGTGCGGCTGCCCTCATCACCAGCAGCAGCCTCCTGGGACACACTGGGCAGTTCCCCTGCCAACTGGCCGCCAGGCATGGTGCCCATGCCAGAGGGCAGCTGCATGCCTGGTGCAGGAGCACCTGCATTCAGAAGGGGCCCTGAGGCCAGCGCCACTCTAGCACACGTCAGCACCAGCTAGAGCTGCATGAGCAAGAATGATGCATTGTGGTGGGAGTGCATTTGATAGACCAGATCCAAGTACTTTGCGCATGCACAGGAAGAGTTATGTTCTGCAACCGTCTATGTTTGTCATGGTGAGTGTGCACACAGCGGCGGGGGTCGACTTGGCAAGCACAAAGCACTGAATGTGGAAAAGGCCCATGCAGCGGACCTGGTGATGGTGCACCAGCAGGGCTCATGTTGATCATGGGAGGAGCTGGCGGCGGGGCGGTCATCTTGGTCAAGAGGATGCCCAGACCCTCGATCATGGCCTGCAGGGGCGACACAGGAGACTTCGTCTGTCACCCATCTGTGTTTCCCAGCAAGATGCTTGCAGACGCCGGCAGCAAGCTTGCTTGATGGTCTGCATGCCCATGTAAGGGCTGCATTGCCTCCCTCAAGCGCCTCACTGCATGCCCAGGCAAGGGCTGCATTGCCTCACTCAAGCCCCTCACTGCATGCCTGCCACATGAGGCTGCTCAAAGATGCTCCGGCCAGCCACCTATGAGCTGCTGCATGTCACTGCATGCCCACCAGGAGGACGCCTCCAAAGGCTGCAGACCGCGCTGCAGACTTGGCCCCCATGCGCAGCTGCAGGAACCCGCCGGTCAGGGCGCCAGCAGCTATCGAGTTCCAGGGGTCTTCCTGCGGGACAGGAGGCACTTGTGAGACCCTGACCCAGCAGGGGGTGCTGCAGCAGGGAGAGCAGCGCCACAATGCCTGCCAAGTCATTGCGCTGACATGTGTGTTGGCACGCGCTCACCTTCCGTCTTAATGCGACTAGTGTACAATCAAAGGTGGAGAACAGGCCTCCCCACACTGCAAAGCTGCCACCCAGCTTGGGCGCCTCTCGTCTGATGGCCTGCAGCAGGAAGTGCCCCTAGCTTCAGGAGGATGCACACGCAGGTGTACAGCTGATGGGGTCGGGCAGCTCTGCATGGTGCTGGCCTTGGACCAGCAAGGCCCTGAAGCAGGAAGGCCTTGAACCAGCAAGGTAATCTTAGACTTCTCAGGACCAAACACAAACCAGCTGAGCAGCAGGTGGCAGGTCTGGCCTGCACATCCAGGTTACAGCGGCAGAACACAGCAGCGTGTGACGGCAAGTTGCCAAGCCTGGCAGTCGGCATGCTGAGCAGCAGACGTGACCTGCAGATGCAGAACGCTGTGGGACATCGCTGGGATTCCAAGCAGACGCGCTGGACAGCGGGGTTCACAGCCTTTCAGCAGTGATGCAGCTGGAGGGCACGCCGAGAAGAATTGTGAGTCCTGCTGGGCATCAGGCGTGGCCTTTATACACCCTTGCAGGTACAGAGCACTGCGAGACAGAATGGGGATCAGTAGGGCCCAGCGCCCAGCATGCTGAGCATTTGAGGTGGCAGTCAGACACCAGTGCAGCTGCAGAGCGCTGCAGGACAGCACTGCATTGCCGCCGGCCATCCATCATCATGCAAAGCAGGAAGATGACAGGCACACCTCAATGCCACCCGCCAATCGTGTGCCGCTGGGGCTATTCTTGGCACCCTTGAACAGGTGCCAGATGCCTCCGCCCACTGCACCCATGCCAAAGGCGCCTCCTATGTCATCAAGAATTCTGTCGGGGCAGGGTTCCCTGCCATGGTCCACTCCATGGCCAGCCCTCTGCTGAGGAGGCTGCTGGGCCATCACAGGCTGCTTGGAAGGAACTGCCTCGTTGGAATGGTGCTGCCAGGGATGGGAGCAGGATGGCCTTGATTGGGGCAGGGCCTGTTCTAGGCAGGAGAGGAGCAGGGATCACCGCTTGTTGAGTGAGACGCAAAGGCCCTGTGTGGAACGACTCAAGGCCCAATGTGCGTTGACCGAGCACTTGCTCAGCTACATGAACGAGCACCTTAGACTGTGGATCGGCATGTGAAGGCCCTCCAGCAGAGGCTCCCTGCACAGCCTGGTCAAAGTGTGCCATGTTGGTGAGGGCCTGTGCCCTGGCCAGGACTTTGGGCCCTGTGCACCTAGCAGTGTATGATGCGTTGAGCCCTGTAGCCCCCAACCTCAGATCTGCATTGCCATCCCTGCCAACCAGCAGCAGAGGTTTTGCTGGACAGCTGCCAGCCTCAGATGTGTGCGTCGTGGCGATGCCTCAGCTGAGCCCCACCATGACCCATGGCATTGTCCGCAAGTGGGCCAAGGGCGAAGGGGAGCCCCTGGAGCAGTATGACCTCCTCTTTGACCTGGACACGGACTCACTCACAGAGGATGCCTATAAGGTTGGGGACTTTGAGGGTAGGCTTCTGGCCATGGGCGCCTGGTGTCAAATTCAGCTGCTGCCCTGCGCGTGGCGCAAGCGGACACTGCTACCTGTACACACCTGCATGCCCATTGTGGGCACCAGTAAATCCTTGTCTTGGGGCAAACACCAATGTCAGCTTCACTGCACTCTGTTTTGTTGCAGTGATCAGCCTCCTCTGCCCCAAGCTGCCAGTCCCTGAATGCAGGCACGACGACCATGCAGATCGAGTGCATAGAGGAGGGCTTCCTGGCCAAGATCCTGGTGCCAGAGGGATCAGGCCAGGTACCTGTTGGCACACCAATAGCTCTCATGTGTGAGGACGAGGCTGATCTCACATCAGTGGCAGAACATAAAATTGGCAAGGACATTAACCAGTATGCTGAGGGGGGCAACAAGCCGGGCTACAAATTTATGACATGGCAGAGCTATCTTCGGGAACGCAAGCCTGATAGCAAGGGTGGCGAAGGGTGCATTGTATGACAAGGAGAGCCACAACACTCGCCTTCATTTCATGCTTTCTCTGACCTCACTGCACCATGTTCAGACTGTACCGAATTCATGAATTGAGGGGCACTTGAAACTTGTGCACGGTGCAGTCAGCACCTCCAGTGATGACCTCCCCATCTGCAGTCCAGCTGACACAGAACACCTGTGCGCAGCAGCAGCTCATCAGAGGGGGCGGTCTTGGCACTGCACCGCAGGCCTGTGCAGCCACGCTGCCCAACTTGTGCATACAGCAGCTGGAGACGCACCTTATCGGTGTGGCCCTCCAGCGTGTGCAGAGGGATGATGCTGCGGGTGTCCCACAGCTTGCAGGTCCTGTCATGGGAGACAGTTGCCAGATGGGTTGCAGAGGTGGGGCACCAGGCAATGCCAGTGATCCAGTCCTTGTGGCTGGGGTACGCCTTGAGCCCCTGCAACGCAGCGCAGGGCCTGGGTGAGGCAAGTCGCTGACACCTGGGAGGCAGGCTTGCACAGCGCTGCGACGTAAGACGCACCAGGCCCTCCCCTCTGCGCTGTCGCACATCCCACAGGCGCCAGGCTTTGTCAGCGCCTGCCAGCGCTACCACAGAAGCAGTGCCTGGGGCTGTGTCCACAGCGTACACCGCCTTGCTGCTGTTGAGAGTGTCCCTCTGGATGCCTGTCTCTACGTCCCAGGATCTGACCTGCACGCAGGGTGGTAAGGAGCTCTGGCCTCCTGGTGCTGCCAGTTCATGGATTCGCGAAAGTCTTCTGAGCGGCTGCTTGCCCTTGCCCAGCAAGGAGCAGACCTGTGCTGCAGTGCCTGTGCCTGGTGCGCCCACAGCAATGCAAGATGCTCAGGCAACTCTCGTGGAGTCTGGATCACGACCTCGGGTGGCGCCACAAAAGAGACATCAGTCACATGATCCCCTCACCGAGTGGTCCCAGCTGCCGCTGATGACCGTCTCTGCCTCAGGCCAGGCAACGCCCGCCACACACTGCGTATGTCCTGTCAGCTGCTGCTGGGGAACTTCTGAATGTACTGGCGGCGAGCTAGCCTGCGCAGACATGTCTGAGGCCTTGCGCTTCTTCTTGGGGGTGGACAGCGCAGCAGGCTCTGCTGACAGCTGCCTTGCTTCATCCACCACTGCCTGACCTGCATGATGCACAGCACAGTTGCTGTCGTGATCAGCTGCGCACACTGGCCAGTCAGGCAGGGAGCTGAGCACGGGCTGTGGCAGCAGCAGGGTGGGAATCAGGCTGCACAGGTGCAGGAGGGAAAGCCCTGCAGAACGGAGACACTGACACGAGGCAGGCAGCAGCTGCACGCCACAAGCCTGCATGTGCAATAGGTGCGAGCAGGGCAGCCGGGCAAGTCTGGTTTGCGGTGTGGTTTGAAAAGGATCTAGGACTGTGCAGTGGTGGCCGGAAGCACAGCTTCACAGAAGGCGTGTGATCTCACATGATGCAGCTGTGTAAGCCGACAGCCTTTTCGCACAGCAGCACACCTGTTCGCCATACAAAGAGCTTGCTGTCCCATCCGCCGCTGGCAACGCGAGCGCCGTCAGGGCTGGGCGCCACACATTCTACTGCTGCTTGGTGCCCAGAGTAGCTTGCCAACTGCTGCCAGGCATGTGCTTGTGGCCTGCCCATGGCGCCCTTGCTGGCTGCGGCTGCAACTGCCTCCGCATTGGGCAGGCGCCACAAAGCCAGCTGCAGGTCCTTGCCTGCTGAGACTGCCAGGGAGTCCTGCCTGCTGGGCAAGGCATGCAGGGCGGTCACGCCGCCAGGGTGTGCCATAGGCGAGCACGATGCAACATCAGCACCTGCACGGGGCGCTTTGCAGATGAGGTGCTGCCAGCACATGCAGTCGGCCCGATGCAGGCGTGACGTGGCAGGGCACGTGCACCCAGTCAAGCTGTACGCAGCAGTGCTGAGACAGCTGGTCGTAGGGCACCTCCGCCAGGCTGGGCGCGGTTGCAGGCATTGCTCACATGGCATCACGATCATGGCAAGGGTGCTCACCCTGCCAGCAGCGCAGGATGCCATCATATGAGCCTGTCAAAATGCCTGCACTGCTGTTGCCCTCCACAGCGGACACCCTGCAGGGAGGCAGCTGTCAGACGGTGCCGTCGCTGTGCTGCATGCCAGACAATGCTCAGGTGAACGGAGTCTAACCTCACCAGTCATCATGGGGCAGGCTGGTGTCAGGCTTGGGTGGAGCCACCGCTCTGAAGTACTCCAGTTCCAGCACACGCTCCTGCAGCAGGCATGGCAGCTTGTGGGCAACTGTGGCACTTCATAAACAGATTGAGTTACAGTCAGGACAGTGGAGTACTCTACACTGGACAATACAAGCAGGCTTGTGATTTGCATGCCCACCATTGACAGCCCTTGCCCCAGCAGCATCTCCTCCAATGGCTGCCGCACAAGTTCGCCATTGAGCAGGAAGTCAAAAGGCTGCGCTTGATCTGCATGAGCACGCACCATTCACACTTGTGCAGCAAGCACAGCCTTCAGGGACTGCAGCTGGGCACCAGCTGCTTTGCTGTAGCTCAAACCGCTTACCCAAGTTGAGCAGGCCATTGACAACCTGGGAGAGGCCAAGCCTGGTCAAATCTGAGGGCACAGTCTGCAGCCAAACCGGAAAGCCTCTGTCTCATCGGCCAACATGATCACAGAGATGAACGGTCTCTTAGACGGCCGAGTAGTCACCACTGAGGCGGCTGGTACATGAAATTCAGGAGGCAGCTTGGTTGTAAAGTTTACAGCGATCTGGCTAGCTGCTTGAGACATGTTGGCCACAGATGCCGGCATACTGTTCGCAAGAAGATAAATCTCACTGGTGCCAGATGAGAGGTGAGGTGATTGACCATGAACCATGTCTTACATGCAGCAACGTGTGACACGCTTGCCCTGTACTGGTTCTGCTCATTGACTGAAGACCTCTGTTGTACAGTGCACCGTGGCGTCTTCAAGGCAGGCTGCGTGGTCTCACTTTGCTTTGAGGCCAACAGTGCCCCTGGTCCGTGGCACCATCAAATCCTTGGACTTGAGGTTTGTGGGGATGCAGCCTGAAAAACTCCACCCCTGGAGTGAGCAAGTGTCAAGGGAGTCAGTACTTGAACAAATGCCATGTCCACAACTTTGTAGAGATGTAATCTGACCTTGACATACATCAGACCCTGCTTGCGCCCAAGGCTGACTATTTGGACCTGCAGAAGGGACATACAGATGGTGAGCATGTGTTCGGAGTGCAGCTCTGACGGTGTAGGTGGCACCTACACAACCGTGAGCATGCTGCGCACAGCAGCGGCTGCACAACAGGGACCAGGCAGTCTGCTGCTTAGTGTGCAGCTCAGCATCGCGTGAATCAGTGCTGCAGAGTGGTTGGCATGCATGCGAGAGTGCGGCTGTGCTCTCGTGCAGGGAGGACCCATGGGCACAGACTCACATCCATTCCATTGAACGGCTTGTAGGCAACTAAGTTCTCAGCGTCTCCCTTCTCTAAGAGGGACTTCAAGTTCTTGCCCAGGACCTTCCCCTGCTCCGAGGCCAGGTATCCCTGCTTGACCTCCTTGACATCGTTACAGTCCCCGACGGCCCACCTGCAGGGAGCCATATATGTGACTGAGCATGTCTCCATTGAGCAGGACCCTGATGTAGGGCACACTTCACGACATGTTGACAAGGTCGTTGTACTTAGCAGGAGTAAGCACAGACTGCTGTGTTGCTCAGATGAAGACGGCGTGACAAGGTAAGCTGGCCAGTCTCGGCAGGTGCGGGCAGCAATCAGGCAGTGGAATGTGTCACAGCAGCAGGGGTCAGCAAGTTGCCATGCTGCCAGATATGGAGCGGCCCACCAATTGGAGTGGCCCTTGACCCGCAGGTTGCCTTCCACCTGCAATGCAGTTGCGTCCAGCTTCTCTGCATGCTCAAAGCAATGCAGTGTCATTGCTGCAAAGGACGAGAGGCAGGCACCATGTCAATGTGGCAATCTGGGGCGAGTGCCCTGGTCAGCCAGCACATGCCTTGATCAGCCCCTGCTCGTTCAGAATCTCTGGGTGTGCAGCCTTGATCCAGCCAGTGGCCAACTGGTTGCCAGTGCACCTGCGAGGGGAGGGAGAGCGTTGCGTCAACTGCTCAGGGTGCACTGCAGCACATCTGCAGGGACAGATGTGATGAAGGAGCCATCCACCCTCCACACCCTGCACAGTGTGCTCTACGCTCAATAGGGCTGGTGCCCCAGCAGACCACTCAGCTGAGTGGGGAGCGCTACACAGGGGGCCATTGCAGGCGGCAGGTGGTGCTGCACAGCAGGCCAACAGAGCAGCAGTGGGCAGGCCCTTGCACGCAGGCTGACTGCTGTACAGACATGCTGACACAGGCACTTGCAGGACTTGCAGGACACATGCAGTCTGCACCAGAACACGTGGTCTGCTGGCAGCCGCTCCTGGCCCTTGACTGTGTTGTAAGCTGTGCTGCCGCTGCTCTCCACCCTGTCGTTCAGAATGACCTGCACACCAGGAGCAAGGCTGCCCCAATCCTGATGAGCTTGACGGCAACAAGTTGTGCAGGGCAAGCAGGAGCCAGCAGTGGTCCCACATGTGATGAAGCTGTGCAGAGCCAGGACATGCAGGCAATTGACGGTGATTGCCTTCAAGGCATGCAGGGCAAGCAGCCTATCAAGTGCGTGGTAGCACCAGCCCTGTGCAGGACGTGCTTGGGCCAGCACACCTTGACGCCCTTGCTGGTGAGGAAGTTGAGGGCTTTCTTCCCATAGGCTGCCCCCTTGGGGGCCAGCAGGTAGGCACCAGAGTGCACCAGAGTGACCTTTTTGTCTGGGTAAGCTGTGATGATCTCTGCTGCAACCTCCACACCTTGCAGGGCAGGGGCAGGCTGCATCCACAGCTGGTTGTGACGGCCTGCTGGGCCACCTCAGCATGTGCTGAGGAAGTGGCATGCTGAACCTGAAGCTTTCAGCGCTGCGCGCTGTAGGACTTGTACCACGCACAGCACACAGAGTCAGGCTGCACCCAAAGCTGCTCAGGGCCTGCTGGGCACATGCAGCGGCTGGACAGGTGCAAACCTGCGAGTGCTGATTGCCGATGCTACCAAAGCGGCTGAGCATCGCAGTACACAGGCAGGGTACGACTGCTGGCCTGCTGGGGTGTGTACAGCAAGTGAAGCCCACCTGTGGGGCCGCCCCCAACCACCAGAACGGTTTTGGAAGCTTCCACTTTCTCACAGGAGGCCTGCAGAGTGATGGCACCAGCCGAGCTGCAATTCGGGCACACTTTGCTCTCACAGAAGCACCAGTCTGCAGAGTGGTGTCACCAAATAACGCTGAACAACAGTGGGGGCCACCTGCAGGCTGTGCAGCAACAGACAGCGTGGACTGCAGGGCGGCTTTGCGGCCTTGCAGCTGGGGTCGAGCCTTCTGCTCAGCAATGCCATTGGGCAAGCACAGACGGCAACCACCTTCAGAGTGGCTCTGCGTTCCTGCAGGGTGACGTCCGTGCCCTTTCCAGCCGCGCCGCCATTCAAGGACCCCACAGCAAAGACCAGGTGGTCATAGGGAACCTCCCTCCCGTCCTTGAGCTGCACAGCCTGCCCAGTGATGGCCACTGTCTCTCCCACAATCACCTTGCCACCGACATTGGGGATGTCCTGCATGGCAGACAATAGCTGTGAGCAGGGTGAGCAGTCAACGGGACGCTTGCCAAGTTGGAACAGGGTTGCAGTCAGAGCCCAGCACAGCAATCCAGTCCAATTCAGCCCCAGGGTGCGTCAGGACACCCTGGATGGCACACAGGCGGCCCAGCAAATCGTGAGGCGCCAGCAAGAAAGCGCCAGCGGCGGGCCCTGCCTTGTGAAGCTGGGCAGGGCTGCAGCCATGAGGCGCCTGAGCACCAGCAACAACCTGGCTGTAGCGGGAGCCTGGCACTAGGCGCAAGCAACTTCAACACGCAGCAGCCAATGCTGTGCGGCAGCCAGAACCCACTTCAGTGCTATGCTGCAGCAGGAATCCTTGGTCCCGCCAGGTGGCCACCCACCTGATGTGGGGCCAGCGTGGAGTCTGCCAGGTCAGGGTCTACACTGCCCGCCCTCACAGCCGCCCAAGTCACCTCAAAGAAGTCCTTCCTGCAGCATGAAGTGGTACGTGCGAAGTGACATGCTGTTCATAGCCATGACGTCATCAGGTGCTACAACAGGGGATGGCTTCTGCTGAGCAGACTGTCAAGGCCTTCATTCCAGACATTACAATGCTAGCAAGTCGTGGGCCCCGGTCTGGCCACATGTAGATAATCTCCCACCAATTTGGCATTGACATGAGGAAGCAGCTGCTTAGCCGGCTGCTGCCACACCTGTCTATCAGCTGGACACTTGCTGCTGGTCCCAGGGCCTGGGCCACACCAATTCCTGCATGACTGCAACCAATGATGACCACCTTCGTGCTCATGGTGCTCTGGGATGTTGATCACGAGACGGAGATGGAAGTGGTAATGACAGAAGCAGGTGGCTAATCAGCAATGCTCAAGGGACCCTGTTGAGCTTGCTTGGGACAATGCTTCACGTTATGGAGATCTTATATTACGGTTTCTACAGTCATATGAGTTTGCAAAACTGGATTTTACTGATGTACCAAGTTGACCATCTCCCTTTCACTGTTTCCACTGGATATTGAGGGATGCTGAGCCCCACATCCTTCAGCATGTACTGGCTTGATTTGTCAGAGCCAGCCATTCTCACCCAGCACCATCCCTCCCGCATAGCCCCTGCACCTGGTGCTCTCTCAGAGGTGCCACAGCATGACAGCAGGCATCCACATTGCTCATGGAGAGCTCCCCAGGGCCTGCAGGGTGAGGGTTGCAAACGTGCTGGAGAATGGCTCCCCAGAACCCCATCACCGGGCTGCCAGCCTCGCTCTCACAACTTGCACCTTTTCAAAGTGCTTGATCCGCACACATTCACATCTGCCATTCAAATGAAGTCCCCCCTCTATTCCCTGCAGGGATCAGCGCGGGAGGCTTGGAAGGAGAGCAAGCGCATCAGGCGGCATGCCAGGGTGCTATGGCTGATTTTTACAGCTTGGGTGAGTTGGCTTCGGCAGCATGCTGGAGCTTGGGGTGGAGCTTGGAGCCGCGCAGCTCATTCAGTTTCAGAGGACTTCCCAGCTCAACACTGATGCCAAATGCCTGCAGACCCTTTTTCAAGTGGGAGGGAGCATTGCCAACGCGTCCAGGCCGGCCAGCCACAGTGGCTTTGCATGTGAGTGTGACAAGCAGTGCTCCGTCTTACGCACTGCCTAAGGCAGCCATGCCTGCCCCATCACCATACTTTTCAGCCTGCATGCCACTGCTCCACCACCAAACCCCCGTTGACCTGCAGCCTTCCTGCTGTGGGGCTTCCAGAGCGACCACAACAAGGCAGCCCAGGTGGCGCTGCTGTTGGTGCCCCGCCTGCTCATCGTGATTGTCAGCTACCTGGCCACCTCTTCCTTCCTCATGTGGATCATGTTTCACAAGGAGGAGCCCAAAGACTGGAGCCTGTCTGACTTCATGGATGAGGCTGCCTACCCCTCGGTGAGCTGCCTCTGGCCTGTGCATCAGCGCCCCCAACACTCCCACTGCCTACATGGCAGACGCCATCCATCACGCATCCAGGGCGTCCTCAGTGGACTGCGCACTGATCACACTATGCGTCTGCCTACGGTGCACAGCCCCTGACAAAATGCTTGCTGATCTCCTGCCAGGCTCATCAGACTGCCCACACCATTGACAACATGCATGTTAAAGATCCACAGTGCCTCGGCATTCCAGTATCATATGGTACAACAGCCCCCACGACCAGCGGCTCTTGCCTGCAGCAGCCGCCGGCTACGCTCATGAGATTCAAAGCTCTAATGTTCCCGTCTCCCTCCCCTGCAGGTCGACATCTTCCTGCCCCGCTATAAGGAGCCTTGGAGCATGTACGGCCCAGTGGTGCAGTCAGCCCTGGACCTGGACTACCCTCCCAGCAAGCTCACTGTGTGGGTGCTGGATGACGGCCGCAAAGAGTCTGTGCAGGAGCATGTCAAGGTGCGGCAGGCCTGCATCGGCCCGCCCGCCACATGCATGCAGGTGTTGCTTGGCAGCTGTCTCTGTGGCAGCATTGGCTGCCTGCACTACCTCCGGCACATGCAGACATGGTCATGTTTGTGGTGCCGCCCTGAGCAGCCTGGCTGCCCTGCCCTGCAGACCCTCAACTTCAGCAGCGGTGCCAAGTGCATGTACCTGCAGCGCCCCACTGGCAATGATGGCAAGGCTGGCAACCTCAACTATGCATTCAAGCGCTCCTCTTCAGACGTCGTTGCTGTCTTCGACGCTGACTTCATCATCAAACGCCACTTCCTGATGTGCATGCTGCCCCACATGCTGGAGCCCACCTACGAGAGGCCCTTTGAATACAGACTCGGCCGCTGCGGTGAATGGCTCAGCCTCCTCGCTGCAGTCTGGACGGTCCTGCAGCACTTGCACCGCGTCCGCTGCCGACCAGCTTCAGCTGAGAAATTGTGCCTGCTGAGAACCATTGCCAGTACCACATATTGCTTGAGCACCTTTCTGCCACCCAACTCTACCCTGAGAGCCACTGTCTGCCCGCTGGTGGCATAATGTTGCAGGCCTGCCAGGCCTGCTCGACTGCACTGAACCACTCTTGTCCTGCTGCTGCAGCCATGGTGCAGGCCAGCCAGACCTACTACAATGCAGAGAACCTGGTGGTGCGCCTGCTGGACGGCGCCCTGTTCCTGGCAGTGCAGCTGTGGACCCCTGCCATGAACAACTTCGGCATTGTGCACTGCTTTGGCTCAGGCTACACCATGCGCCGCAAGGCCCTGGAACAAGTTGGCGGCTGGAGCACCTATTCATAGTGAGCCTTAAGCAGTGGTTGGCAGGGCAGCACTGTATTGCTGACCTCGTACAACAGAGCTATGACTTTCACCTTGACAGTTGCACCTTAACAGTGGCGTAAGCGTGCATGCACTGCACAGGGTGCACAGCCCAGAAGGCTTGCTGACAGCTGTGCAGCAACCAGTTCAAAGCCTCTCTCAATCGTCTGCTATGTGGCATGCTGCACTTAACAGCCCCCTTGGCCCCTGTGCAGTGCCATGGAGGATGTGCCCACCACCCTGGAGATGCACCAGAAGGGCTGGGTCACCAAGGCAGTTGATGTGAACTACGCAGAGGGCTTTGCACCAGACAACCTTCCGGAGCTGTATGCCCAGCGGTGAGCTCCTGCACTTAGCCATGGAGTTTCCTGAATGTGCAGCAGCATCCAGCATGCTGTGCCTGTGGGCTGGCAGTCACCATGCCAGCTGTCCTTTGCAGCAGCAGTCAGGTGCTCTCTCAGTCCTGGCTGCCGGCGCGCTCCGCCCTGTGCCCTCTGCTGGCCGTCTTGCACCTGCTCTGGGGGCACATGCTGCTGCAGGCTGCTGCCTGCCCAGCCTGCGGCAGCACCATGCCCAGCATGTCTTGCTAGCCCCTTTGTGCACAGTCGCGAGGGACACACTACTGCAAGCTGCGTTGCACTGTAAGCCATGGGCAAAGCCACACTAGCTGCTGCCCTGCCACCATGTCTCTGTGCTGCTCCAGGCTGCGTTGGAATGTGGGCCATGTGCATCTGTTGTGCTACTACTTCCCCTGGCAGAGGGAGGACCTCACCTTCACCTGCAAGGCCTCCTACATCATCGGGTACTACGCCTGGGCCCTGGCCCAGCTCATGATGGGCATCCTCGGCATTCTCATCTTCTCCTGGATTGCATTCCGTGAGTGCCACCTCGCGGACTAGTATTGGCTGCGCACCTCTGCTGCTGTTGCCTGAGCAGTCCACCCGACTACTACCTGTGTATGCTTTGTGGCCCATTGTGTGTCCAGGCTGCTTCTGCCTCAGCACCCATGTCTGGCCTAGCTTGCACAATCAAGCCTGGGTTTGCACCCCCGCACCACCTTCCCGGTGTGCCCTTGGAGTACTCATGCAAGCCCAGTGGTCACTGCTCAGATTGCCCATGCTCACTGTTGCTGCCTGGCTGCCTGCAGAGGCCTTTGCCGGAAAATACAACTCCCAAGGCGCTGCCACCTCCCTGGGCCAGTTCTTCGCTGCCTACTTCAGCCTGTTCATAATCCTTCTGCTGCCCAAGTGCTCCCTGCGCATGAAGGTGGAGAGCATGACCTCCATGCTCTGCTTCCTGCCGGTGAGGTGGCTGCCGTTGCTGACCAGTCATCGCCGCCTTGGTGGATGCCATGCTGCTGTGCACGCAGCAGAGCTGCATGCCCTGTGTTTCATTTTTAACTTGGCAGTACGGCGGTGCATGGGTACAGCAGGACTGCTTGCTGCTCAGCGCAGCTGCTGCCCAGCTGCCATCAGCATTTGAGCTCCTGGTGCTGCCAGTCGAGTGCAGCCTAGCTTCCTCTTCTGCATCTGCTGGTCGATGTCTGTGTCCAGGCTCAACTAAGTTCTGCCCAGCTACCTTTACTGCTTCGGCCGCCTGGTGGACTTGTGGGTATCCACTTTGTGCAGATGAACTGCTGGATGACCCTGAACCTGTTCATGGGACGCGTGCACCCCAAGCGTGAGGGAGCCTTCAAGCTCAAGCGCTCCTCTGAGGCCCGCGGCACTGAGCCCATGATGCCCCCGGTGGGCTGGGCCAACATCGCCATCACAGTCTTCTTCACAGTCCTGTACTCCATCCTGATGGTGCCCCGCGTCGGCATCGTGCACCAGCCCAGCTCCTACGTCGTCCTGGGCACCCAGATTGCCTTTGTCTGGTGAGCAGTTTCATCTGTCTTGCTTCTTACTCCAGCTGTGTTGCTCCTCACATGCATGCAAACCTCCTCCTCATCTGCAGTCAGACAGCCAGCAGAGCGCATCTTGCGCTGGGGCACCCCTTAGCTGTGCACCTTGCCCGCCGCCACTTTGGCCTGTGCTGGATGTGGAGCGCCTCACTCTGTCTGCAGGTTCTGCAACTGGCCTGCCATCTGGTACCTGCTGACCAAGGTGTGTGGCATCCAGTCTTTCAAGTTCCAGGTGAGGCCCAGGCAGCTGCCAGCAAAGTGCGGGTCACCCTGGCCGCACCTGCTGGCAGTGACACCCACGTGGCAGCCCTTTACGGCTGCACTGCCGCCCTGTGCCTGGACATCCTGCACCCTGCGTGTTGCGCTCAGCAGCTGCCCTTTCTTGGCATCGTCTCGCACACGACTCCTCCTGTGCTGACTGCAGCCCCCTCTGCATGATGTGTCCTCTCTGATCAACCGCGACCCACACATCGAGCCCGTCACCATCTCCATGGGCAGCGAGACAAAGAACAAGGTGGCAGACGGCGACGACGAGGTGCTCAAGAGCATGGGGTACGTGCCCACATCAGGGGGGAAGGGCAAGAGTGTCAGCCTGGACATCGAGGGAGACATCTCCTCTGAGGAGACTCGCAAGGTGAGCGCCAGTTGCATGCACGTACACGCCAACTGGACTGGGTCCGCTGCCATGTGTGATTCGGCCTGTCGCCTTGGCTGCTGTTTGAGCAATGTGGCGCTGCATGTGGGGCCATCAGTTCTCCAGCTGTGCGCGTGGCTGAGCGCCTGTGCCTCGACATGCATGCAGGTGCTGAAGGCACTCCGGCTAGGCACCTCTGGGGGCAGCAGCAGCGGCAGTGACAATGGCAGCCCTCGAGGCAGCCACGAGGTGGCAGACGGCATCCTGGACACAGCCTACAGCATCGAGTCCTCGCGGCCCATGCTGGAGCGAAGAGGCTCTGAGCTTTTCCGCATCACAGAGCACGCCTCCGCAGAGGAAGAACAACAGTGAGGGCCCCCGCTACGTCTGTGAGAGGTGGTTTGCTGGCTGCACCATCTGTCTCTGGCTGCAGCCTGTGCGCAACTTGGCTCCACTGGCTGCAGGCTTTCTTTGTAGCTGCACTCTGCCCCTGTCGTAACTGCCTACCACTTATGCTTTGCCGCCTGCATATGCTGCCTTTTTTGGCAGTTGCTGATGCCAGCCCACCCTTACTGCAGGTCTCTGGTCCCATCATCATCGCCTGAGCCAGCATCAGTGCCACTCGGCCCCACAAAGCCAGATCAGCTGCCAGTGCGTGGCGTGCGCATCTTTTGAAAGACACATACGCAGCCACCCTTTGTCATCCCTTCTTGACCACCCATCCAGCTAAACTTAACCTGTGCAGGCATGCACCACCATGCAGCTACATGAAGTGAACCTTCTGCATCAGCCTGCAAGCAAGCATGCTGATCCCTCCTCAGTGACCACCTCTGCCGAAGAGCTGAGCTTGACTCTCTTCCCCAGGGCATTGTGGATAGCATGTAGGCGTCCAATGAACAGTGCTCTGTCCTGCTTTTCTTGACTTCACATGTATCATGCACCGCAATGTAAGAACCTCTCTCTCCATTGCCCAGTCCTTTTGTTGCTAAGTCTGAATCTTGACTTCCAACCTCACATGATCTGGTCTTGGTGGGTCCTGAGCCAAGGGTTTCTTCTCGTCCAAGACTGTGCACTGTCACACGCACCTGGCATGCATAATGGTAAACACCATTATGGCTCTGCCAGCTCCCTGTGTTCTTCATGTTGCTACCTGCTTGCTATGCAGACCAAGCACTCATGCATCACCAGTGCTGCAGGTGCGGCAGCACATGCCGTGAGGGGCACAGGGCAGCTGGCACTGATGAAAGCCGGGTTTTGCTCCTCAGGCTTCCTCACCAGCTTACTGCTTGCAACTTGTGCTTGCGAGCAACTTGTGCTTGCGCTGCAGGCAAGGCTCACATCAAGGCCTTGCTGTTGGCTGCCTGCTGCACCCCGACTCCTTTGGCTGCAGCCTGCAAGGCCTTGCTTAGGTTGATCAAGCTCTGCCACAGGGGCATGAGCCATGACTCAACATTGTTGTCCTTGCTGCAGTTCCCCTCAATCTGTGCCCAGCTGTAGAAGCCAATGCCAGCACCGCAACCCTGGTGAACCAGGCTGGCGCGCTGCGCACTGTGGCCATCACAAAGTACAGGGCTGGCCATTTGTGCACACCATCCGTGCCAGCAATTGCCATGGAGGAGCTGACTTTGGCTGAGGTGCATGAGGCCATGCTGGCAGGCAGGCTCACCTGCTCACAGCTGCTGCAAGGGTACTTACAGGTCAGTCTGTGCTGGCATGCCAAGTTGGGGCCTGTCAGGCCGCCCGCAGAAGGGAGCTGCAGCAAAGGCCGTCAACCCCCGGCATGCATGCAAACCCTGCAGGCCTCAGCGTTGCCAACCAGGCCGTGCAGTGCTGATGACATGCTGTGCTGGCCCCCTAGGCTGACCTTGACTCATGGTGCTGCAGCTGCTGTCCATCTTGAGTGGCAGCCTGCCCATGCCACCTCTGTTCTGCATGCCCGTGCTCGTCAAGGACAACATCCAGGCCACCCCTGGCATGGCAACTACCGCAGGTGGGTGTGTGCCATGCCAGCTGCCCAATCTCCAAGCTGCACTGATGCCCCGGCCTGCCTACCTGCATGGGCTGCTGAGCTGCTTGTGCCCTGATCCTCCCGTGCCCCTCTGCAGGATCTGCTTCTCTCCTGGACAATTTTGCCCCTGAAGATGCACATGCGGTGGGCAGAGCCTGCTCAGACTGCTGCAGCTGGCTGGCGTGCCATGCCATCACTGCACCTGGCCCCATGTGCAGGTTGGGCTGCTGCGCTCAGCTGGTGCCCCGGTGCTGGGCAAGGCCAACTGTGGTGAGTTCATGTTTGACCCAGATCAAACAGTTGGCTCAGCCTTCGGCGCCACCAGGAATCCCTATGGTCCAGATCACACCACAGCAGGTGCGGTGTGAGTGCAGCTGCCTGGACCAGACGCCACTGTACTAGCACAGGCCAGCATGGCTGCAGGCTCAACTGGCGGCCCGGCAGCTGCTGTGGCTTCTAACTTTGCCCTTGCGGCCATAGGCACCGACACTGGTGAGGAGATGGTCTCATGTATACTTGACGTTCATAGACTGTGGTGAGAGGGGCACTTGTCTGCCTGCCACCAACTGCCTGCAGGCAACAGCATCAGGGGCCCAGCTTCCCACTGCAGCGTGGTCGGCCTGCGCCCGACCATGGGACTGACCAGCCGCACAGGTGTGGTGCCAAACAGGCAAGTGTGCCACCTGTCAAGCAGCCTCATTGGCAGTCCAAACCCAGTCACAGTGGCCCTGCTAGCTGCCTGCATAGGCTGAGGCAAGGCGCCTGCACAGCTGCTGTACAGGTCAGCTGCCAGCCTAAAAGATCTTCGCACTATTGGGATTCATTGCTTTGCTTGTGTGCAGGCTGAACAGGGACACACTTGGCCCCGTTGCGCGCACTGTGCAGGACCTGACACGCATTCTGGACATTATTGCTGGCTATGACGCTGGGGACCCTCTGACAAGGCTGAGGCTGCAGGCAGGGCTCAGGCTGCGGACACATGGCATGTCCCCTGCACAGTGTGGCACTCCCTGCGGGAGATCCCTCTTGAGGTCGCATGCCTGGCCATGCTGTGGCTCAGGTGTCAGGGCCAGGGTTCCTGGCGTTGCTGCTCTGTCATGCCGCACCTGCTGCACACGTCCTGGTCTGGCTTGCAGACTGCAGTGGCCTGTGGTGCAGTGATGATGCTTGGTATGGTGCGCCGCTGTGCATCGCCTGCAGGGCTTGCAGCACCTGACAGCAGCTGCAGCAGCACCAACTCCTTGTGTTTGCACACTCTTGGATAGGAGGGGAGAGACTGCTGGCAGCTCTCTGCTGTTCTGCAGCGGTGCCATTTGCCCAGCAATGCATCCTGCTGCTGAAGGAGGGCTTGCAGCATCTGACAGCGGCTCGGTGGCTGTCTTGAAGTGCAGCAGCAACCTACTCTGCTGCTGGAGGAGGGGACGCCGCACCTGACGCTTGCTGTGCTGCAGCAGCCCAGCCTTCCGAGCAACTACTCCCAGTGTCTGGATGAGGGAGCCCTGGAGGGGGCAGTCATCGGAGTCTTTGACAGCATAGCATACCAGCCGCAGGCAGACTGCGAGGTGCAGAGCATCTTTGAGGCAGCCCTTGCCCAGATGGACAATGAAGGTGTGGTGCCCAGCCTCTGTGTGTCGAGTGAAGGTTGCATGACAGGCTGCAGCCAGCACCCCCGGCCAGGCCCTGGTGGCAGGGCTGGCAGGTTCGGCGCAGGTAGGTGCTGCCTGTGGAGTCCACAAGGAGCTCCCTGGGAGGCCGGTTTGACCACCAGGGGCAGTCAACCTCTAAAACCTCTGTGGAGTGGGGATGCTGCCTGCAGGGGCCACCCTGGTACGCAGCTGGACCATCAAGGGCAACAGCCTGGGGCTGGACTGGGACGCCAGCAGGGACGGGCAGGGGCCCAACTCTGGGTGCGTGCAGGCTGGCAGCATGCTGGCACGCAGCATCACTGGCCGACTGCAGCCATCTAGTCTGTAAGCTCCACTTTGCTTTGGCTACAGACGTGTTCTGCAGTCAGCACAAGGCCACCGCGAGCTCACCTCCACGCCGTCCTCGCAGATTCTGGAATGTTGAAGGGGTCTGGGCTGACCTGTGGAGTTGCGTGGGCGCCTTCCGCCATGACCTGGACAACTGCCTTCAGAGCACTGATGTGTCGCTGCAGTTCAACAGCCTTGAGGTGAGGGCCTGTGGGGGCTATGCAGCACGCTCCACTTGAAGAGCTGACGTGCAGCACAAAGCTGCAGCCCACACGGAGCGGGCAGCACCATCACACTCATGCCATTCTGTGTAGCAGCCTCTCAGGGCGCTCAAAAGCTCCCCCAGCCCCAACCTCATGCTGGTTTGGAGAGCAGCCTCTGCTCTGCAGTTCTGTGTAGCAGCCCCGAGGGGGATGCACGCAGCCTCTAGGTGCAGTTGCATGCTGTCCACCTCTGGCAGTGCGTGTCACATCATAGGTCCACCTTGAGACTAATCACGTGCTGCCCATCAGCTCTTCATGCAGCGCGTGCTGCGCAGCGGCCTAGTGGGGTCATGGTGGCTAGACTGGGTGTTGGAAGCAATGACACAGCATCGCCCCCTGGCTGCAGGGCAATCCCACCCTGCATGCCCGCAAGCTGCAGCAATGGGCTGCATGAGCATGGCGCTGCCTGTCAAATCCTGACTGTGCAACAGCCATACTCCTGGACCCCTCACCCCTGAGACCGCTGCCCAGTCGCCTCTGCAGGGGATTGTGGCAGCAGGGGCCTACCACCCAAGCATCTCCACGGACCTGCTGACCGCCCTCCAGGCGCCGTACAATGCCACCAGCCCTTCCCCAGCATCTGCAGCGGGAAGCCCCAGTGCCCTGTGTGGCTGTGGCAGTGTGCAGCAGGATGCCTGCCGCAGGGAGTTTCTGCAGGTGAGGCCCCTCTGGCAGACTGTGCAGGTACTTGGCTCTGGTGTTGTGCTGGGTGACCTGGTCCGCACTGGGGCGGCTGCAAAATTCAAGGTGGGCACCCTGGAGGTCATGCACTGCCTGAGGAGCTGCTGTTGCTGTGCATGTAGCAGTGCACCAGATAGCCTGACACCCTGAAGGACCGCTGGTGCTGTGCCTGCAGTGCCTTGTGCAGCCGATGGACAACACAGCGGCTGATGTAATTGTCTCCCCAACCTGGAGCTTTCCCCCACGCCTGCTGGGAGCTTCCAGCCTGCAAGATGGCAACAACAGTCCAGGTGAGCTTGCTCTAGCTACTCCAAGCTGCGTAGCATGCTCTGGGTTGTACAGAGCTGATTCTTGGCTATGACCAGATGCGCAACAGCGAACCTAGTTTAGCTTCATGCTGAGGCGCTTGTGTTGCTGCTCGTGCAGATATTGCACTCCACACCGGCACACCTGCCATTACAGTTCCGATGGGCTTCACTGCCCAGGGGCTGCCTGTTGGTCTGCAGCTCTTGGCGAGGCCCTGGGATGAAGGCACCCTTCTGGGCATCGCTTATTCATATGAGCAGTACTCAAGACAGCGTGCAGCACCTAAGCTGACGCCAGAGTGCACTGGGCCACTGATGCCAGCCATGTCCCCAGCAGTGGAGTCCTCAGGCTAAGCTGTGGCAGTGCGGTCCCTGCAAGATGGCACCTAGGCCAGGTGTGGCAGCCTCATGCTATCTCTGCTCGCCCAAGCTCCTGCTTCAAACACGTGTCCTTGCAGAGATTGACATATGCAGCCTGAGCAGAGATGCCTAGAAGGGCTTCCATCTGCTGCACAGAAAGTCAGCAACCTCGTGGCAGATGCACATCAAGACACAGGGCCACGCTGTTGGGGTTGAGGACCACGTGGAGAGCCTTTCTCAGCAACGGAATGCTCAACATGGGTGTACTGAACTGGACTGACACTTCATGAATTCGATGCGCTTTGTGCATTACTGAGAATGTCTCATGAGATGCACCAGGGCGGCATGCGACATGCAAGCAGAGAAGGGAGGCAAAATTTGAGATGGCATGCAGAACACTTCAGGAATAGTGCGCAGCCAAGGCAGGGGCAGCTGAGAAGAAGGAGGGGTCAGATGCTGCTGAAGAATGCTTCACATCATCGCATCTGGATGCAACGGTGAGGGTGCGGTCTCAGAGGACGGCACACAAATGAAATAGGACGTCATGGCTGCTCTGAAGCGGCGGCAGTACTGCTTGGGGGAGATGACTGTGGGCTCCTTGCCAGCCCCGCCCCCCAGGATCACTGAGGACTTGACCCACGTTTCCAGCTGCTTGTCCCAGGTGTACTGCAGGCAGGAGCATGCTGGGAATGACTGGCCGCGGTACTTGGACATGTCAAATTCGAGGTAAAAGAGGAACAAGACGATGCCTGCGTCAGCCTTGCAGCGCATGTGCCTGAGCTGCGGCCATGCCAGTCAGCAGGCGCTCGTGCAGTGGTGAAGGCATGCCCTGGCATCTAAGACAGTTCTGCAAAAGGTGTGGCCACAATGGGCACCAGCCCAGCCCACCTGCCGAACAAAGTCAATGATGCCAGCCACCAACACGTGGTTCTTCCGGTCCACCCCAACCAGCAGGCTGTAGTCCATCACACCAAGGCTGGCCAGGAAGGCTGTGTCTCGCCACAGCGCAGCTTGTAGGCGCGCATGGGCCGTTTGCTCCACCTGCACGCAGGGTGATGGGGCGAGGCAGTCAGAGGCTCACAGTAGCCTTTGACCTCGGCCGCTGCACACGCAGCAAGACACTCTGCACGCAGGCTGCATTCCTGGTGGAAAAAACCCCGAGGGGGGAAGGAGGGGAACGGGGGGCTCCACAAGCGAGCAGGGCGCTGGGCGCTGCAGGTCTGTGCACATATCCCTGCTGCCCCACTTCCCTGCCAGGCCCCACGCTTGGCACACCTTGCCGCACGTTGCAGACCACAACTGGTTGCCACACCTGGGAACTCACGCAGATGCGCTGCTGACAGCTTGCTGCTCTGCACAAGACGCAGACCAAAAGGCGCAGCCACTTATGGCCAGCTGCATGAGCGCGTGAGCTGGCACACCGGTGCCATGCCAGCGGTGCCAGGACTGGTCTGATTGGACGCACCAGCATGGGAGTATTCGGCTTGCTCTCCCACAGATTGGCATCCATGAGCATGTTGTCCAAATGTCAAAGGTCTCAGCCACTAAGAACATAAGCTGCCTGGCGACCACACCCACCAGACCAGGAGCCGTCAAGTTGCTCCCCCTCAAGTGGGCATCCATGAGCATGCTGCTGCCTGGCATCCACATCCAACAGACCCGGGGCCGTCAATTTGCTCTTCCTGGAAGTGGGCATCCCTGAGTACTCTGCCAGCGCCACCCAAGAGTCTCACGCAACCAGCCCTCCCCAACCTGTTGCTGCCGGTTGGCAGATAAGCCCCGCAAGAAGGCTACCGTCTCCAGCCAATATGGACAAGCCCTTACCAGCAAGGGAGCTGTCAGATTGCTCTCCCTCAAGTTGGCATCCATGAGCACGCTGCCGGCCACAGAGGGGTCCTCCTCAGACCAGCGGCTGCGCTCAGAGCCCTTAAGGTCATAGATGCGAGGGACATCCTGCCCGTAAAATATGTTCTCTATGATGAGGACGTCCATTGTGCCATCCTTGGCCAGGGGGAGCCCGCTCTGGTGGGCATGGAAATGCTTGATGGTCACCTGCAGGAGAATGGGATGGGAAGAGCTTGGCAGGTATGGGAGGCCTTAAAATGCGCAAGAGCATGCACTACGGCCTTGCAAACAATCAGAAAGGGCCTGCTCAGTGCCTACATCTGAGGAAAGCGCTTGACTGCCAGGCCCTGGCAAAGTGAGCTGTGTGACTTAAGTGCTGGGCCGCGGATGTGAGACAGCATCTGCATGTGGGGCCGGCTGACTGTTGCACTGCAAGTTCGCTGGCAGCGCAAAGAGGGCCAGGCGATCACAAGGGTGCAGGTGGGCCACCTGCTGGCGACACAGGGGTCAAGGAGGGGATGCACCATGTGGGTCTGCATGACACCAGAAGAGGTGGCGTGCAACACAGGCTGAAGGACCCTGCCTGTGTGGCCTTGCAGGGTTATTGCTGTAGGGGATGGAACTATGTGAGGCTGCATGACCCCAGCACGACTGGACCCTTGAGCTCCCTTCAGCATCGCCTAAGACTTCGTGCTCCACAAGATCACCCTGAAAGAGTCCCAGTAGCTGGCAGCCAAGATGAGAAGGCAGGTGTTCCTGCAGCATACCTGGAAGACGCCCAGCACCTTGGCCAGGCTGGTGTCATGCCCTTTCCGCCAGCAGTCAGCTAGGTATCTGCAGGCATGCGCAATGGAGCTTCAAGAAAGCTGCATGCCAGCCCTGTTCAACAGATACAGCCAGCACGCGCAGCACTGGCTCCTGCTGTGCCCAGGGCTTACAGAGGTGAAGCCAGAAGGTAGTCAGCATCTGCACTGCTTGAGCATGTCCAAGGTCAGCCCATAGAGCAGCTTGAGGCAAGGCAGTGCATGACAACAGTCAAGGTAAGGCACAGCAAAAGGCCCCTCAGCGCAGCCCATGAAGCAAGCCGGCGTAGGCTCCAGCGATGAAGTGCTTCATCCTATCGAGCGCATCAAGCTGCAACATATAGAAGTCTCAAAGAGGCCTGCTACATCATGACAACAGGGGCCAAGCCAGCCTGCTGACCAAATGCCAGGCCCACCTGAAGTAGACAGGAGCAAACTCCAGGAAGGACTGCTTCTCAGACTTGAGCAGCTGCTTGACCACATAGCGGTCGTCCCGCGTCTTGGCAAAGAAGGCAGAGCTCTTGCCGCCACGAGAGGACCACTTGCGGCAGCGCGCCATGGAGGCCAGGAAGGCTGCTTCGCCCCCCACCACACAGTGCCGCCGCAGCTGAGCGAACTGCGGGGCGTAGTAGGCAGTCGTCTGCAGCAGTAGAAATGCAGGTCAGGTCCAGGCAGCACAAAACGGCACCCAAGGTCACACAAGGTGGACAACTGACGCAGCTGAGCGTACTGGGGGCCATAGTGGGCAGTTGTCTGCAGCAGCAGGGACGCAACTGGTGTTGAGTCCCATGAGGTTGCAGCACAAGCCTCGGCTATCATCTTCACAAGCAGGCAAGTGCCCAGTGAGGTCTTTCCTCCATGCATACCATGCAGTGGCACAGCAGCTGTGTGAGTCTGAGTGCGTCAGGGCGTCATTTGCACCTGCAGGCAGCCCTCACCACGGGCGCCGAAGCTCAACCAAATTGGGAATGTACCCAGCAGGCACGCCAACACCTGATCCGCCAGGCACAAAGGCCCTGTGTGCATGCTGCAACATGTCTGCCGGGCCTCATGTACTGCAACTGTGTGGGACATTGTGTGCCGAAGCCTATGTAATTGCTTGCGGAAGTCTATGCAGTGCGCATAGACTTTGGCAGACATGCAGTGCATTCTTCGCCCCAAAACTCAGCTGCAGCAGCAATAAGTTCCCTGAACAGCTGCTTTACTGGACTGACTGCTTAGTGGGATCTATCACCCAGCAGGCGGCAAGTTCGTGCCAACCAGCAGCAGCGCGCTGACCAAGCAGTGCCCACTCCATCTGACCCAGACGCGCTCGGCCCTGCGGGTGCAGCCCACCTGGAACTTGGCTCGCGCCCAGGGCATGCCCGGCGCCTCGTCCTCCAGAGTGTGCCGGAAGTCCAGCTGCTCAGGACACAGCAACAGCTGCCACTCTGCTCCAATGGCATCATGCATGGCTGCTGCTGCCGCAGGCTTGATGGGGCTGTCGCCGGTGGCGTCGCCCGCTGAGGGTGGGTGCTTGGGGGGCAGGTGACCTGCGACCGGCCGCGGCAGGCTGGGGGCCGGGCTTGCGGCAACAGCCTCGCCGGTGACACGTGCCTGCGCTTGCCTAAATGACTCGGGACGGCCGAATTCCCGGAGTCCAGCATGACCTGCTTCCATGGCAGCGCCTGCCAGGTGTGGCGAGCCGTGCAGCTCGGCGTCGGTCTTGAAGCTGCCCAGCTCGCTCAGGGGGTGGTCTGCAACCCCTGCATACCTGGCAGGCGCGTGATCCTGGTCTGCATGGTCCCCAGCAGGCTGGCTGGCTGCCAAAGCAAATGGGCTCAGGCTAGCAGGGACCTGGTGCGTGGGGGGGAGCACCTGCCCCGCCGACGTGGTCAGAGAGGCCCCTGGCTGAAGGCTGCCAGGCTGAGCGCACCCAGGCTGCACAGGGACCTCAGGCGGCTCAGCAGCCCCACCACAGACCTGCCCCGCTCCAGCTCTGTTGGCAGGAGGTCGTGTGGGGCTTGCAGCACCCATCTCAGTGCTTGCTAGCCTGCTCAGCCTGGCAGGGCTGTGGCCCTGGGGCAGCGGGGCTGGAACAGTCAGCTGAGCAGCAGGCTGCGCAGCAGGCCTGACCTCCAGGCTGGAGCCTGACCGGCGCAGGTGGGCGGGGTTGCGGGGGCTGCCAGGACGGGAGAGGTGAGCCGCGGCTGCCTGCAGGCTGCCTTCACTGCCCCGGCTGAGAGAGTGGCCGTGGCCTGCAAGGCTACGCCCTGCACAACGCAGCAGCAGGAGCTTGCCAGCTGGAGCTTGCCAGCTGGAGCCAGGGACTTGCTGACTTGCAGTGAACCCACAGAGTGCAGTGCAGCTTGCTGCAGGCAGGCAGGCAGCTGCATCATGGGACAGCCCAGTGTCTGGGTCTCATGTCAGGCTGGGGCTGCAGCAGCTGTGGGCTCCATGGTGGAGGGTTCGGGCGGCAGTGTCAGGGGCAGACCCCACCTCGCTGGGACTGCATGGGCTCATCAGCCCAGGTGGAGGGCACGCTGTCCCCTGCCAGCGAAGCCAGGTCATGAGCGCTGCGCGCTGTGTGCATGTTGCGTGCCAGGGGCGCCCCCGGCTTGGGAGCGCCGTACAGCACGAAGGCCTCTGCATCCTTCAGAAACTTCTGGTAGGACCTGCACCCCAAGATGCCACGCTTCAGCAGCCTGACTGCGGTCTCAGGCCTGTGTGCTGCCGAGCCAGGCAGCACCCCAGCCATGAGGCTGCTGGTCCACCGTGAAGCAGAAACTGCCGCATGCTCTGACATGCCTCTGCGCTGCCAAGCCAGCGCCTCCATGGCCAGGCCATGAGCCTTGCCAGCCTGCTGACAGCAGTGCAGAGCATACAGGGGAGTTGCTGTTTGAGGGGCCGTCATATGCTTGTAGCAGGCATGAGTGTGGGAAACTGGCAGGCAATGTCGTTGCAGTGCCTCTTCATCTGCCTGCAGGGTGCAGCCTACCTTGTGGTTAGGCTGTAGGCCACCAGGGAGGTAGGCTCATCATCAAACACAGGCATGATAGTATCATCAACGCCTGGGGGTAGCAGTGCCCTGCCAGTCAGTTCCACCTGCACAGGTCAGTTACAAGGAGCCTGACAATCACAGCAACAGTAACAGTCCATGGGACAGCAGGTAACAGGCCTGTCATATGCAGATCCTGTTCCCAGGCTTTTGACTGGAACAGCAGGCAGATGTAATACGTCAAAGTGCAGCAAAAATCTCACTTTGCCGAAGGAGAGAGGGATGCAGCCTGGCTGCATGTCGGTACGCCGCTGGTTCCCTGAGCTTGACAGCATGATTTTGCTGATGTGGTCAGTGCTGATCCCTGGCGACGCCGCCTGCAGCGCAGCACTGCAGCTGGAGGAAATGTGTCCAGAAAAAGGGCCTGAGGGCACCAAAAACCGCTTCATGACCCGAGTGGCCAGCAGCTGCCATTCAAAGTGTCATCTCCAGCCCCCCATCCTTCTTCACAGTTGTGCAGAGCACCTGCTTGAGGCAGAAAGCACAGCAGCTGGCCATCACGCCCCCCTCCTCCCCGCAGGCAGGGTTTAGACAGCTGAGATGACACCAGAGACCAGCGAGCAAGACCTGTAATGGGCTGGGGCTCACCAGTGCAGACCCGTTCATCATGGTCTGAGTGCTGGAGGCAGGAACCTGGCGCTGCAGGAACTCCTGCACAGCCTCTCGAATGACATCTGCATTGACCACAGTTGCCCCGCTGGAGGGGTTGGCCGCCTCGCGGCCCCCGCCGCCGCCAGCCTGGCCTGCCTGCTGCACAATGGCCTCCCAGTCGTCAAAGTGGGATAGGAGGTTGGAGGCGGTGCTGGTGTCGTGCTGCAGGCGGTCAAAGTGCTCCGCGTCAACAGGCTGCCCGGCCTGCCCAGCTGGCTGAGCGGCGCCCTGCACCCAGATTAAGGTGAGGTGCTCCTCTGCTGCTCAGGGTACCAAAGCTTGAGGTGACAAATGATGGTTTGAAGCCCCTCTCTGCTGCCTCTGCACAACATGCGCCCTGCAACAGGTCAGCACAACCCCATTTTCTTGAGGCTTCCAGTGTTCCCCTTTAGGGCAGTGTTATGTCTGCGGTGCAGGGCATTACCTGATTGCAGGTGTGCTTGACCAGCAGTTCTCAAGCTTTCTTAGTGGCTGTCGCCGCCATGCGCTGCCTGCAAATGCATACGCAGGGGACACCCCGCAGACCTGTGGCAAATACTCCTCCTCTCCCGACGCCTGCTCTTGGCAAGCTTGAGCATTGCCGGCTGTGATCGTAGGAGCTGGCCCTTCACGAGCCGCAGCGCTGCTCTCAGTCAGCTGGACGCCGCCACCAGCCTCAGCTGACATCAGGTGCCTGCTGGTGCCCCTGCCCACCTCTGCAGCGAGGCAGGGGCCCCCTGCAGGCTCCCCTGCTGCCGCCACAGTGCCAGTGGTCTCATTGGAGCTCCTGCCAGAGTATTCCTCCTGCTGCTGATCCAGCTGTGCCCCCCGCTGCGGCGGCGGCTGCTGCAGCTCGGCGTGTTCGGCCCCCAGGGGCTCAGCGCCCTCCCGTGGCCCCCACTTGGTGCCTTGAGAGACCTGTTGGGCTGCGCAGTGCTCAGCCTCAGCCGATTGGGGTTCTGGCTGGGCCACCTGCTGGCCAGGCTTCTGGTCTGGACCTGTAAAAGTGTGCTCAGCGGCCTGCAGAAGGGTGACCTGCAACCGTCAGGGTACATTACAGCAGCGCCAGCCTTGCCCAGCATCAGACGAAGCTGGTGTGGCACGTGTCTGACATTGAGCCCCAGCTTTGGCAGCGTCCTGTTCCTTGGCCTGTCATATGGCAAACCCAACATCCAGATCCTTTGGGGAGCTGCAACAGCGTCCCCTTTTTGTGGAAGCCTCCAAATGCTGCAAACTCATCTGGCAGAGGGCAGCCTATGATATGGAGGTGCTGCTGTGCATACCTGCTGAGCGAGCTGGGGGATGGCGCTGCCAAGCGCCTGCAGAGCGCGGAAGCGCGGGCTGGTGGGCTGCAGCGTGCAGCGCACGCTGCCAGCTGCCTCGTCCACCTCCACCTCCAGCAGGATGGGCTGCAGCCGAGAGGCCACACGGGAGGGCAGGCGCCGCGGGCCCTGCAGCCAGGAACAACCTGAGAAGACAGAGGGAAGATGTGTGCACACCAACAGGCAGCTGCAGTTGTTCGAACACACAGGCGGGGGCGCAGCCAGCCCTGCAGCTGCAACGAGCGCTTGTCAGGGGCAAACATGTACATGGACAGCTGCCTGATGCACTGCTGCGATGTGGAGAAGCCGTCGTGCAGGTGCGCAGGCAGCATGCTCGCTTTAAAGTCGAGCAAATGAGACTTGAATGGGATGCAAGACCATGGGGTGCTTGGTGGACTTCTATGGAGGCCCCTCATGTGCTGTGAGGGTGAAGGGTCGCAGCAGGAGAGCGGCACCAAGAGCTGCACAGCAGGGTCCTCTGGTGGAGTGCCAGCTCTCCAGGACAGCAAGGCTGCAGCACGGCCATCCACCCCGTGGGCAGCCCACCTGCCCGCCCGGCCGCGCAGCAGCCAGCCACTGCAGGGTACGCGCGCGGTTCTCCAGGGCAGAGGCTGCGTAGCGGTGCATGGCGGCCGCGTGGGACAGGCTGCGGCTGTTTGCGGGCCCTGCGGCTCCCTGCTGCCGCGTCTCCCACTGTGCGGCCAGGCGGGAGACCTGCCCTGCAGGCAGTGCATCCCAAAGGGCTCCGTGTGCTACACACTTTCCATTGGCATGACACCTGCCCTGCAGGCACCTGCATCTCAAACAGCTCCGTGTGCTACTGGCTTTCCACTGGCATGACACTGACGCTGCAGACAAGTCCTTTCAAGGACAGCATGCTGCTGTCTTGCCCTCAGGATGACACTGACGCTGCAGATGAATGCAGTGGCACCTCCCAGGGGACAGCATGCTACTGACACTACATCGGCAGGGCGGCCACAGGTCAGGGCAGGAGACCTGCCACACAAAGACAGGGACAGCTGCTGGGAAAGCTGAGGCACCACTGGTATATAGGCAGCCTGGTTTGCAATTCATTTTGCAACTCCACATGCCCTGAGCATTGTCTTGCAGCCTGCACTGCCTGCTCAGCCAAGCAGGGTCCCACATCTGCAGCACACGTCAAACACCAACGCACATGGGTCTGATGAGCATTCACCTGCTGCAGGGGCTGTGCCAGCAGTGCTGATGCTGGCGCTGCGGCCCAGCACACCTGAAGTGGTCTGCTCAGTGCTCCCTGCACCACCAGAAGCAGTCAGTGGAGTAGGTGGGACACTTCAGTTGAGCAGCGCTTGATCATGCAGGACACATCACGGCACTTGATGGGCAGGTGCGCTTGCTGTAAGGACGCCTGTACCAGGCAGCAGTGCAGGTCACCTGCCAGGGCACCGGCGTGGGCTGTGCTGGCCTGCCTGCTGGCCTGCCTGGGCAGGCTGGGCTGGGGTGCAGGGAACTCATCGCTGGCAGCAATCTCTGAGGCCGCGCCCTGCAGGTTGTGGACGCTGCCACCGGCCTGAGAGCCCTCTGCAGGCATGGCAGCTGCCTTCCAGGTGAGCCTTCCCTGCTGCCTGACACTCATCTCACTTGGGCAACTGAGAGCGATGCGCATTTTCTTTGGCCTGTGCTTGCGATCATCCCGGTGCTGAATTCAAATGGTAAGGTGAGAGCCAGACCACTCATGCGCATGATGTGCTTTGCTCATGACACCTGCATGGGCATGCTGCAGCATGGCTCACCTGGACTGTGCCCTACGCTAGATGCGGTGGATCCCACTGCAGCTGTCCCTGACCCAGCTCCTGTCGGCCCCACAGCCCCCAGTCCTGAGCTGCGTGGCTCCAGCTGCTGCTGCTGCAGGGCCACATCGATGTGGCCAGGGGCGCTCCAGGTGCGCTCTGTGAGCGCAGTGTGCTCTGTGAGCCCCTGGGGCGCCCCCCCGGCAGGGGGCCCAGCTGCATCCACGAGGCTGGCCACGCTGCCGTGGCGGCTCATCGCGCTGGCACTGCATCAGTGCGGGACTCTGAGCAAGCTGAGTTGGGCTTGGCCAAGGGCAGCAATGCAGCACCGTGGACTCCACACAGGTCAGGGATGGCCAACCCAGCAGCTGCATTGTGAGCAGCCATGGCGACGCATGCAGCACTTTGGGCGTCGCTGAGGTAGCCAGGGGCAGCGGTGCAGGCAACTTCTGCATACATTGGCCAATGCCAATGCAGCACCGCGTGCCTGCCAGACTTCAGAGGTGCCTCACCTGATTGAGCGGGCATAACCCTCGTCGCGCACGTGGATTGAGGGGTCGTGCAGCGTGGCTGCCCAGGTCAGCACGATCACTGCCAGTGAACGGCGAAGCCGCGTGATCTCCCACAGCGTGCCTGCCACTCCTCGCGCCACTGCCTCAGCTGCAGCAGGGCTTGCAGAGCCCTCTTGGCCCCCTGCCAGGGCAGCCTGGGCACCTGCCTCGCTGTGCGGCTGGTGCCACCACTGCGCTGCCTCCAGGCTCAGCATGCATTTCTTCTGATTCAGCAGGCTGGTCACGTCATATACCTGCAGAAGGGAAGCATCTTTGGTATTGAAAGCAGCCATGAGCAATACTCAGCACCTGCCGCTGATGAAGGGGCTGCCCGACACAGCGAAGCTGATGGAGGGGCGGCCTGATACAGCGCTATCAGCACACCGCCCACATGCAGCAGTGAGGCAACCTCTGTGCAAAATCAGCTACTTCATGCAGCCATGTGTCCACATCTGGCACATGCAGCAGCGAGTCTGCCCAGGTTCAACTAAGTGATGCCTTGTGCAGCAACAAATGCACATTGCTGACCATCTCCTCAAAGGCGCTGCGCTCATCTGCTGCGGCTGTCAGCAGGCTGATCACGCTGGGGTCTGCTACCTCCCAGAGCTCAGGCAGGGGGGCCTGACCCTGGCTGGCCGCTCTGTGAGTTGTGTAGGCATGTTCATACAGCGCAGCATCCACAGCATCGAAGGCAGCGCTGGCCTCCTGCAGGGATCCACGCCTTGTTGGTCAGGGAGATGAGCCAGCGGTCAAGCATTGCTGTGCAGACGCTTTGCAGTAGGCCCACACTGGAGAAGCACGCATGCTGATGATGTGCTGCGTACATAAAGAACCCTGATGCAGTTGGAGTTTGTCATGCAGAATGCATTGCAAGCCTGCACAACTCACGCACATGCACTCGATTGTTGCGTTCTGGTTAGGCAGGTCGTGTTTAAAGCATCTGCAGTGTGCAGCCCTGCTGAGCAAGGGAGGAAGGGTAGCAGGGGCTAAGCACGTGATGCATGCAGACTTAGCTGGCAGCACAGACAGGGCTGCTGCAGGACCCACCTGTGCCAATTCTGTGACCTCTGACAGCAGCCACTTCTGCTCAGTGTCCAGGTCTAATGCCAGGTGAGGCGACGGCAGCTGCACGCTGCTGGGGCGCACTGCCTCATGGTGAAAGCACAGTACTGTCCCACCTGCAAAGCAGGACAAAAAGCTGCTCGATCACAGGCTCTTTGTTGGCCAAAAGCGCCAATGCAACGGCAACATCGCAATCTGTTGCATGTGAGCAATGCTTTGGGGCACATTATGGGCAACATGGTCCAATGCAACCCTAACAAGCATCAGCAGCAGCATTACTGAGCTGAGCAAAAGAGCATCGCATGAACAGCACTGCAAGCTGCTGCAATGCAGCGCGTGAAATACTGAGCCTGCTGACAGGACGTCAGATGCTGAAGGATTCTCGCCCAAGCACTTTGCCCCCTCAATGCTGGCTGACGATGCCTACTGCAACAGAAGGCATGATGCTCAATGCCCTCTGCAAGGCACGGCCTCAAGAGCCCATGCACTGTCAGGTGGTGCACTGCCCACAAGGCCACCAGCAGGCAGGTCCCTGCTCACTTAGTGCACAGCGCTGCACAGGGAGGGGCAGAGCCTGCATGCAGGTGGCACCTACAGCAAGCCTTATTCACCACAGCTTTGGGGGCAGTACACATCACCTGTGTCTTTGCGGGAGAACCCTGCTGAAGATGTGGCGAGCAGCATGCACCCTCAGTACATGCAAACGCCCTCAGTACCATCAGGAGTTGTGTGACAAGTTCATATTGTCTGCAGGGCAGCTGCGCATCTTGGCAGAGGTCCCCCAAGCTGATGTTCCTCCGTGCCACATGCTGTGCAGGACCGCATCAGGGAGGTGCTGCCCTCCCCCTAGTGCTACCCCCTCCCCGAGAGCTGCACAGAGGAGAGCCATGCCCTTTGTGTCTCAGCTGGCTGCCCAGCGCAAACAGGAGCTCGTCGAGGAGGTAAGTCATTGAGAAGCACAGGGCACCCGGTGCATGGCATGTGCAACCGTTCCAGGATACCCTTAGAGAGCAATGGCAGCAGTCTTGCAACAGGCCTGTCCACCTCATGGTGGCTGCCTGCAGCTGCTGTGCTCACCCATGCCAAAGTAGCGCACATGGCCGCCATGAACAGCTCTGCCTTGCACCCGCAGGTGGTCTGAGCTGAAGCTGAGGGACAGGAAGTGCCCCACAGACATGCAGCTGGCCTCAGAGGACAGAGGCACACGCCGGACAGTGGCAGCTGGCTCCTGCCCCACCTGCAGGCAGCAGGAAAACTCACCAGTCAGGCAGCATCGCTTGGGCCGGCAGGTGGTTGGAGAGCTCAGAGGCAGGTGGCATCAGGGGACGTCACTCAGCTGCGGGCAGCAGCCACCAGCAATCTGGGAGCCACCAGCAGCCAGGGGACAAGCCCCTCAGAGCAGCCATGCGCCCACCTCACAGTAAGCCTCTCAAGTGTTGCAGATGCTGACAGCAGCACCACTCACCCTGAGAGGCCTTGTCCACAGCCAGACCTGGCCCCTGTCAGCCCCCGGCAGCTCTCTGTCGCGCGGCAGCCGCGTGACGCTGAGCGTGATGCGTCCCAGATGGTGCAGAAAAGTTCTCAGGTGAGAGGTGATGCCATCTGCAGGCAACCTGATGTCTCAGAGTGCAGCACGCCTGAGCATACACACACATCAAGTGTGGCAATTGTCACAGCATTGCGCTGTGCTGCTGATCCTCCTGCCCTTCAGCCCTGCTGGTCTCATACATTCCGGGCATGGCAGAGTGGCAGAGGTTGCAGCCCGGTGGCCCCGGCTTTCCCAGTCCCAGCAGAATTGCCTTTGTGACCATTGCTTTAGCCTCCCTCCAAGCCTGGGTCCTGGGCAGCGCTTAAGGCCACAATGACAGGGGTTGGATGAGCAGCATGGGGACCCACCTCCACACCCCGGGTGTGCACAGCGTTTAGGGGCCTCAAAGTTCGGCCCTGTTGCAGCAAGGAAGGTGGCCAGCGGAACATCGATTCCCTGGTAGAAGTCAATGCGCTGCACCGCCGGCGGCTCGCACATCAGGCCCTTGTGGGGGTTGCGGCAGGCCATTGACACATACAGACGCTGGCGATCATACAGCTCAGAAGCCTGCAAATGCATGCAGATGGAATACAGGTTGGGTTGGATGCACGCGCATCCAGAGCAGTGGCCTTTGCAATGTGGACTGGTGGGAATGTGGGCAGTGCAGAGGCAGCGTACAGCAGTGGACGTGCTGCATGGCAGAGACAGATGCTGGATCTGCTTGGTGCATCAGGACCCGTCACAGGCTGTAAGCTGCCTGCAAAGCCAATCAAGCCATCATCTCTGACCTGATTCCGCTCGCCTGAGTCCAGGCGGCTGGGCATGGACTGGAGGGCGGCAGTGAAGGCCTGCCGCTCACTCATGGAATCGTCATCTGCGTCTGAGGCCAGATCAGGTGCATCCGGCAGTTGGCGCTGCAGCCTGGACTCTGGCTGGAGATTGCTCTGGGAATCTGATTGCAGCGCTGCAGCTCTCTTCAATGCATTGCCCGAGGCAGGCTGCCCTGGCGCTGTGTGCTGCTGCCCAGGAGCAGCATGCGCGATGCGGTCAAGGGCACTGCGCAGGCTGCGATGAACACGGCGCAGGGTGTGTGACCCCTGATGCTCCAGCACTGTCCCTGGCAGTCGATGCAGGCCCAGGTCAGCCAGATGGTGCTTGCTTGCCTTTCGAGGGCATCCGCAACAATGGTGTTGGCAGCACTCTACTTAGTGTCAGCAGGCAGACTCCTCAGCTGCTGTCTGGAAGTGCCGGCGATCTATCAGCAAACAGAATGCGGCGTATGGACAATGACAAAGTGCGTCGAGCGTGCCCCACAGGCATGTGCTTGCTTGCCTGCCTGCAAATCACTGGGTGCCTGCCCATCTGCATGACTTTTGAAAGCAGCGGCCTGCCAGTCTGCACGACCTGACATGCAAGTGGCTGGCGCCTCTGCAAGTTGACCCTCACCAGTCTGATGGTCTCCATCCTGTGGGTCAAGCTTCTGAGCCTCATGTGCCCCATCTGCGTGCTCAGCAGGCCCCAACGTGGTGCCATATGGCCACTGACTGCTGACTGCGCCTGAGACCTGGCTGTGCAGCACACCAGGGCTGGAGCTGCCCACACTGACATGGGGCGACACCGACAGAATGGCGCTCTGCAGCCGGCTGCGAGCAGTGGCAGAGGCTGACACCTCGGCCACGTGTTGCGCATCGCTGGCAGCGGCTGCCGCTAGCTCGGAGACCTCTGCAGATGTGCAGCAGCATAGTCAGCTGGACTGCATCCAAAATTTTAGGCCTGGTATACTGACACATGTCTCGTATGCATCTGCCTCTCCACCCAAAGGGCTTGGAACGAACACCGTGGAGTCAGCAACAGCACAGACTGCAGAACACAAGCCCAAAAAGCATAATATGTGTACTATGACAGCAGAGCAACAGCCGGACTGACATTCAGGTGGCGACTCCACCGGCAGGAGAGATGCAGCGACAGGAGAGATGCACCTCATCTTGAGGCTGGGTCCCCCGGCAGAAACAGCCTGTGGTGGCAGGCATGCGTTGAAGGCACAGCTCAACACACCGCTAAAGCCAAAGTCCTGCCCGTTCCAGGACGTCGTGCTGAAGCTGCTGAAGGCTGACAAGGGGGCCAGGGCCGAGTTGGACCCCCGCGCCTCCAGCAGCATGTGCCCTATCTCGGGATTCATGCCTTGTAGCCGCAGCTTGTGCTGAACTGGCTCATAGGCAGCCTCTGATTGAGGATCTGCCATGGAGTGCCCCTGCAGACACTGCAAACGTGCTTTTAGTCCTGTTTCTTATGTGGGACTGAGTTCCAAGTATGCAACTGACTGCCAAGCAGGTTGTGCTGCACAGAGCTGCAGGCGGCCTCTGGCAGACTTCTGTATCAAAGTGCACCTGCAGGCAAGGCCTGCACCTGTGCTTGAGCCCACCGCAGGTGTGAGACCAGGCGGGAAAGGCATCAGGCAGCACCAAGCAGCCACTCACCCTGCCCTTGTGGAGGTGCCATCATGCTAAGTGAATGCCACACCGCTCAACAGGCACACACCTGGCTTGCTGCAGGCTTTGGGTCGGGATCAACCATGTCCTGAGGCGCTGCAGGGGCAGGCTCCCCGTCACCACTCATGGTGCTGGAGGTCCTGGCCAGGTCAACCCCCGCAGAGGCTGCTGCTGCTGATGCCACTTCATCTGCTAGAAAGGCTACCTCTGTGCGCCCATGATAGGCCGCATAGGCCGCGAACTGCAGGAGCAAACCAAGGTCACCTTAATGCAACTCTTGGGTGAGCAGCAAGACTGCAAGTGCAGGCAAGGAGACAGCATGGTGCGCACATGGCAGGCGGTGGAGGCTACAAGCTGCAGGCAACTATGGGCACCTCAAGGGGTGCAGCAGTGAGACCTGAACTGCCCCTGCACAGCATGCCAGGCTGCAACCTGCAGCAAGCCTGGCTATGCCGCTCAGCTACAGATTCGAGGACGAAGCTAACGCTGCGACAACACAGATGGCCGCAGACTGCATCAATGATGCACACCCTGATGGTCCTGTGTAGTGTGACGACCGAGCTGTCGCTGCACTGCAGCATAGCCCACTACCTGAAACAGGAATGGCTGGGCTCTTAGTCCATGCCTTGTAGCAAGATCTGATGCATCTCCGCACAGCAGTTATGACTGTGAGTTGCAGCAGACAGACTTGGCGGCCCACTCATAGTCTGCTAATATAGGATTCAAGCCAAAAAAGAGCACCACTGGGCCCCTGTCTTGGCTCAGTGCCCGAAGTATACAGAGCACCCGCACAGCATTTACTGCATGTTGCCTCTGCCTGAGGTGGCAGGTACTGGGGCAAAGCTCAGCCATCCCCAGACATTGGCTTCATACGAGATCGCGCACACTGGCAGGCAAGGCACCCACCAAGCTGCTGGAGAGGCGCAGCCCCACCTGCATGACTCTTTTCAGAGGCCTGAGCTGCTCCAATGCGGCCCCCTTGAGCAGCACTGTGCACCCCAGCGGCCGTGGGCAGCCCTTGAAGTACACTAGCGTCTTGTAGCCAACGCCGCCAGAAGTGACCACACTGCTGGCAATTGAGGACGAAGACGAAGTGGCCCTGGTCAGGCGCCTGGTGCCGGTGGCTGACGGGCTGCCAGGCGCAAGGGCCCCACTCCCTAGGGAGTGGTCCGTCTGCAGGCCACGACGTCATTCCGCTGACCTCGGGAACAGGCTCGACTGGCGAGGCCGGGTCACCCCAGCGATTGACAGGGAATGGCATGCAGTGTTTTCGAGCTGCGCTCTGGAAAGGCTTGAATGGTGAGGCTCTGGCTGATGGTCACAGGTCGCCACAAATGTGCATTCAGTCCGCTGACCTAAGACAACCGGGTGAATGGTGAGGCCAGGGCCCGCCCATCACTTGCTGGACCACAAGCAGGTGCAGGCATGGTGCTCCCCCCCATGATGCCAGAAGCACAGGCACACCTGGATACTGGGCTGCAGCGTCTCCACCAGGAACTCCTTACAAAACGCAATGCAGTTGTGGTTCAGGTTCTCAATCGAGGACGCAACCTGCAGCATATGAGCGAATTGTCATGCTCTCATCAATCACAGTCAGCATTGCACAGCCACAGCCACCTCCAAGCAGGCTGTATAGCACCGCACATGGCAGGCAGCTGGCTCCACTGCGCTGCAGACCTGTGCACTCACAGGCGGCAGGCAAGCATCAGCACGTCTTGCACATGGCCAGTAGCCTGGCCAGCAATCTGCCCCACAGCGGCCAGGCACTTCAGCAGACAGAAAGTCCCCTCTCGTGCACCTACAGGCACAGTCAATCCAACCCAGTCAACAGCACAATGCAGGCATGCAGCCAGGGCCCGGGGCTGCACCTGAGCCCCAGTGCAGCGCGCCAGGCGCTCCAGCAGAGAGGGCTTCACGTTCAGAATGAGGGCCACCCCCTTGCCCAGCAGCATCTCCTGCGCAAAACGGGCCACGCTCTTCTCCACCAGCAGCACGTCTGGCTGCATGATCATGACGCGCTCCACCGCCAGCCTCAGGTGCTCGTGTTCCTGCAGACATGGCGGGAAGGGCATCTTGCCTGTGAAATGCGTCATATGCGGCAGAAGACCACCAGTGTGGTGGCTGTGTGGTGCAGGACGCTGCTTGTTGCCTGTGCACGAGGAGCTCGAGTGCATGGTGATACTTTGATAACATCTGCAAGCAACGGCTTGTGCCAGACTGGCCCATCATGCAGAGGTTCCCTTTAGCAATGCTCCTCAAAGCTGGTACCAGACTACAAGCTTTGCTGAGGCTCATGCGGCTGGCAAAACAAATGTCTGAAAGCAGGCACAAGACTCGCCTGCTGCAGGAGCGTGTCAAAGCTGGACAGCTTGTGCTGCGTGCGGTGGTACTCCAGGGTGCTGGCCAGCATCATGATACGCGGCTGCACCACGCGGCTGGGCATGCGCTTGTGGGCCAGCTTGCGGCGGCAAACCAGGCCATCCACCAAGCAGCTGTCTCCTGGCTGCCCAACCCCTGGCACTTTTTTCACCTGCAGGACAGGGCAGCAGCCTAGCGACGGATGAGGCGGGCGTTCACTATCTGCCAGCTGGGCAGCAGCAGAGTGAGCGAGATGGGCAGCGTGCAGTGCTCAGCTGGGCAGCTTTGGCCTGGTCAGCCAGGTGGCAGGAGCTCCTGTAATGGAGAGGGCTAGCCAGCGCTGCTTCAGTTTCCGCATGCTGGACACAAGCCTCAACTTGCGGCAGATGGAGGCATGGGCCGCTAAGGCATGCCGAGAAGTCCTCCGCATGCTGCACAGCAGCCCTTGCAGCTGCATGCAGCCAGCCATAACAGCGGCACCCTGTTCCCAATGGCCGCCATGGCTCCACCTGGCCCAGCTGGTGGAGGCAAGCAGGGGTGCAACAGCCCCTGGGTGAAGGCAGAGTACAGTCCCCACCTTGATGTAATGGCGGGGGTCGCTGACACCATGTGCTGCCATGGCAGACGGCGACAGCGCCTGTGCTGCCTGCTGCCCCATTTGAGTGATCAGGGGGCACCAGGTGGCCACATCCTGGATGCCCTCAGCTGCCAACAGCTGCGCCACAACAGCAGCCAGGTGCTTGTTGGCCACCGCTGCAAAGGCCTCCCGGTGGGCTCCCACCACAAAGTTGAGGGGAGGCTGCTCCAGAGTCTCGCGGCCTTTGGCAGTGACTGCCTGCCCATTCTCCTGCAATGAGTCCAAGTCATCGAGTACAAGCTGGACCAGAACCTCCAAGCCACATGCCTTACTGATGCCACTGCAGCCACAAGCCTGGTCGGCCAAAGCTTGCTGAGCCCGCTCATGGCAGGGCGATGGCAGCACTGACTGCTGGCCATGGCAGCTCAGGCTCCTGTTGCATATCACACGGGCTGCATTGGCCCACTCACCACATGCAGCTTATGATCGCGTGGGATGCAAAGCGCGCAGGCTGCAGCTGCTGGGCACTGCCCGCTGCATTGCATGACAAAATGCAGCAGCCTACGTTGAAGTTCTCAAGCTCAGGCGGTACTGCCCAGACCAGAGCGCCATCCTTCTTCACTTTGCCCTTGGCGCTGCTGCCTTCCGCCTTGCGTGGCTGCTGCAACATTGGCAGCTGCCTCAGCATCACAGCGTGACGTCAGTGGGCACCCATCAGACGGACTGGCAGGCATACACTGGTTGAGGGTGCCCTGGGCCTGGCAGAGGGCTCAGCTGCTGGCCATTGGCGGTGGCAGACAAGCAGGCCAGCAATGATGGACGATGCCCTGGCCATGACAGAGGGGCCTTGCTGCTTTTCACTGGCAGTGACAATGCTGATGTTGCCCACTCACTTTGCTGTCAAAGTGCCTGGCGCTGTTGCTGACTGCCAGGCCAGCCTGCCTGGCCCTGTCAAGCAGCCTGAAGCTGCCGATCCTCGACGCATGCCTGCAAGGAGCACGCCAGCCTGAGGCACAGCCGCGCATTGCCAGTGCCTGCCACCAGCAGCTGTCCCAAGCAATCCCAAACGAGCAGGCCTTTGACACCCAGACAGGATCTGGCTGTCTCCCCCCCCGGGCCCTCTAGGAAGCACTGGGATCTGCAGACCATTCATGCACAAAGGTCCTGCAAAACAGAGCAGCCGCCCCCACAACAATCTGCGCAGCAGTCGCTGCCTCAAGCAAGCCTTCTGTGCACACAGAGGTCGTGCGCAGCCATTGCTGCCAAGCAGCAGGCCTGCCCTGCAGCGTCTGACATGAGGCACCTCACCCCTCTGACATTGTCAGGGATGTCTGGGCCGCCTTGGCCAGCTGCTGCTGGCTGGCAGCCCTGCTCATCAGGATCTTGACGGCAGCGCTGGGCTCAGCAGGGACGCCAGCCGACTTTGGACGGGCCATGGGCGACGCCAGCCGCTCCCTGCCCTCCCTGGTGGCCGGAGTCGGAGAGCAAGACGCCGTCGCCCCCTGCTGCTGCTGCCGGTGAATCCTGTAGCCTGCAGGGACACACAGGCAGGTCACAGGCCAGCCATGAGCAGCATGCAGGCTGTCCTCTTGGCTGTCCAGCTGAAAAAGGTGTGAAGCACAGGCACAGCAAGTCTCAACAGGCTGCGCCAGCCAGTGCCAAGCTCACAGTAGTTGCAGACCCTGGCTGGGCCCTGGTCGGCCCTGAAGCCGTCCGGATAAATGTAGTTGCTGGAGCAGTTGGAGCAAAAGATCCTTCCGCACATCCTGCAGGATGACAGGGAGTCACACAGAGCTGTAGTGCATGCTGTCTCAGTGCAGGCGGCAATCCCAGGCAGGCAGTCCAAGGAGTCAGTGACGTTCTTGCATGTAGCTTTCAGCAGTGCCAAATTCTTCAGCTGAACAAACAAGACGATGGCATGCAGAACCTCACCTGCAGTGATGCCGCCGCAGAAGGAGATGGAATGGCGTGTCACATTCATAACAAGCCTTGCACTTAATGTCATCAAGCCAAAAACTTCGGTCCTCCTGCAGATAATGCGATCAGAATCATGCACGAGATGTATGCACTGAGAGGTCATGCAAGGACATTGCAACATTTGCCAACTCCGCATACTGCGTACCTCAGATGGGTGCCTCACAAGGTCTTTCAATCTGTCCAGCAGTCCCTTGCTGGATGACATCACATCTCAGATGCAGGTCCGAGAGTGTGTTTATGTTTTACTTTGCAGCATGAAGCAAGCCAGCATCATCATTGGCCTCCAGCTTCGCTGTCTGACCCTAACCTTGACGGGCTTCAGGTGAGGGAGTCGCCTCGAGCATGCTTCACTTCAACAGTGCCATGAAAGAATGTTGATGGAGGATCCAAACATGACAAGAGAGCCTGCTGGTGGCTGGGAAGCACTGAGACCTCCGTGGTGCATGTGCCAGCAATGTCCAGGGCACTCAGCAGGCAAGCCAGCATCAGTGTCACCCAGAGTGGCAGTAACTTATGGGACTCCCCGTACAGGTGCTGGTCAGGAACTGAGGATGCTATCGCACGCCATGCCACAGCCCCCTTTCACGCCCTGCAAGACTGTGAAGGCAATTGCCAATGCAGTCACTTATTGATGATTTCGCTGGAAGTGTCCTGCAGTGGAGCTTTGCTGGGCTCTTGTCCCCTTCGATTCAGCAGCAGGTTGTCACATGTCTTCGCAACGCAACAAGATTACCATGTCCCCACAGGCAAACAGGTGACATTCTGCAGTCCAAGAATCATCTTTTGTAGGGGCACCAGCCAGCTCAGTCTGGGGCCTTGTGGTAGCCTGGGAGTTGGGCGTGGCGCCAGACAGCTGGGTGATGCCATTGAGACTGCTGGTGAAGGCTGAAGGGTAGATATTCCAGGGACGGCAGAGGAGGGGTGCAGCACAGTAGAATGCCTCAGAAGGGGGCGCAGGCAGGACGAGTTGCGTGCTGGCAAGCAGCTGTGCAACAGCAGCTGTGCAGCAAGTTCAGGCCTTGCAAAGGGGGTGGCAGGTGGGCAGGCACCGCATCGTCAGCTGAGGTCTATGTGTTCCGTTTCAAAGTGGCTGGGGTTGCGGCAGCCAACAGGGATGGTCAGGGGCCCCTGCAGGCCGTCAGCACAGCAGGCTTGAGCCCTGACAATTGGTTGTTGTGTGATCGCTGTTAGCAGTCTCCTGAAGTGGTGCAGCTTTCACCCAGGGCTGATCACCATCAGGTGCGCCTACAGGCAGCTAGCAGGACAGGGGACCCCCTGATAGTCCCTTTTGGCGCTCATGCGGACATGTCTGTCGAGTGCAGCATACCTTCATCTGTGCAGCAAAAGAGCCACACGAGGCACTGACCTGAAGCATCTCTGCACAGCAAGATGCAGACTCTTGAACGGTCAATACTACTCCCTGTCTTGGCCGCATTCTTGGAGCTGAGCAATGGCAAGCAGCCAGCTCATCCTTTCCCAGAGTCCAGCTCCACAACACAGCCGCCAGCAGCTTTGCAAGCCAGTGTTGCTCCTCCTATCTCAGCCTGCCTGCTTCAGGCAGCATCAAACTGCCAGGTCGACCCAAGCTGCCCAGAGGAAGAGGTGACGACCATCTGACAGGCTGCAGGACATTCAGATCTCCCTGTGCTTGAACAACTGACACCCTGCATGCAGGGGGTTTGACCGTAGGTTTGCTTGCAGATCCATCACTCAGGCGATGTCAGGTGAGTGTCTCACATCCTCATCTGGTTGCAGTCCATCTTGCTGGAAACACGTCTTGCTTGCAGGCCATGCTGGATCCAGCAGCAAGGGCAAAGCTCTGATCTCAGTCTCCGACAAGACTGATCTGGCAAAGCTTGCCAAGGTGAGCAGCTGGGTGATGCTGCCATTGTCTGTAACTGTTCAGGACATTCTTAGCAACTGCATGGACCCTGAAACGCCGCAAAATCTCTCGAACACTGCAGGGCCTGACAGCTCTGGGCTATGAGGTGGTGTCCACAGGCGGCAGCGCCAAGGCCCTGGAAGCAGAGGGCATTCCTGTGCAGCGCGTTGAGCAGCTGACTGGTTTCCCGGAGATGCTGGACGGTGGGGTCAGCATGCAGGGTTTGCTGCAGCCTTGGAGTGAGGGAGGCGTGCAGCTGCATGACGGGGACGGCTTTGATGTGAAGCGTGACGGTGACACGCTGCTGCCTGATGCAACGGCGGCTCCATGCTTCTGTCAAGCCTATCTTGCTTCAGCAAACAGCCTCAGCGGGCCACTTCAGCGCAGACACCTTCACAGGCTGGGCATGTAGCCAGGGCTCCCAGCCTGCTCCTGCCCGCCTGCAGGCAGGGTGAAGACCCTGCACCCAGCGGTGCACGGCGGCATCCTGGCACGGCGGGGGACCCCAGAGCACATGTCTGCCCTGCAGCAGCACAGCATTGGGCCCATTGACGTGGTGGTGGTCAATCTGTACCCCTTCCGGCAAACAGTGACAGCAGCCCAGGCCCCCACCTATGACGTGGCCGTGGAGAACATTGATATCGGTGAGGTCTCAGGGAAGATGGTTCATCGATCATCTAGCCTCATTTGGAACTGGGCTGGTACTTCTGTGCTGCCAACCGCAAAGATTGGCTCCGACAACAGAGTTGGTGGAAGCTCAGGCCTGACTGGTGTCTCTGTCATACCAGCAACACGTATTGGAGGCATCCCCGTGGCTCCCGCCTCAATGAGGTGCACCTGGAGCCGGCTGCTTTTGGAAGCTGCACGGCCCTGACAGCATCTCCGATAGCAACCCATCCCTTTGCAATGCAGGCGGCCCGGCCATGATCAGGGCGGCTGCCAAGAACCATGCAGACGTGGCTGTGGTGGTAGACGCAGCAGACTATGGGCGCCTGCTGGAACACCTGGCCTCAGGGCCCAGCGGGGAGGCCTTTGCAGCCTTCCGGCGTGAGCTGGCCTGGAAAGCCTTTCAGCACTGTGCCACCTATGACTCCACAGTGGCGGAGTGGCTCTGGATGCAGATAGGTGAGCAATGAGCTTATGGGTGCAGGGTTGTCCTAGTGTGCTGCATCCAGCTGCCGCTTCACGTTGTGCCAGTGTGCTTGGCTGTACCAAGGTACATCTGGGAGCAGCTGGTGAGACTTGAAGCCAATGTGTCCAGCCGGGCATCCTTGGCATGTCAGGGTGTACTCCAGCTGGCATCTCCATGGCCTGCAGCTGCCTGCACTGATGATGTGCCTGCCTAACTGATGGGTGCTAGCCTGCCCCATGCCTCAGGCGATGGCCAGGCACCCCCAGAGCTGAGTGTGCCCATGAGGCAGGCGACAGGGCTGCGTTATGGAGAAAACCCCCACCAGCAAGCAGCCTTCTACACCGACCAGTCCCTGGCAGAGGCAGGGCAGGGAGGCATTGCCACAGCAATACAGCATCACGGCAAGGAGGTGACCACAAGGAACAGCTTGGTACATTGGCACTGAAAAGGCGCCAGCCTATGTGTGCCAGGCAACCTGGCATGCCTGCTCGCATACGACTTCGGTCCTGCACGGGAGCCTGACAGCATCCCAAAGTCCTGCCTTCGTGAGAGCAGACATGAGGCCTCACATCTGCACTGCACCAAGACGGCCGCCCCATGCAGCTTGCTGGCCGAAACCACATGCACCTAGCTGCGGGGTGATGCATGCTGCTGACGACCCAAGGCATCTCCTGCTGCCTGCAGATGTCCTACAACAACTACCTGGACGGTGATGCAGCCTACAGCGCCGTCTGCGATTTCCCTGAGGCCAGCTGCGTCATTGTGAAGCACACCAACCCCTGCGGCGCTGCCAGCCGCCAGGACCTGCACGAGGCCTACCGCCTGGCTGTCAGGGCAGACCCCACCAGCGCTTTTGGAGGCATCGTGGCATTCAACAGGTGAAGCTTGCCCTTGGGTGTGCTGACATGCTGCATCCTGGCAGCCTGGTGTCTACTCATCTTCGGCGGAGGGCTGTACTTTGTTTGGCTGTGCTTTGCTTGGCAGGCAGCATGGTGCAGGCAGCGGCCCCGCAGTGCTGTGAACAACGAAACCTCTGTGCCTGTTATGCAGCATCGCCTGCAGGGCATCGCTTCATGAGAAGCGGGCTGAGGAGATGCTGTGACACCCAGTGCATTCGTTTGCTGAAGTGTCGATCTGCATGCTGCCGGGCAGGCCAGTGGACGAGGAGCTTGCAGCGGAGATCCGGGAGTTCCGCAGCCCCTCAGACGGAGAGACGCGCATGTTCTACGAGATCGTCATTGCGCCAGCTTACACAGAGGCAGGGCTGGCCAAGCTCAAGGGCAAGTCCAAGACCCTGCGCATCCTGGAGGCCAAGCCGCGGGCACCCTCAGGGCGCTCGCTGCGGCAGGTGGCTGGTGCGTGTCTCTTCACCTCTTCATCATGCTGTCTGCAGCAGAGCCAGGATGTATGTGCCACTCTTTGTCAGATGTGGTGGACGACAGGCAGCAGGTGGCAAGCAGAGCTGGCTCACGCTGTGTGCCTGGCTGAGGTGGGCCAAATGCCAGCATATGGCACTGATGGGCAGCACTGTGCGCTGGTTCTTGATGTGAAGAGGCCCTGTGTTCTGCGCTGCGGCCTGCGAGAAAGCAAGCACTGCGGCCAGCGACCAAGGGCTGAGAGGTCTCAGTACCCCGTGGGGGTGTGACGCAGCTTTTAGACCTCTGCCCCTGCCCACCCTCTCTGCAGCATGCTGCCCGGCTGCTGTGCCTTTGTGCTGTGGCCCCTGCAAGGGAGAACGGGAAACAAACGGCCTAGCCCTGCCTACCCTACCTGCAGCTAGCAGCAGGCTTCCACATGGCCAGCTCTTCCAACGGGCCTTTTTACCATGCTATTGCCTGCCCTGCCTGCAGCTGGGTGGCTGTATCAGCAGGCCGACAGCCTAGCGCCTGAGGAGATCAGTTTCACCCCCGTCTCAGAGGTGCAGCCCACAGAGGAGCAGCTGACAGATCTCAGGTTTGCTTGGCGCTGCGTGAAGCATGTCAAGAGCAATGCGATCACTGTCGTCAAGGAGGGGCGCCTACTGGGCATGGGCAGCGGGCAGCCCAACCGTGTGAAGAGTGTGCAGATAGCCCTGGAGAAGGCCAGCGACCATGTTCAGGTGCGGGCGTAGGCTCTGGCGTGCGGGGCATGCCAACCTTCTGCATCAACTTTCCCACTAGGCCCAGCATTGCTGGCGGCAGCTGCTTTCCATGACCCTGGAACATGCTGCCTGATTGTCACAGGCTCATGGCTTCAGGCCTTCCTGCAAGCGACCCACTGTCGCCTGCAGGGCTCTGTACTGGCCAGCGATGCCTTCTTCCCCTTCTCCTGGAATGACTCAGTGGAGATGGCATGCAAAGCCGGCGTCAAAGCCATTGTGCACCCTGGCGGCAGCATGAGGGATCAGGACGCAGTGGACTGTTGCAACAAGTATGGCGTGGCTCTGCTCACCACAAGCGTCAGGCACTTCAGGTACATTTGCGCTGTGCTGGCACACACATGTGCAGCCCTGAGGGCCAAGCTGTCTTGTGGTTCCATTGTACTGCAGCCGTTCCTGGAGGAGTTACTGTTGCTGCCACCTCCTTCCCCTTTGTGAGCATGGCTCTCAGTTTGTGTTGCAGCGCTGACATGCATTGGCTCATGGTTGCAGGCATTGAGAGTTGCACCTCAGTGCAAATGGGCCAGCATACCAGACCTCATCATGTTGTTGAGTTGAACAGACGAGTCGCAGCGTGTGGGCCATGTCATGAAACAGTCGACCAGACAAAATAAGAGCATCTGCTTGTCAATGAAGCCTGTGTGATGCTTGATGGGCTGAAACTCAAGAGAGCTGCTTGCTAGCTGAAAGCAGTGTAGCCCTGCTGTCATGTCATGTCAGAGCAGTAGCTGCTGCATAGAGGACGCCCAACAGGACCACTCCAGCGGCAGCCAACTTTAGAAAGTAGGATGCATTGTCCCCATCCCTGCAAAGTTAAAATGGAAGCCTGTCAACGACCGACTTGCCCCACCCTGCCTCTGTGAGAGAATGCAGGCTTTGATCGTGCGCGGAGCGCCCAAGCACAACAGCTCACCCTGCAGCCTGTGCACCGTTACTGCTGGCCTTGCTGCCACCACCTCTCTGCGGGGGTGAATAGACCTTGAATCTCCGTTTGGGCGCCTGACATGTGGGACACCTGTAGCTGTTGGGCAGGTCCTGGAACTTCCCCTGCTGTCCATTGTAGATATAGCCACTGCAGGCAGCCACTCAGTAAACCTCAGGCTGCAGGCTAACACTCAAGAGTCCAGGGAACGCCTTCCCCACCAGTCTATGCAGATGTAAGGTGTGGATGTCTTGGTGGCCCCCTTGAACAGGGCCTGAGTACGAATGGTGCCAGACAGCCGTCTTGGCTGCACCTGCATGCATACAGAAGGGGCTCTGCTGGGTTTGATGGCCTGCCTACTTCGTGCTGAACTGCGAAGTGAGGGGTTTCAAAGGCCTTGTTTTGTAGGCTCAGCTGCTGCATGGTGATAAGGTGTCCTCGTGGTGTACCTTGGCAGGGGACAAGAGTTGTGCCCGGCCATTTGTGGCAATCACAGCTTTGCTGGGAGCGACTGGGCACGCAAACAGCATCTTTTTTGATCTGGCTGAGGGTAAGAAAGGAGGATTCAGGACCTATAGCTATAGTAAGCGACAAGGTTGTTGTCAATCACATCACCACCAATGAAGACCAGCTGCCTCAGGTCTCGCGGCAGAGCATGGCGGCTCTGAAGGATGTCTTTGGACACAACATCAAGAAGTACTCAGGCACTCTTCACCACAAGTCAGGCAACGAGCATGTACATTTCCTTGTGATGTCTGAGGCTCCTAAGGCCAAGAGCATTGTCAAAGCCAGTATTGCTGCCTCCATGGCACTCATCTTTGGCACACAGACTGACTCTATGGAGGTCAGGTTGTTCAATGAGTTGAAAGCAGATGCTGGACCAGCTCATGGCCTGAGGGGGCTTGGCGACGACAGGTTGCTGTACGTGAACAACAATGACCATGAGCATCACCGCCCGAAGGATCCTGAGCACAGGACGCTGGAGTCATGTGCGGAGGAGATTGGGAGATCTCGCATGGAGGCGCCAGAAATGGTGCTGGGCGGCAACGCCCGGTGCAGGTGGCCACAGCAGCTATCAAGGCAGGAACTCCAGAGTTGCAATGCAAGACATATGACGAGTTTGAGCGTCTGCTGAAAGCTGCCGCAGAGAGTGTGGGTTGCACAACGAGCGCCTTGCCAAGGGTGTTGTCCAAGACCTCTTTTGGCACAGTGCCAAAGCGTGAGGAAGGCAACCTGATTCGCGATCCTGCCTATGATGAAGAGGAGTTCAAGGCCCTCCCAAAGAAGCAGCAGACTAGCCAGCGGAAGCGCTCCATGAAGTACCTGCAAGGGCCCAACGGAAGCCTGCGAGAGCAGCCACTGGTGGTTGCTCATCAATTTCTAGAGGCGCACCCTCCTGACTTTTTGCGATTCAGGCTTCTTGAGCCTGTCAGGAAGTTACAATCTGGATGTGGCCACCTTTGAGTCGCCAAGTTGAAGCAGCTCTATGAGGAGGCATTCATCAATCTGTTCAAGGACTACCCACCTCCTGGATGGACGTCTGGTCGTGCGCCAGCAAGGGCATGTGTTTCACTTACAATCTGCCAGCAGCAGTTATTGCTGATGGATGAAGGCCAGATGATGCAAGCTTGTTTACAAGATCATGAAATTGTCTGAATCACCATGCCACAGCACCGGTGTGGAAGGTGCGTCCACGTACCACACCGTATGACTGTGTAACAGATGCACAGATTGCGCAAGTGCAGCCCCTTTTCAAGCCCCCAGGAGGTCCTCTTGTGCCACCAGGGATTCAAGTGTAGCCGATGCCAGGTCCAAAAAGCCACCACATGTGTTGGTCAGGCCAGCTCCCTCTGAGTGATACCTTCAAGTGTAGTTCAAGTGTGGTAGAACCTCTGTTGTGCAGTGGCGAGCCAAAAGTTGTTGATTGGCCCAGAGAAAAGGGTTACGCGGACATGAAGATCTTTAGTTCGTGTAGACCAAGAGTTTCCAAGTGTAGTCTGTCGGGGGGGCAAGCCTGCAGGCTGACAGCCACCGGAGCTCACCTGGTTGTTCTTGCTGGCACTGAATGCAGGCAGCTTGTTCCAGTTGCAGGCAAGGATTGGGGTGCCATGCCAGCGGAAGCTGTCTTTGGTCCTTCCTCCACAAGCTGTCACCCTGCATGGCCCATTTGACGATCAATGCCTTAACATCAGTGCCAGCATCTTACAGCAGCAAAGAAGCATAGAAGCAAAGCACTCACGTCAGCTTGAAGCCTCCACCACATATGTCCAGCAGCAGCGGGATGTCAAAAGGCTTGTCGGGGCTTGGCTCCTCCACCAGCACCAGCGCATCCTGTCAAATGGCAGCCAGCCCTCCAGGTGCTGCATGAGAGCAAGGCTTTGCTCAGTGCCACTGGCATAAGCGTGGGCGAAGGGAGCAATGAGTCCAAGGCCCACCTCAGTTATGTCTCGGTCGAACCTTGACTGTCAGAACAGCTTGGGCTTGGCCTCATGAGCATACTGCCTGTCCCCCATGGCCATGCACAGCAATCTCAGTCGAGTCGAGTTGCCATTGAGCCCTACAGCAGCAGAGCGACATCATGAAGGCACATACAGGGGAGCAGGGCAGGAACAACCTCAACTGCCTTGCACAACATACGAGCGTGAGCAACAGCCTACCTCCGCGCTTGTCGGTGAGGATGGCCAGGTATTTTTCCTGGTGACTGCCAAGCATAGCATGGCCCAGGTGCCGCAGCAGCAGATCACGCTCCTCTGGCACAGGAAGTATCTGGGCGAGGAAGTCGCTGGACTCTCGCTCAGCGTCTGGGTCGAGGTTTGAGGGGCTGCCCAGGGTTTGCTGGATCACAGTCGGGCCAGTCACAGCCCGCTGACCTGCTGACATGGTCTGCAGGCGAGCCCTTCCGTGCTAGACAGGTGACCTGCGCAGAGGCGGGCTCGATGTCAACATGCAGTGCAGCCCATGCCTGCAGTGCAACCCCATCCCGCCTCATTCCTGCATGGCGAGAGCACGCACCAGGTCCACCACGCAGTTCTCCATGCCCAGGAGGTCAGGGCTGACGCCCATGTGATGACCAACTTGAGCATCTGCCAGCTGCAAGACTGCAGTCCTGCTGAGACTGCTGATGAAGTCAGCTCGTCGCAGGTTCTCAATCGCCAGAGTGAAGTTCTTCTCTCATAGAACTGCAGGCCTGGGCACAAATGTGTCACACAGCATCCAGTGGACACCATGCGACGACAGCAGGCCATGCAGGGCAACACGGGACTACGTGCAGGCAGGCCTCCATCTGAGAACAAAGACATGGCAAGATCTGTGACCAACCTTGCATGGCTCCTGAAGGTCGATGAGGGTGTTCTGCACATCCCTTTGCATCTGCAGCTCCTCAACAAGACGCCACCGGCTGCCAGAAATCCTGGATACCTGACCAGAAGTGCCACAGAGGTAGCGCTGTGGGTACACCTGCCTTGGCAGGGGCAACTTGTGAAGGAGTGGGCATATGGAGGGAGCAGAGTCAAGGTCATACAATGCCGTTCAGCAGCGGCTCGCACCTTGTCAAACAACTTCCAGAGAGCTAGTTCTGTCTCAGGGTACTCAAGAAGCTCAGGCAACAGCAGAGGTCCCACAACAACAAGCTGGGGGTCTGCCCCAGGGGTGTCAGCCCTGCATGGAGCGCAGCAATGCTTGCACTGCAGTGCCAGTTGTCACAGTGCGGCCAAGAGGACTCAGTTTGCATACCACAGCGATACTTGCAGCCATGGGTCCTTGCCTGAAGTGCCCTGGCAGCTGCAGTCTTGTTGCTGAGTACTCAGCACTAGTGCGACGCAAGCTTGACGACGCCTCCCACAGGCACATGTGGAGCAACATGAAGCTTGCCAACCAACATCTCTGCATTTGTACTGGGACTGAGCCTTCCTGCACCGTGAGAAGGAGGGACTTGGAAGTGCAGAAGATGCATCAGCAGCCTGGTGGACACATGTTGATTGCAAATGACTGCCTGAGAGACTGCCTGAGAAGACTCTCCCTACCAAAGCATGTCAGGCGCAAGGTTTCGGCAGGCCCAAAGGGTGACAGTGGCACCTTGACAGCATTAGTGCTGCCACCAGCCAGAGGGGTCTGGCCTCCGTCATCATTGCCAACAGCCTGCGCAGCTGCACTTGCAGCCATAAGATTCTCCTGCAGTGCAAGCGCTCTGGTGAGGTGGATGCATGGCATTGCAGGCTATGGGTCATGGTTCCTGCAACTGTCAGCTCAGCGCACCAGCCATGTCCTGGTTGCATGCCAGTCCAAGCCCATGTCACAAGTGCAAGCTGACATATGGAGACAAGGTGTCCACGCATGCATGTGCCGCATGTACTGCTTTTCACCTGACGAGATGCCTGCTGCTTCACAGGACCAGTGGGGTCATCGGCGCCCATCTGCACATGAGATCAGACACAGACCAGGCTGTGGACATGTGCACTGTGCTGCACATGTGTAGCTGGACAGGCACAATACCTGCTTATTCACTTGCTCAGCCATTGCCTTTGCTGGACATTACATTCTGCTGTTGCCAACTTCTCAGATGAGCAGTGCAATCATGGGCAGCCAGCACGAATGCTCAACTGTCAGACTGGTGAGCCAAGGTTTCCCCTTTGGAAAAGTTTTTGAGAGGATGATCAGGTGGGTGCAGACATCTTCAATGCAGTGTTGGACCATTTCAAGACTTTGCCCCAGGGCAAGGAGCACACAGTGCTGGCAGGTAGCTAAATGCACAGCTGCAACACCACACATGCAATGCTGTAGATGAGCGAGTTGGCTCTCAAATGATGCCGCCAGGCAAATTTCGCTCCCTGTGCAGTGGTGGCCCGCATGCATGTCTCCTGGGCAAGCATTGCTGGTGAGCGCTGGCAAGCGCCACGCATCTGATTGACTGTATGCACCAGATTCAGGGCCAACATGAAGCTGCTCCGCTTCAACGCTGCAGGCTTGCCCCTGACTGCAGCCGGCCACAGCCAGCAGTCGGCCCTGCACGGGGATCTGTCTTGGATAGAGTCTTGGAGCTGCTGCCTGACGGGAAGTGGGGCCTGTGAGAGGGCACCCAGCTGCACCTCGCTGTGAGCCAGCTGCCCTGTGGGGACGCCTGCATCCTGATGCCGCCACTCCCGGCAGGCACGCCCACCTCCCAGAGCAATGTGGGCAGCGCCCAGTCAGGTGCGCGGCTCTGTCAGTCTGTCTTGTGGGGATCACCTGCAAGCCACCTTGCCTCCAGAGGCAGCTGTCGCGACGTTGGCTGCCGCAGGCAGGGCAGCATGCCATCGCCACACTCCCGCCCTGGCTTTGTGCGTTGCCAAGGAGGCTGCATCTACAAGCCGCTCTTTCTTGCACTGCACTTGGATCCTGCGCTGCTCAGGCATTGAGGCAATCCTTGTCTGTGCGCCAACTGCAGCAGCATGACATCTGGGAGGACGTCTCCCCGGGTGTCGCTGTAGGCAGCATGCCCCTTCATCCAGATAGCCCCTCCGCCAGCAGGCTTAGTGCTTGGCTCAAATGGCTGCAGACACCGCTGCCAAGTTGCTGTGACAGCTGGCAGAGGGCACAGTGGCGCTCTTCTGCCTGTGTGTCATGCCTCCCTTCCCTCCATCGCCTTCCGTTCCACACTTGTCAAAGCTTGAGCTCCTGGCTGCGCTGACTGCAGACGCTGCTGTCAGGCCGCTGTGGCAGCTGGCAGAAGGGTCAATTGCGCTCTTCTGCCTGTGCATCATGCCTCCTATCAGGCGGTTGCCTTACTTGCCCCAGGCAGCAAGCTTGAGTTCCTGGCATTGCTAGCTGCAGACGCTGCCGTCAAGCCGCTGTGGGAGCCGGCAGAGGAGGCCATGTGCTGGGGCCTGTGACGGCAAGCGCTTGGTGGGCAGCATGCGCTGCAAGCCTGGCCGGGGGGACCCCACCCTATCCATGAGCTGCAGCGACAAGCTGGCACGCTGGGCCTGCCTGGGCGTGCAGGTGGGCACTGCTCAGCAATCAACAGCGTCTCGGCTGCATTCCCCTTGCAGAACGTAAGCGCTCATGCTGTCAATTTATATGAGTGGGTGGCATTGTTTGCGCTGCGAGCTAACCTGGGCGTGCAGGTGGGCCTTGCTCAGCGCCCCACAGCTGCCTGGCTGCATGACCCCATCAAAACAGAGCGCGCACCAGCATCCCAGCAGGCAACTGGACACAGCAGGGTGGCGCTGCTGGCGTGCTGGGCCTGTCTGGGCGTGCTGGTGGGGTGTGCCTGTCGTTCTGCTGCTGATCCGCCAGGGAGCCGTTGAGTGCACAGGGCTTTGCTGGGATGCACTGAAGCTTGGGTCTCTGAGACATTACAGAGCGGTGGCTGCCAGATATGAGGCAGCTGCCTTCAGGTGCTTCAAGCTTCAAGCAGAAGCAGATTGAGCCCAGTGCCTGTGCAGCATCGTTTGTGTGTACACCCTGACATTCACAGCCCAGCTGCTGTCTGCAGGGTGCCCTGCTGTAAGATTTCCTGGCAGAGCCGCTGCAGAGCAGCAGCCTCACCTGCACCCTTCCTGTGGGCGCATCCACTGGTGCCGAGATCCCGCCTCAGCTGCACCACAGCTCAGGTCAAGAGGCGTCAGCAGTCCAGCAGCGGTCTCCCCAGGCTGCACCTGTAGAACTGCCCCACCAGCAGGGGGACGCAGCTCAACAGGATGGCGTCATGCTGCGGGCGGCTACTGAGGCGCTGCTGAGGGCTGTCTCAGGTCAGTGCAGGATGCAGCTGGCCGCTCTGACAGCTGAGGCCTGCATCGTCAGCCGTCCAATAGTGGGTGATCCTGTGCAAGAGGCCTCGCCAGCAGGACCCTCCAGGCCCTTTTGGGGCGCCCTGCTGCAGCAAAGGCTGCAACTCTGCATGCAGGGGCCGTGCACTCAACCAGTGGCATCGGTCGAGTGGCCCAGCTGTAGCCGCAGCAGGATTGACAGCTGCTGCCCGGCAGCGAGTGGCCTCCTGCACTGCCTGCAGGGCGGATTCAGGGGGTCAACAGCTGCCTGGCCCCGCCCTTCAGGCATGCTGTTCCGGCAGTGCATCTGCTGGACATGCCTGTTGCACTGGGAGGCATGGCTCTGGCGCCCACACAGGAGAGGCCAGGGCGATCAGGTGGGCCTGCAGGGTCAGGTCTGACTGCATAAGGGCCTTTGGGGTGTGGCCTCTGCCTCTGCACATGTATCATCCCCATTTCCAGATGCCAGGCATTTCTTGAAGGAGGCCCGCCAGTGCTGCAGAACATGTATACGTTTCAGGGCCCATGCAGCACAGCCCTCCCCTGCAACCGACAAACTGCTGCAGCAACTCAGCAAGCTGGGATATCTGCCTGTAGGCTTTGCTGTGAGCTGCAGAGCGCCTGCCAGCACAGCGTGGCCCATGCAGGGCCAGGTCCGCCTCACCAAGGGGCTTCATGAAGTCACGCTGGGCGGCAGCGGCAAAAAGGCAGGATCTGCAAAGCGCGTAAGCTTCCTGGTCGGCCTCTTGTACCATTCATGCCGATGTCTCCCGCGCTGAGGTTGGCATGCAGCCGACCAGGGCATGGCCTTTGGGAGGGATGGCTTCCTCAAAACTCCCAAGGTTGTGCCAGCTCCCCTGATCGAGCCTGTCTGCTGCATGTTGTCTTTGGGCACACAGAGACCAGGCAGGCAAGCATCGCCCCTCCCTGAGAAAATATGCCATGCTTGAACGTTACAACGAGCTAGCAGTACTATGTGCCACCAATTCTGAGGCTGGTCAGAATGGTAGCAGCCCCTCGGCACCAGACAACCTCACAGCAGCCCCCAGCGCTTGCCGTGAGGTCAAGGGGTGGGCTCGTAGAAATCCAAGCTGCATGCTGCCCTGCAGAAGTGACTGGCTTGAGGCGGAAGCTGTTCAAGACACCATCGCTCGCTGCGGCGTCTGCACAGACTGAGTGGATGGTGGGCAGGCAGCAGCAACACTGCACTCCCAAAGCACATGTCCAGACTCCCCTTGTGCACGTCTCTCATGCGTTGCTGTCAGTCCTCCAGCACTGGTGTCTTGGTAAGGTGCAGCCCCAGGCGTTGCTGACCTGTGTGCCTTGAGTGTGACCTGTCGCTCAGTGCGCATTGCCCCCAAGCAACGCTGTGTGCCTCTCATGACCTCGCCCTTGCAGGTTGGGGAGTGCATCAGCATGTTTCAGAGGCCCAGCTTGAGACCCCACTGTACCCCTACCTGCCAGCCCACATTACCCGGCCTGAGGAGATCAGGAAGCTGAATGTCCTGCCCCTGGATGTGAAGTGCTACTTTGCAGTGGGTGCGCCTAGTGTGCAGCCTGCCCCATGTTGCTTTCCTGCACAGCTAATGCCCTGCCTGGCATGCACAGCCTATGGAAGTACTGCTCTGAGCAATGCAGTGTAGCACTACATACTGTTCAGCACTGCCTGCTGTGCAGCCTGCACCCTTTCCTTGCAGGTAGCTCTGACTTGCCCTGGGGATAAGCCGCACAGCACCTCAAGCAGCAGCCTGCACCCCATAGCCTATGGCACACATTGTTACATCCACCTGCCAGCATAAGCACGCACACCTGGTAGCAGCATGGTGCCCCTGCATGACCTGTACGAGAACTCCCAAAAGTTTGGCACTGTGATTGCCGCAATCCCACAGCTGCTGTAGCGCTTACAAGTGATTCTGTTTGGAGTGACTCCAGCACAGCCAGGCTACTCGGTAGAGCCACCCCAGACTGAGTCTCGCGACCTCAGGCAGCAGCAGCAGCCTCAGCAGTCCTTCCAATGCGTGGGCAGTCAGCTGCAGCTGGCGGGCCCTGCCCAGACTGTGCAGTGAATGCAGATGAGAGCCCACTGTGAAGGCTGGACTGGAGGCCTGTCAGATGTACGTGCAGACTGCTACGCACACCTCTGGCAGCAGAAGCAATGTGCCAACTGACAAATGCAATGACAGGCGCCAGGCAGGCAGCCCAGCAGGGCTGGCAGTGCCAGTAGGGTGGCATGCTAAGAGGGAGGTGGGCCTGTACCTGCCCAGCTCATGACAATGATAGTTGAAGTCTGCCTGGTGGACACTTGCAGCGCGGCTTGCTTAGGGCCTCATTAGCAGCAGCTGCTTTAAGCGCGCAGGTCCGCAGGTCAGTGCTGAGTTTGAGCAGCATGCTGAATTGCATTTCAAGACATGTTACATAAAAAGACAGAGCGCTCTCAGCAAAAGGGTTGTCCACACTACATCTGTCCAGCTTGCATAATTTCAGATTTCATGGAGATACAAACTAAACTGCCACTCCTCAAGAGCTGTTTGCTGTTCCTTGAATCCAATGGGTTGCCTCTTGCCCAATGGTATGAACAAACGTCCAACACGTCTAATGTCAGCGTCAGGTACTCCAGAACACTCATGCACCAACCAAGCTATCACAGACAGCCTTATGCCAAGTTGTTTGATTGCTTTGCTGTAATCTGGGCCTTTCTTGACTTCACCTATGTCTATATAAGCAAACTTGCTAGGCGTGACATCCAGGTTGCCGCGGCAACCCAAGTGAAGTTCCTCACTGGGAAGGTACTTGACAAGACTGTTGAAGTCTTTGATATGCAGATCTTGTGGAAAGCACGGTTTCCCATCTTTCTTCAGTGCGGCGCTGATGAGGGCAAATATGCCAGGGCCATCACATGATTGCATCATGGTGATCTGAGGCGCAACAGAGGTTGTCCTTCAGCAACAAGCAGGGTGGGGAGATCCATGACAGCAGAAGAAGGACCCACCTTGTCCTGAGCGACAAGGTACTTCTTGATGCGCACAAAAGTACGCCTCAGGGTCTCGTTCTCTAATCTGCCCAGGAACGTAGCAAACGCTGTGACGTCGACCTCTGAGTTGCTAGCGTTGATGACCCAAGAGCCAGGATTGAGCCCGCTTCTGTCCAGCAGGGCATGCAGACTCACAACAAATGTCTCCAGCTCCTTGGTGTCTACAAGAACCTGTAAGGAAAACAAGCAACAGTGTCACGGTATGGGCTTTCAGTGCAGTGAACAAAACATGCTACGCACCTTGCGTGTGCTTTCAGTGCAGTGCAGTGAACAAAACAGGCAACATACCTGGACTGCAGGCAACAACAGCGAAGCTCGGTCCTGAAAGTCGTTAAGCTTTGGCTGAATGGCCCGATCCTTGAAGAGGTGCACAAAGTCGATGATGGAGCGAGCCAGCAGGCCCTTTGCATACTGGCCACCATGCTGGTCCTGTATGTCTCCTCTGAGCTGTCGCTCCAGCAACTCGCCAAACTCTGACTGCAGAGTCTGCTGTCCTTCTTCCACCCGATTGACAGAGGCTGTAAGCTGTCTGCAAGAGTCTGTAAGCTGCTGTAGGGAGTTTGAAATCTGCAGCATGTGTGGTCTGCAAGCTGAAGCTCTTATTGATGCCCAATGCTGCAAACGTTGAGACAGAGAGCTTCACAGCAAGGCTGGCTTACGTTCTTCAACTCCTTGTCCAGGGATGCGGTCGGCTTGAAGACGTGCCTGCCCCGAAGAGCTGACTGTCTCAAGGACATCGAGACTGCTGGGCGGTGCATCCTTGCCCTCGCCTCACTCCTGTGCCGACGATACACAGTCTTCTTGACCGGCTTTATTTCGAAGAAGCCAACGACACTTTCTCTCTAGACACTCTACTGACCTAAGCCAGGCCATTCGTGATCACATGGTGCACTGGCAAAGTGGGAACCCACCTGACCCTGATTGGCATGAATCTGGAGACATGTCTTTGAGCCCCTAACATTGCCTGACATCAGAAAGCAGCACCAAGAGATTATTGCATGGCCCTGCATATGGTCACATCTGAGTAGAGACTGGTCTGTTGGGTACATGTAGAGAGCAGCAGCAGCACCAACACTTTCCAAGATGGTGCTGCTGCTGCTCATCTGTAGCAACTCTAATCACTTTCGTCGTCAGAGAGCACAACTGCCCTCCGGGCTTTTAGCTTTGGAGCCTGCTCGGGGTCGCTGCCAGGGGCCTCGTTGTCCTGCAGGGCAAGACAAACGTGCATTGGAGTGCTGCACCTAGGCCATTGATAAGAGCCGCTCATGCAAGCACTGCCTCAGCACAGCCTCACCACGTCCTGGTCGCTGAGCTCCTCGTCGCTGCTGCCCCCAGCCCTGCCCCGTTTGAATGCTGGCTGCCTGAGCTGCGCTGGCACAGTGCGTTTTGCGCTGGCCAGTCGCTTGGCAGCCTCAGACTGCAGAGCAGAGCAGACGTTCAGCAACAAGAACTTTGTACACTGCTCCACGCATCTTCATGGTGCTGACTGGTTGATGGGGTGCAGCAGATGCGACTTTGCGGCCCGCCCTTCCCACCCACAGCTAAACAAGCTGCCGAGGCTGGACACCATGGGTGCCATGGCCCACAGAGAGGTCAGGCCTGGTGGCAGCTGCTGTTGCCTGAGGGGGCTTACAGGGGGCTGACATCCAGCCTGGCCCTCATACACTGCTTAGCGGCCATTTAGAGAGCTGCTTCTGTGCTCACAGGGATTCAGCACCCGCCTCACAGGGCGCTGCGGACCAGTCCATTTTGCATTCGCGTCTGTCTGCATGCAAAAGAATGAGCCGCATGCCAGCTGAACATCTCACCCAGGGCACCGCTCTGCTTGCCTCAGCCAGGGCATCTGCTTGGGGGCGCAGGGGGCTGCATGCCTGCTCTGAGGCGCCAGCTCCCGGAACAAAGTGGACCAGCCCACTTCAATGGCTGCATCTGCCAACGCCTGCTGACTTTCTCACACAGGCCAGCCACCACCCTGCTCACCTCAGCCGCCGCATCTGTCTGGGGACGGATCAGGGAGCTGCGTGCCCGCTCTGAGGGGGTCAACCCCTCATCCTCGTACTCATCTTCATCCCCCTCCTCAAGATAGGTGGCAGTCACGCCCTGAGCCCGCGCCTGGCGGAACCCAGGGCTGGCTATAGTGTATTTGCGCATCTCGCGGTCCTGCATAAATCAGGCCAGAGCCCTGTTTGACTCATTTGCCCTGGCCTGCTGATGTGATGCAATGCCTCTCAGATGTTGCCACTCTGCTGAGCTGCTGCCAGCCAGCCACCACAGTGGCCAGGTGGCAAGCTACAGGTTTGCTTGAGACGAGAGGGACACAGCAAGACATGCGCAGCAGCAGATGCTGCAGGGACCTAGAGGCAGCAGTGCAGGCCGTCCCTGTCAGCAGCAGGGGCATGGGACAGCTGCACGGTGCCGACCAAGATTGATCTAGGGCTGACATGGGTGTGCCAGGGCTGGCTCCTGGCCTGGTGGCGTCTGTCAGCAGTCCCAGCCATGACTGCCACAGCTGATGGTCCTAGGTGCAATGTCTGAACCCCAGATGCTACAACAGCTGCACTTGCCTGCCGCCGAGTGAGAGCGTCCTTGCTCCGAATGGTGCGCTCCCTCTCCTGAGCGCGCTTCTCCTTCTCTCTGCCAGGGTCGATCACCGTGGCTGTGTGCTTGACCTGCCAGCATGCAGGAGCCAGGTCAGCATTCAGAGCTCCAAGGTCCGGGCAAGCACACAGTCAAGGATAGGCAGGCCTGCTGCTTGTGGGGTCTCCAGAAGCAAACCAAGACATAGTAGTGCATTGGCTCTCTGAGGCACATTTCGACATGCTGGAAGTGACAGCAGCAGGCTGCGCACTGTCAGACGGCATGCGCTCACCCTGCTGTGCTTGACGTGCTGCTTGTCCATGGCAGAAGCCAGCTGCATGTGCAGCCGGCTCTTCAGGCTGGCTGGCTGCAGCGCCCACCGGCGCCGCAGCTGCGCGACTGCCTGCAGGAGGGAGGCACGGGCCGCTGAGAGCCGGGCCCCAGCGCTGACAGTGGCGCTGCAGTGTGCTCAGCGGGTGGCCTGCGAGGGCCCTGGGTCGCCGTGACTGCTGGTGCCACGCTGTGCATGTTGAGATCCACAGCAGCAGGCATCCTGGGGCTGCTGGTGCCAGCTGGCCACAAGTGCCCAGCGCGGCAACAGGCACCAGGGACAGGCGACTGGTAGCTGCACCTGCAGGATGCCTATGCTGCAGCTCAGCAGGTCAGGTGGGCAACATGGGGCATGTGGAGCCGCTTGCTGGGATGCCTGACGGAGCTGGCAGGGTGGCTGTACCTGCAGGATGCCCTGCTGCCTCGCATAGAGGAAGGAATGGTCCATGCGAATGTCAGACTCCTTCACGTCCAGCACCTCGTCTCCCACCAGCAGCTGCCAGCTGCCATCAGACCACTGCACAAAGCGGGCGTTGCTCTGCCGCTGGGGGCTGCCGCTTGGGCTGGTGCCCTCGCGCCACCTGCAGCAGCACATGGGAACAACAGGCATCAGGCCACCGGGCAACTGTGGATTGTTGCTGGATCTTCACAATCATGCCTGCAATCTCAGTTTGTGTGCTGAAACCACATGCAGCTACTCATGTGCACATGGCACTGAGGCGCCTGGCTCCCGCAGCCCAGACACGGCGGCCCCATTGCCTCAGGCACAATACCTGCCAGCCCGTGCTGTCGTAAGGCGGCAGGGCGGCTGTCTGATGCAGCTGCAGACTGGCAACTTTCCTCCTCATGCTGTCCCAGTACCAAGCAGTTGATCAGCCATGCCCATGCACAGGTCAGAGAGGCTGTGACAGACCTGATGGTGTTGCCCAGCCGTGGCCGGGTGTCGCCACTCTGATCCGTCTGCAGCTCTGTGCTTGGGTCAAAGGTGTCCCGGCTCCAGGGCTCAGGGTTGATGTTGACAATATTGGGCAGCTTGACAACAGAGAGGGAGCCTGACTCCAGTGATGTGAAGGCTGCAACAGTGATGTTCAGAGGCGGCCTGCAGGGATCAGCATGCAGCTTGGGGCGACCAGGATACCGCTCTCAGCCCCAAGACAACCCACCCATGCCAGCTCACTCACCCCTGTGGTTTGACAGCATCTGGCTCCTCCTCATCGCTGGCAGCATCTGCCATGTCCTCATCTGCCTCCTCATCGTCGCGCATGAGAGCAGCAGGCTGCACCGGTGCAGGCTTGTCTTGGAACTCAGCCTCATCCTCATTCAGCTCTGGTGCTGCTACTGCAGTGCCCCTTTCGAATGAAGAGGCTCTCTGCTGGCTCTCCTGGTCATCTGAGTCACTCCCAAACAGCTCCTGCTCAAGGTCATCTGACATGGTGGGTTGCTACGCCTCAGAGCTTCCCCTGAGCGGAGACAGCCATGAGGGAGACAGCGAGGGAATCTGAACACAAGACAAAATTTGGGGAACCAACTGGCCATTCTCTGCGGCATTTGTGGAGCCCACATTTTATGTGAGCTGTGCCTCGAATCACGTGGATCCTAGCAGGGCATCTACATGGCTCTGCACATCTTTAGGATGCACAGACAGGCCCTAGCCCAAACAGCAGCCTCCCAGCAGCTTGTGAGAAGCTTTGCACAGTCAGCAGAGACTGGCGTCCTGCAGCAGACAAATCAGAAGGTGTTGCCAAAGCCTCCAGATAACAGGACGACCATTGGAGGGCAGGCCTTTCCTGATGACCTGCGATCAGAAAGTGGCCTGGGTGTGGGGGATGGCCTGCATGACCACACTTTGAAGTGGAAGCAGGTGCGCTTTGGATCTGCCTTCCACTGAGCAGCAAGCGGTGTTTCCCGAACAACGCACTCTGTGCAGTCTCACGGGTAGCCTGTTTGCTGCAGGACGATGCCCCCGGGCAGGTTGGCAACAAGAAGTCCCCCATGCAATACTGCTTTGAGGCTGAGCCCATTGAGGTGCATGGTGCCGTGGTGGCGTCCTATGGCAGTGAGTGCTGTCTGATACTCGTCTGTCAGTATTCCAGCTTGAGCAGTCTGCATCTGGCATTTGCTGTTGTCATCAGCCATTCCCCAGTGAGCTAGCTTGTTGAATACTGCCCTTGAATACAGGCGAGAATCCTGCGCTGGGCTGCCCTGTGGAGTACATCAATCTAAAGGGCACATCCAGGGAAAACCCTGCAGTCTGCAAGTACACTGGCAACAAGTAAGTCTCACAGCGCTTTGTCTGCAGAAATTCTGCCTTGTAGTCTCTGCTGCTGCACGGCTGCAGACACTTCTACATGCTGTGCAGGTATTACAGCAATGACTGGCGGGGCTCTCACTGATGGACAGTCTGAACTGAAATGTTGCTATAAGCAAATGCTCTTCATGTTGAGAGGCACCTGGCACCAGAGTGTTGTCGTGGGCAAAGCGCACAAACGCTAAGGCCTAGCATTTCTATTTGTGAATGACTATTGAAGTACACACGCCACAGTCAATGGGCGTCAGATGAACAAACTCAAACTGTCTCTCCGGCTGCAAGGATGTCCGCCGCCCCTTCAAGTGCTGGGCGCTGTCACCGTCGCCTCTTTGATCGGCTGGTGTTAAAGCCAGGCGGGCCATGATCCTCCTCGCCGTAAGCCTCTAGGATGTCTTCAGTATCCATAGGGCCCATGCCTGAGCCGGGGCTCACCTGCACATCACACAGGATCTGCCTGGTGTGCTGCCACAGAGCCACACCAGCTTTTGATTGCGGTGGCAGTGTGGCCCATGGCTTCTTGAAGGGCTGAGTGCAGGCACAGCTCATCAAGCACAGTGCAGCCTGGGTTGCAGGGAGGCTCCAAGCCCATGCAAACAACTTTCACTGCAGATAGCAGTGTGAACCAGCGACAGGCAAGCATAGGCAGCCCAGTGCAGTGTGGCTTGGTGGGAGGCGCAGCGCAAGCAAGTCATTTACTGCAGAGTGTAGGGTCACTGGCTGGAAGGCTGCTGAAGATGCAACATGGCAGGTGCTGTGTGGAGAGCTCAACCCCAAGCCCACCTCTGGCTTCAGGTTGTCTTTCACACGCTTTATCTGCTGTTCCTGCTGTGTGCGCGCCTTTTCGGCTTCCTCTGCTGACTTCTGAGCCACTGTTACATTGTTTTGCAAAGTCAGCTGCATATTCTGTGCTGCGGCAAGCCTGCAGGGACACTCAACAGGGTTTGCAGCTGCTGATACAGACAGACACCAGCATCAGTGACCCCGACTGGTTGCAGCTGGGGATGCTGCCCAAGAAGCAGGTCTCAATCCAGTGCCAGAGCCCCCCCACCAAAAGCAGGCAGGAACATTGCAGCAAAGGGATGCTGCTGAAAGTGCACGCCAGTCCCTCCCAACAGCAAGCTAGCCTGCCCACTGGAAGTGCAGCCCTTCAGGTCAGAGCCTAAGCAGCCAGCATGTGGAGCTCTGTCTGCACAGCCCGCAACCCAGCCAACAGGCTGAGCTTCACAACGCAGCCGGGTCTTGCCCAGTATCTTCGTAACAATGTAAGTTGATCAGCAGCAGCAGCAGCAGCCCCAGCCCACCATGCAGCCAGGCCTTGCATGGTCTTGCCAAGCTCTTCCCGTGGCACATCGCGCCCCACCACCTCCAGCACGTGTAGGCAGCGCTGTTTCTGGTCCAGCTTGCCCCTCACGATGCCAGTGTAGAAGCAGTCTGTGATGAGGAAGTCCTCCAGCTCCCGCACGTTGCGCAGGCCCAGGTCGTGCTGCAGCTCCTCGTATGCCAGGGTCTGTGAGGCAGGTGAGCTGGCTTGTTAAGCTGACAGTCTGTGGCATGACAAGATCCAGCTCATGACAGGGGCTGGGGCCACTGCTTGCATGGCCGGCAGAACAGGCGCTCACCATCCGCCCAAAAAGGACTACTCAAAGTAAGGAGCGCGGGGCCACAACAAGTCTCTATAGAGATGCCATGAGGCTAAAGGCACCTGCCACCAGCCTCAGGGACTGGGGAAGGCAGTCACCCAGACTGGGTCTGCGCACACAAACCTTGCAGTTCTCTGCTTTGGACATGACTGTCAGCTGCCTCAGCTTGCGCTCCTGCTCCTTGTTCAGAGGGCATGATGGAGACGCTGCAGCCATCACAGACCTCTGCCTGAGCATACGGCAGTGTGGACAGCTGTGATGCACACTTTGGAGCGGCGGACTCCATCACCTTTGTACGCTGGCCAGTCGCCATAAGCAAATAGCTCCAGCAGGTCGTGCGCAGGCCCAACATCTGTTCCCTTCAGCTGCAGTGAGAGGGGCTCCTATGTACTGACGGACAACTGATCACAAAGCCACAGCTACAGCTCACCTGTACGACGCTTGGTGCATCCAGAAACTCTCCAAATGCAAAGATGCCAGGCTCTGATGTGACTTTCTGCACAAGATCAGCTGTTGCCCGGCCCTTGGTCCCCTTGACAAGGAGGAGGTACTCTTCCACCTTGAAATCGGCCATGGCCAGCTTTGTGCTGTGTCTTGAAGCGGTGGCCAGCGGTGGCTGGCGACCGAGATCATCATATAGAGACATTTTTTCCCTGCTTCATCAAAGCATCAGCAGGAGCCACATGTCCTGGCGGATTAGCATTTCCCAGCTCTTCCAGCCAGTGCCTGACACAAAATAACGCGTGTCTTAAGCCAATGGAACGGAGAACATGACCTTGCAGCACCTGACAACTTTAACGGACCTGCTGATCTGGAATGCGTTAACCAATACAACTCGAGGCCACGGACAAGTAGTGTTTCTAACACCAGCCCAGATCTCCCAGCACCTTCAAGCGTGCAAGCAGTCAATTGTTATGGTCAGGTCAGGGCATCTGTCTGTGCTGCAGCTCGCGGAGGTCATGGTGCGCACTGTTGCTGGCAGCCTTTGGACCTCCTTGCTTGCCAGTGCTTGCTCCCATGGCGCACCTCTGATCTTCAGGTGCACATCACAGGCTGTAACAAGGATTGATGCCATGCTTTTGGGCTGCACACAGGCAGCTGACCTGGTGCTTGCAGTGTCACTCCGAGTCCTGATGCGCAGGGTGGCAGTCATGGGGCTGCATCCCTGATAGCTGTTGCATGCACCTTCAGTCGGGAGCCCAGGTTGCCAACGAGAGCCTACTGCCCCAGAGCAGCTTGCACTGTAATTTGAGGATTGTCTGGAATGCTGCAAAGACAAGAAAGCAAGTGACTTCATGTTACCGACCCACGGATCCCGCCTCTCATTATCGAGAGGCGTGATCTGCTCCTGTGAGGCCGTATGCAAGAGGTGACATCTCAGGTGGGGCCTCCAGCGCCATTTCAGCATGGCATGGCGACAAGCTCAAAGCTAGACAGCCATCAGAGCTTGCCTGCCATCAGTGTACGCCTCCTGTATGCATGATCTTGTGTAGATGTGACCAGGAGGCCCTGCTGCTTGTCTGACCCCTACAAGGCCTCCACAAGGCCCCTGCTCAGTCCAAGGTGCTGCACCTGTATTGCACTTCTGTGACATCATGTTTGCGCTGCTGCAGGAGATCTCACCGAGCGCTGAATCACCTGCAGGCACTGAACCTGCAGGGTCGTTTAGGCGTGACCTGCAAAGCTCAGAGAGGACGCACTCCTTGAATCAGCAGGCTCCCCTGCCAGCATATGAATGATGCGCGCAGGCGGGGAGGGCCAGGCAGCTACGACCCTGCCCTGCAGGTATGGCAGCCCCTGTATAGCACCTGTACATCTAGTGCACACGCATCCCTGGCTGTCTTGCCAGAGAGACACACAGCGCATCTGTGCAAGCAAACATGCTGCTTTCTTCCAGGCTCGCCTGAACGCCCAGCCGTTTGTGCCTGGTTTTGGGGGTGGGCGTGGCCAACCTCAGCAGCAGCAGCAGCAGCAACCAGCAGGGCTTGGGCGCCCTGCGGAGCTGGCAGGCTTCAACGGAGGCCAGCCAGGCTTGCAGCAGCAGGCGCCTGGCGCCCACGGGGGCCCGCAGTATGGAGCAGGGCTGCGCTTTGACAGCCCAGGGCCAGGTGGGGTGCCCCCTCTCTGCCTTCAGCCAGGTTTCCCATGCTCAGGTGCTGTGCCGCATCAGGCCCTGTAGTTGCTTGGCTGTCCAGTTGCTAAGGGAACCCCACAGCAGTGAGCATGGGGTGCAATCACCAGCACATCTGCTGTGCATGCCCCTGTCTGACTCAGCTCCATGTGCTCCCTGGCAGGAATGCAGGGGCCTGCAAGGTTTGTCGGGACCACTCCGGGCACAGCCAGCTTCATGCCGGGTGGCCACTCTATGGGCGGCTTCTCCCCAGGGCAGCAGATGGGGCCCCCCACGTCGATGGCCGCCGCGCTGCGCAACATGCCCAGCATGTCCTCGACGGCGCAGCCCTTTGTGCCACGGGGCTCCTCTCCAGCAGGTGTGCCCCCTCGGGTGCCAGTTGCACAGTCAACTTCATGCCTGTTAGCATGTGTCAGAGCGCCTGTTGGGATATGGTGGGCTCTGCCTGGGCTGCAAGCTGCCTGCAGTCCTGCCCACTTGCTATACCAGAGCTGTTTGTGACTGTTGCCTGCAGCAGTTCCTGGCTTCATGGGGCAGCGCGGTTCTGGGAAGGGCAATGTCCTGCGCTCCCCAGCCTCCACCCAGCAGCCCCAGCTGCAGGGCCAGCCCCTGCAAGGCCCCACGGGGCAGCAGCAGACGCCACCGCAGCAGCAGCAGCAGCAGCAGGCCACCCAGCAGGTCCTCACGCAGCAGCTGCAGCAGCATCTACATGCCCAGCTGCATGCCCAGCTGCAGCAGCAGCAGCTGGACCACAGCCTGCCTGAGGGGGATGACCTGCTGGGCATGAGCGCTCATGGGCCGGCTGACGGGTCTGCCTCGCCACTGCTGGCTGCTGCTGCGGCAGCTGCGGCAGCCGGCGCTGCGCACAGCGATGGCATCAGCAGCATTCTTGAGCGCATGGCCAGCCAGAGCCATGCCCAAGCCAGCAGGTGCGTTGCTGGCTCCTCCTGTTGTTGTTTCCCGGGCTTGGTTCAGCAGAGGGCCAGGCCAGCCAAAGCCAGCCTTGAGCCAGCAACTGCTTTTCTGCCATGCCGTGGGGACTGTTGTCAGGTGCATATGCAGCAGCTTGTGCTGAGGCACAGCTGCTCCTCATGCAGTGCTGAGCAGCATTTGCTGCTGGAAGGTCAGCAGGCCTGAATGCTGTCAGCAGTGACAGGCAGCTGCAGTCTTGTTGCCAGCTGCGGCCTGTTCTGGAGGGCTCTGCACCTGACATGAAGGCAGCCATGGCAGATTGCTAAGCAGAGCACCAACGATGACTGCAGGCCGTCACCGTCTCAGCAGGCCCAGCCGCCTACCCAGCAGACCGGGGCTCAGCATGGGCGAGGGCAGGCCTACGCTGCCCAGCCGCACCTGCTGCCTCACAGAGGAGGGCGTGGCAGGGGGTTAGGGCAGCTTGGCCGCAACATGGCCATGTACGGGCGCAGTCGCGGCAAAGGCAGAGGTAGGCCCACCATGCAAGCAAATCTATGGCTACTTGTCGACGAGCAGTCCCTATGCCAGGGTCCTGCGGCAAAGTGGCTGCCCTCTGCCTGCACACAGGCGTGGTCTGCTCCTGCTGAACCTGCAGGCTTGCTGCTGCATGTCTGGCAGTCCTCAAGACCGCGGTGCAGCTTGTGCCCACCAGGCGGCGAGGCACATGCAGACTGCTGCACCAGTCCTACCAGCACTACAAGGTCGCCCTCACCTTCCAGCAGCAGGACAGTGCAACATCATCTGGCTGCTTGTTCTGAGACTCTTCTCCCGCTGCCTCCAGGCTAGTAGTGCCATGTCCTGTGCAGGCCAGGGCAGCGGGCAAGGCGGGACAAACAGCCTTGCCCCTGCCCGCGTGCAGCAGCAGGTGCAATTTGTGTCGGACCGTCTGCGCCAGGAGCTGCAGACCCGCAGCTACCTCATACAGGCCCAGGTGGGTTGAGCTTGCGTAGAGGGTACTGCACTGTGAGGTACCCAAGGGCTGGAGGAGCACCCAGCTCAGCTTGCACAGCCTGGACAGGCAGATGGACTGCCACTGTCTCGTGCTGCTTCCCTCCTGAGTGCAGCAGTGCAAGGCTGAAGCAGACAGCGTGAGCGGGCCTGAGAGCGCCTCATGAGAGTTTGACTGGACGTGCCTGCAGGTCCACCCCACTCCTGACCCCTGGACTACGTTCAGCTCTGTGCCATGCTGCCTGCAGGTCAACCCCATGACCGAGAACTTTGGCCTGCCCGAGATGCTGCAGCACTACCACTCGCTGTACCCCCTGGAAGACCTGGCGCAGGCTGAGGAGCAGCCCTCGCAGGTGTTTGGCCTATGCACCAGCGTGGTGAAGGCCATCAGCATGAGTGGTGACGGCCAGGCAGTGGCTCTGCGCCGCCTCAGTGGGCGCCAGGTGAGTGACCACTCGCCAGGCTGTACTGGCTGGTTCTTCCAGTGTTCGATTGCCTGTTTGTGGCATGGAACCAGATGCTGGGGCACGAACACTGCATGAGAACGCCGTTGTCTTCTGTGTGTCTTAGACAGCTGTTTGGCACAGCACAACTCTGTGCCAATCCTCTTTTCCACCAAGCAGCACCTGCAAGGCGACTCAGGCTGGCATGTGCCCCTTGGCCTGCCTGCGACAGCAGACAGGGGTTGCCCTACCTGCTGTGCTACAACACCGTCGCCAGAGCAGGCCATTTGGCAGCGGCGTTCCTTCACCTTGAGCAACCTCACGCAAGCCCCGCCCTGAGGCTCCTCACCTGCTGTGCTGCAGTTACCACCGTCAGCTGAGTTGCTGGCGGCTGCACAAGATGTGGTGGAGCAGTGGGCAGCAGTGGCACAGCACCCAGGCCTTGTGTGCCCCCGTCAGGCCTTTGTCAGCCAGGAGCTCGAGTTTGCCCCCTGCCTCGTGTTTGCACATGATTACCAGCCTGCAGCCTACACTTTGGAGCAGGCCCACATGCACCCTCACACCACCAATGCAGGTGGGGTCCTGCTGCGCTGACCTCACGCACTGTGCCCCCGTGTGTGTGCTTCTTCCTGCACTGCTCCACCCAGAGGTGTTCCTGTCCACCTGGACTATTTGGCATGCCATTTGGTTCTTCTCTGGGGCAGGCTATGGGCTCCTTCCATGCTGCCCCACCCTTCCCAGCTTGGCTCATCCACGACAGGCCTGCTGCAATGCTCCAGCCAAGCTGCCAGCCGCTGCTTCACTGTGCAGGCCTTATGCGCAATGCCCCCTCAGAGGAGCAGCTCTGGAGCTACCTGACGCAATTGGCCTCTGCTCTGCGCGTGGTGCACTGTGCTGGGCTGGCTGTCCGCACCGGGTCCCTCATGCCCAGCAAGGTGCTGCTGACCAGCCACGCCACAGGGCGCATCCGGATAGGTGAGTCTTGCCCACCAGGGCACGCAAGATCAGCAGTGCTCTCCTGCCTGGCCACCAGGTGCAGCTGAACAGGGCAGATACAGGCAGATGTGCATCGCTGACCATGGCATGCACGCACATCAGCAGTGTGCTCCTGCTTCGCTCTGAGCTGTGTTGCTGACTAGGCACGCAACTGTGTGGAACTGGACAGCTTTACGCTGCACAGCAGGGCACTCCTGCTTCTTAAAGGCACCAGTGCCTGACTGGCACCATTGCCTGACTGGCAGCAGTGTCCTGCTGCCACAGGGAGCATTAAGAAGGTGGGCTGCAGACAGCATGGCAGTGCCCTTGTGTCTGGGATGCGGGTTGCCACTGCTTCTGCTTGGCTGGCATCAGCAGACGCTGGTAGGAGGCAATCCAACTAAGTCTAGCTGGCCAGTATATTGCTGCTTGTTGTTTAGTGACTCACATGCATGTTGCCTGCAGGCTCTCTGGGCATCCTCAACACGCTGCAACAGGATCATGGTGTCTTGGAGGAGGTGCAGAGGCTGCAGCAGGCAAGTCCCTGAAGTCTGCACTGCCTTCCCAGCACTTGTTGCTGGATGCAGCAGATCACAGCTGCTGCCTGCCAAGCTGTGAGTCTTATGACAGGTTTTTCTGCTGTGCTGTCCCCTGCATTGGATGTGTTGGCGCAGTAACTTGTCAGAGGAGAAGTCCCTGTGTGCCCATCGCTCACACAACCCTGAGTAGAATCATTGGCCTCAGGACGCTTGCCCCTGACCCTTGTTGTTGCCTTGTGTGTGGCAAAGGTGCCCACTCATGCCTGACTTGGGTTGTGTGCCGCAATATGGTAGCCACTTGCTACCTGCAATCCTGCGCACTGCTGGGCAGCACATGGGTCAGCCTACACATCTCTCAACTCTGACGGCCCCTTCCTTCAGGATGACATTGCTGCTGTGGGGCACCTGATGGTGATGCTAGCGGCCTCAGCAGGCGCAGTGCCCTCCCTTCAGCATGTGGCTGCCCACTTCTCGGAGCAGTTTGCATCTGTCCTGGGGAGCCTTGAGGCCGGTCAGATCAGGGACTGGCACACGGTGAGGGCTGAGGCTGGTCATCCATCTGGGAGCAGCATGCTGCCTTTTGTCCATGCAGACGAAAGACTGGCACTCGCTGAGGTCATGGCTACCAGCTGAAGGGGTGCTGATCAAAGTCTGCACCCATGCCCTGCCTCCAGATGCATTGTGAATTTCCGCACATCCCTGACTGCATCGACTGCTGCCGTCTGTCTGCTGTCCTCGGCGCTTCCTGCCCTTTTAGGCTGCTTATAGCCCCGCTGCCCTCTTGCAGCCTGTGCTGTCAGGAGTGCACAGGCAGGCCTCTGAGCAGGCTCGTTGCTCTGTCAGGGTACATACTGCTTCTGCTCCCTTTTGCAGCCATGCTTGCTGCTGCCCTCGAGCCTCTGTACGAGCCTGCTCCTCACTTCCCTGTGTGCAGCTGTGCTCAGTGCTGCACGAGCATGCCTTCGAGCAGCTGGACCGTCAAGCCATGCACAATGACATGCTGGTGGGGCAGCTAAGCAGGGAGCTGGAGAATGGCCGCCTGCTGCGCCTGGCCTCTCGGCTGGCCATGGTGTGTGAGCGCTCTACAGAGGAGGACTTGGAGGCTCAGTGGTCTGAGACAGGCAAGCCGGCAACTGTGTTCTGTGTGAGGCCAGCCTGTTCTCGGTGTGGGCAGCTTGTCGTGTGGGGGTGGCACAGTGGCCTGGGCTACAGGTACATAATGCTCTGTTCATCAAGGTGTGGGATATTGCCTGGGCCACATCGTGCAGATCTGGATGTGCGGGCTGCCTGTAGTGAGAAGCTGTGCTGGCAGTGGCCAGCTTACTTCTGTGAGCTGTGCTTGCTTGCAGGGGCTGCAGCTGGAGGCTGAGGTGCTTGCCTGTTCTCTGCACTCTGTCTTTCAGGGTAGCATGCAGTGAAGCCTGAGGCCTGCACTTGCAGGGGCTGTACTGGAGCCTTCCCATTGCACGCACCGGTACAGTGTGGCTGCCTACAGGTGATTGATACAGTGTGGCTGCCTGCAGGTGATCGTTACCTGCTGAAGTTGTTCAGGGACTTTGTGTTCCACCAAGTGACTGAGGAGGGCGCCCCGGTGCTGGAGTGGGGCCACGTAGTGGAGGCCCTCAACAAGTTGGATGCTGGCGTGCCTGAGAAGGTGGTGCTCATGAGCCGTGATGAGGCCTCGATGATGGTAGTGTCTTATGCGGACCTGAGAAGATGTCTGGACAGCGCATACACTGAGCTGAAGACCCGTGCAAATGCTGCTAAGCGGAATCGATTAGGCCACCACAGATGACTGTACAAGCAAGCCAGCCTGACTGGAACTCCACTTCTGACGCCAGTGGAACACATGCTAAGGCCCCCTGCCAGTTGCACCAGCCTGAACGTCACTTACCAAATTTTGGCTACACCCTTACCTTGCAGCATATTGGCAGCAAGCATCAACATGAGCTGACCTGTTGTCAGCACATTTGATCTGAATACACAACTACCTCCCCATGCTACAAATGACATTGTCATGCAGACACAGGGACTTGTAAAATGGTCACTTCAGATGTTGGACAGCAAAGGGAGGCAGCCAGGCTTTTCGGCATGTGCTTGCTGCTGATTTGACAAGCAGGGACAGGGGCACTTGGGTGGAGCCAGGGCTGTCTGATGGCAGAGCTGTGATGTGTCACTGCAAGTTGACCCTCTCTCCAGTGCGCTCTGCAGGCCAGAAGAAGTCAAAGTGGCTGCGCGAGGCGCCATGCATACCATCACTCATAAGCCCTCGCTAGAAACAGGGGACTGGACGCACACTGCCTCAAGTGCACAACACCTCACCAGGCAGGCTGGGATGTTGATGCAGACGCTCACCGCAGCAGCACACCACATCATGCAAGAGCCCACCTGCTGGCAGGTTGCGATTGAAGCCTCCCCTACGGTTCATGTACTGCCGAGCCTGGCGCGTCTGCTTGGCTTTGACGGCACCCATTTTGGAAGCCTCATCCCCCCTGTCTGTGCCCTGCGTGGTGTTGAAACCAAAGGGAATGCCCATGGCCGCCATCATCTGCATCTCCTCGGGGGTCACCCCAGCATCCAAGTCTACCTCAGGCTCAGGCACTGCAGCGAAAATGACACAAATAGACAATGGGCAGGCCTGAGGCAAGAGAGGGGGAGAGAGCGAGCATCAAAGTCCACGTCAGCCTCCAGACTGCGGCACGCGGCAGAGGGGTGCAGACTGGCTGCATGCATGCACCGGGAGGGCGACAGTTGTGTGTGTGTGCTGGCTAACAATGGAAGACACAGGGCATGATGCAGCAGCCTGAAAAGGAGGGATATGGGTCAGCTCACAACAAAGCCACTGTCAGCATGTCCGGGCTGGCTGAGTTGACCCCAGGCGTGAGGCAGAATGGAAGGCTTGGAGACCCTATGATCGCCAGGCACAAGCGCATGCACCAGCACGGCGGCATCTGATGCGTGGCCCACCTGCGAGGTCAATGCCAGCCATGGCAGCCAGCTTGTCCACATCATCGGCATCCATGGGCTCTGCCACACGGGCAGGCGGGGGTGGGATGCTAGGAGCGGTCCTCTCCTGGCTACCGTGGCGTCCGCGACTTCGTTCATGGCGGCGGCTACCCCCACCGGCATCCCGCTCCCCACGCAGCCCGTCCTCAGGCTCGTGGTCCCGGCGGCGGTGCTCCCGCTCGTTTCGATCTGCGGGGCGCACGTGCCGGTCGTCCTCTGCCATTGCAGGGCGGCGACTGCTGCGACCGGCGGGGCTGCGGCTGCGCTTGCGCACCCTGTCAGGGTCCCGCTCCCTGTCCCTGTCTGAGCGCTCGCGCCGCCTGCATGCCAGAGCATGAGGTCAGCAACTGCAGAGCAGGACGTGAAGTCATTCACTTGCTTGCCGACTGGGGCCTGCCAGGCGCTGCAGTGCTGCAAGCCAACCCAAGCGACAGCCGTCACTGTGTCAGAGTGACGCTCTACTGACAGCCAAAATCCCCCAGCTGCATGCACAGCCTGCCAGCCCACCTGGCAGCATCCCTGTGATGGTCATCCCGGGGCCGCCTGTCCGCATCCCTGTCGCGCCTGCGGCCATCTTCACGGTCTAGGCCAACCTCTCTGGGCATGACGCTGGCAAGTCAGGGCAGTGCCCACAAGGTGGCAGTGAAGACAGGGGACTTTGCACCTGCCTTGCGAGGTGGTGCCTTAAAGCTTTTGGTCTGCTGTCAGCAGCAGAGAACAGTGCTTCAGGTGTTGACCTCTGCCCTGGACTGGACCTGGCAGCAAGGGCAGCGCCTTGTCAGCCCCTGCTAGTTCTCTGCTGCTCTCCTGCAATGGAGCCTGCAGCCCCCTGGCCTGTCCGGCTGATAGTGGCCTGCAGCCTCTGCAGCGTTTGGAGACGCTTGTCTCGCAGTGCGTCAAAGTGCTTCACCTGCAGAAGAGCATGGTTGGCACTGGGAGGTGCCCACATTGTTGCGGGCGTGGATGGACGGAGAGCAACTGTCTGAAGCAGCATGAGGTGCAGAGTGCTAACCCACGAGGACTTGCAGGCAGCCTCAAAGGCCAGGCGCTGTTCTTTGCAGGCCAGCGGCACGGCAGGCCCCTCGGCTTTGATGTTTGGCAGGTGCTTGTCCAGGCAATCAAAATAGATTTCTTTGGCCTGCAATGCACAAGCAACAAACTAAGTAACTGCACAGTGCTGTCTTTATGGGCTGACAACTTGATGATCACCTGATGGCAGGCCTGCCGCGACTCTTTCAAGACTGAAGTGTCCACTGGAGCTTCAGGCATCACTCACTCTGCAGTGCAACGATGCTTGTCATCAGCACAGCACAGCAGAGCACAGGTAGTTGCCGGCCCCACAGATCTGCCATGTTTACTGACACAGGCCAGAACCTCAGCAGCTTGATGCTGAGCAGCCCTTGCCTGTGAATGATGGGCTCGCCTCCATTGGATGGCTGGCCATGAAAATCTAAAGTCAATGAGCTCAGCCTCAGTCGTTTTCACACGAAGAGTGCTCCGCTGAGCCCTGCCCGGCAACAGTAGCTGTTAAGGCCATAAGATCATTCCGACTGTGTAACATCTACATGCCTTGAAACTGGCGCAGCACACACACAGACACAACCTTAAAGTGAGCATCAGGCAGACACTGTGGTATCGAGGAGAAAGGGGGTCAGTGGCCTGCCTGGTGAGTAGGTTCAACCATGGCAAACCGCCTGCTGGCAGATCCAGAGGCAGATGGTTGGGAGCGCTCAGACTTCCCCATCGTCTGTGAGACCTGCCTGGGGCCCAACCCCTATGTCAGGATGCAGCGGGTGAGCCTGTTGCAAGCAGATGCAGCATGCGACCAGCTGAGAACTTGGGAGCTCATTATGCCATAGCTGCTGTCTACTCACCCAATCTTGTCCCCTTGCAGATGGAGTATGGTGGCGAGTGCCACATCTCTGGAAGGCCATACACAGTCTTTCGCTGGAAGCCTGGAGCAGAGGCCAGGTACAAGAAGACAATCATCTGCCAGGAGGTAGCCAAGGCAAAGAATGTGTGCCAGGTGAGGCATCAGCCCAGGGCTTCCAGCAAGGGAGGTCACGTTGCCCAATGCTCCAGGCTTGCCTGCTGCTGTTGGCCAATACCTTGCATGGGCTGCAGCGCTATCCTCGCAGCTGCCCCTTCTTCCAGCACCTGTCTGCTGCAGAGTTTCCTTTTTGACGCTGCTGCAGGCTTCAAGCTCCTGTGCGGCCATGCATGCATGCTTGCAACACACGTGCTATTCTGCACGTTGTACCTGCCCAACATGCCCCGCAGGATTATGGTACATCTTGGCAGCAGTCTCCCGCTCACCCTTGTTTTAAAGGTCCTGCCCAGGCTCCCTCCCTGCCCTGGAGGCTCTTTGAATGCTTCTTTGCTGTGCAGAGTTCTGCCTGCTGTGACCCAGCTCACAAGTTGCAGCACCCTGTTGTGCATTTGACTCGTGCGAGGGGCCTCAGAGCTCCTCCCACTGCCCTGCAGGTGTGCCTGCTGGACCTGGCTCACCGCCTGCAGCCCCCTGTTCTGCAGTTGCCCATGTCTGCAAGCTTGCCCTGCACGTGTGCCTGCTGAATCTGACAGCCGCGCACTTGCACATGTTGGAGCTTGCCCTGCAGGTGTGCCTGCTGGACCTGGACTACAACCTGCCGGTCCAGGTGCGCGACAGCGCGCTGGGCAAGGAGCTGGAGGATCTGCCCCAGAGCGATGCCAACAAGGAGTACGTGCTGGACAGGTTGGCGGCTGATGGGGAGCTGGATGCTGCCTTCACCAAGCAGCAGGCCAACGACACCATCCTGCGGCTGCAGCGCACCACACCCTACTACAAGGTGGGCCGGGCCTCTCTTCATCAAGAGTGGGCTCCAGATGAGGTGGCCACTGCTGAGCTGCAAGGTGCTGGCTCCTGGAGGCGTGACATCCTGAGGTTTGGGGTTGGGCTGTACTTGCCGCCACGTATCATCACAAGGTGGACTTGGCGGGCTGGTGCGGGCTGGAATGTGGAGTTGGAGGGCTCTTGCAGGCTCTGCAGGCAGAACCACACGGAACTCGCAGGCTGCCCAGCGAGAGCTTTCACTAACGTCTGTGTGCTGCCTGCTGCTCTGTCAAGCAGCAGCAGCCACCTGCTGACTGGGGTCGGCTTCTTCTGCATGTGCTGGGCTACGCGGAGCTGGGCCTCAGCTGCACTTGGCCCTTCATGTGGGCAGGGAGCTTCGTGACACGCCTGCTCATGCTGCCTGCAGAGGAACAGGGCGCAGATCTGCAGCTTCTTCGTGAAAGGGGAGTGCAAGCGCGGCGCAGAGTGCCCGTACCGGCACGAGATGCCCACCTCTGGGCCACTGGCAAAGCAGAACATCAAGGACAGGTGACTGTGACAGCCAGACCCGCGCTCGGCGTGGTGTCGGTGCTTGCCTGCCCACCCCCTACCTGGCCCTGCTGTATTGCTCAGGGTGCCTGCAACAGTGGACCTTGCCTGCAGCGCTGCAGCCAGACTGCCGTCGCACCATCCTTCTCGAGAGCTGGGGCGTGCCAGGCGGCCACGCAATACCCCCATCGGTCCGACAACAAAACCAACTGTGTTTGCAGGTACTACGGTGTGAACGACCCAGTGGCTGAGAAGATGCTGGGCCAGCTGGATGAAATGCCTAAGCTGGTACCCCCGGAAGACACAACCATCACAACGCTGTACGTGGGCGGGCTGACCCCCGACATCACTGAGCAGCACATCAAGGACCAGTTTTATGGCCACGGAGAGATCATGTCTGTGCGCAAGGTGAGTGGCCCCCACCAGCTACCTGCCAGATGATGGCAGTGATGCAGTTTACTGGCATCTGCATCCAGTCTTAGAGGCCCATCAGCTTCTAGCAGATGGCAGCGGCAGTCATGATGCTCTGCCCCACCCAATGGTCTTCAGGGATGCAACAAGGCCTGCTCGGCAGTTGATGTGGCCGGTGCCTTGGCAGATGCCTGCTGGTGGAGGTGCTTGAAGTTCCAGCTGCAGAGGTTCACATCCAGCTGCAGCACCAACTGCAGCTGTGAAATGCTGACTGCATGCCCACTCAAGCAATTGCCCTGCACTTTGCAGAGCGTCTAGTGCCTGTTGCAACCAGCGCCAACTTTAGCAGCTCTCCCTGGCCTGCAGGTGGACCGCAAGCACTGTGCCTTTGTGACGTTTGCGACGCGGGAGGCGGCTGAGGCAGCCGCCGAGGCTCTGAGCAACCGCCTGATCATCCAGGGGAATCGGTGCCGTCTGCTGTGGGGAAAGCCTATGGAGAAGCGAGAGGCCCCGTCGCCGGCCCACAACGCTCACCTGATGCCCTCCCAGGTGGGCTCCCATGCCCAAGCCCGAGGCTGTCTGCCTCTCGCACACTGCCATGCCCTGCCTGTGTGCACTGCAGCCACAGACTGGCCAGTCTCAGCACAATGAGGCCCCAGCAGGTAGCCTTCTATCCTGGAGCACAGGGCCACCTGCCCTCAGCGCTGCAGACCAATGTGACTGCACAGACTATGTGGCTGCTTGCCGCAGGATGTCCGCATGACGTCGAATGCACATCCCTTCCAGGAGTGAAGTGCTGGCTGCCTGCTGTGAGCCTGTTCCCACCACCAGCTCAAGCACTGCAAATCCATGTTGCAGGCCTCCACTCCCTTGGTCAGTTTGCTTTCCACCTGTTCTGGTACCCTTCCAGCCAGGACAACATCCACTGCTGCAGGTCCAGATGGGTGCTCCCCCTGCCTTCCCGGGGCAAGCGCCGCCCAACTTCTTCAACCTGCCCCCTGGGATGACGCCGCCACCTGGCCTGGGCGGCCCTCCTGGTTCGGGGCCGGGGCGGCCCCTCTACCCTTCCATGGACACCTCAGCCATGGGCACCAAGGCTGCCCGGCAGGGGGATGCAGGCAATGGGCCTGAGGCAAAGCGGCAGCGGATGGACCATGCCGGAGGTGAACCTTGTCTCCGTCGTGCAGGCCTCAGCTGGATCTTGCTTGATGCTGCAGCCCGTTGTGGCAGGCTGTCACTTGGTGTGCAGTCCTTGAGCGTCGTTCGGGGTCTTGGGCAATGAACAGGGGCTTTGGGACTGCTGGCATATCTCCCTGCACCGTGTCAATGGCTGCTGTACGTTGTTTTCCCTCTTTGTGCATCACGACACTCGTTTCCTTCATGCCACAGAGCAGTCCCAGTCACGTTTGCATGCTGCAACATAACATGAATTTGACAGCCCCTGCAGGTGCACAGCAGGCGGCGGCACAGCCTCAAGACCAGCAGCCTTCGGCAGAGCAGCAGGGGCCCTTCCGCCCTGTGCATGCCAGCGCACTGCCCCCGGGGTTCCCCCAGGGCGTCCCTGTCTTCATTCCTGTCGGTGCACCCCCCATGATGATGCCTCCCCATGGCGGCTTCCCACCTCGCGGGCTCATGCGGCCACCACCTGCCCACCCCTGGGGCCCACCACCCAGCAGGCCTCCTGGAGCTCCACAACAGGCACCACCAGTCAATGGAGCAGTGCCAGGACCGCGCCCTCCCCCAGCTGCGCCTGCTGTCCAGCCTGTTGCCGCTGCAGCGCCGGCGCAGGCTTGAGGATAGGTCGCACATGCTCAATACGCTGCAGACCAGACTGACAATTGCCTCCCCCTGACCCAGTAGCTGCCTACAATGTCAACAGTGTGCTGGAAATAACACCTTTTAGCAATTGAAAAGCATCACTCACAACAGGCCGGGGTCTTGCTCGTTTTCGGCATGCGATGAGACAATCAGACGAAGACATAGCAGAAGCAGTCAGGGAACCAGTGTCACGTCACACTCCCTGTTGACAAACGTTTTGCTAGCATTGCCTTGCCTGCCCTCGACTGGCTTGACTTCCCCAGAACGGTTGTGATGTACTGACTGGCATCCAACAACTTCTCCAAATCCACTCCATGCCTGACTCCAAGGCCATCAAGCAAGTACACGACATCCTCTGTGGCGACATTGCCTGCAGCATCAAATCAAGTCTAGCAAGCAATGGAGCAAAGTGCATTCATTGATGGGCTGAAGAGACTGCAGCACCCACCTGTGGCCCCCTTGGCATATGGGCAGCCTCCAAGGCCTGCCACAGCTGCGTCCACAGTGCTGATTCCCAGGGAAAGGGTGGTCAAAATGTTAGCGACAGCCTGCAGGACAACAAACTTAGTGAAGAAGCTTAATGCAAAGCAGCAAAACTGCTGCAACAGGGAGCTGAAGTGGAAGTCAACCTCATTTACCTGGCCATAGGTGTCGTGCAGGTGGGCTGCAAGCGCATCATTAGGAATGTGATCCTGGCAGGCCTGCACAGCAAGTCGTATTGCGTGGTGCCGGACCATGCAAGCCCTGCTCTTCCAGTCAGCAGCACAGCATCCTGAGCAGGCAGCACCACACTGCATCAGTCCAGCCTCAAAGCGAGGCAGCCATGGCAAACCTCTCCCTGACCTACCTTGAACATGGCGGCCACAGAGGCAGGTGTCCCCACACCGATAGTGTCACCCATCGAAATCTCATAGCAGCCCATGTCGTGCAACCGCCTGGCCACATGTGCGGCTGCAGCAGGCTTCACCTCGCCCTGCAGAGCAGGCCATTGCTCAAACAACAGCATGGATTTCTTCAGGGCGTTAGAGTATGGGGCAGGGCACAGTGAGCAGAGGTGAGCTGTGCATGACCAGCAGACAGTACATGCCCTGTGCCTTTGACATGAAGAGCAGCAGGCGGCCGGCCCATCCCAGTGCACTGTAGAGCGGAGCTCAGGTTGCTCACCTGATAAGGGCAGCCCACGACGCAGGAGACATAGCCCCTGACTGGAATGCCGGCTTCTCTAGCAGCAGCAAGGACATCCCCAAAGCGGGCCAAGCTCTCATCAATGCTGCAGTTGATGTTTCTGCGGCTGAAGGCTTCTGAGGCTGCAGCAAAGATGGCCACCTCTGTCGCACCAGCTGCCTGGGCACGCTGGAAGCCCTGCAGACACACCCAGCCTTTATTTGTGGCTGCTGTTGCAGGGTGAATGCACAAAGTGGCTCCATCAGGCAGCTCCATGTCATGTAGGCCACCAGCTCGTGCTCAGCAGCCGTGCCGCACTGCGTACTCTCCAAGGACGAGCCAGTCTGACCTTCAGGTTGGGCGTCAGGACGGGGTACTTGACGCCAGGGGCTCTCTTGATGCGCTGCATGACTTCGGTGCTGTCGGCCAGCTGCGGGACGCAGGCAGAGCCCTCAGCATGTCATCCGCGCTTGATGGACACTTCACCCGCTGCATGCGACTTGCGTGCTGCACATGCACTTGAGGCTGCATTGCATGCTTAGCTACCAGGCATGCTTGCAGGAAGGGTAGGACTTTCCTGAGGCACCCATTTGGGGCTGACGAAGCTGGTAGCCTCCACTTCGGGCAGGCCGGCATCTGCCAGCTGCTCAATCAGCTGAACCTTGACCTCTGTGGGGACCTGCGTGCCTGGCAAGAGACTTCATCTCAGTATCAGTCCAGCCTGGGCTGGCTTGAATGCTGGGCAAATGGCAGGTGACACCTCCTTCTGCTGATAGGCATGGCAAGTTGTGGCCAGGGCTAGCTGAGCTCCCAAAAGCTGAGGATGCTGCCTGTGTGGCTTCATAAGAAGGAGCTCCGCTGTGAGGCAGCAGGCTCCTGTGAACTGTGTCTGCCAGCATTGCTTTGGGCAGCAATAAGGCCAGTGTCCCGCACTGGGCGGAGTTCCGTGAGTAGGTGCCCTTCATCACCCCGTGTGCAGGCACTGCGTGACAGGCTCACCAGATCCTTTTCATTCTGCAGGCCGTCCCTTGGGCCGACCTCCACCATCTTTACATGGTCTGGCAAGCCCTCCAGCAGCTGCATGGAACATGTTGTAAGGCAGGGCAAGCTCTGCCAGATCAAGGGGACTGCCACCAAGATGGCTCAGACCTTCAGATGTTGCTCAAGATCTGCTGAAGCAAAGCCTCTCAAGCTTGCTTTCGAACCTCCCAAGGACACAAAGGCAGCACTTGCCAGGCGCTTGAGCATTTCACAGCTGCCGATGCCTCGGGCTGCCTGTGGATGCCCAAAGTTTCCTTGTCAATTGGTCAAGCAGACATTCAAGGGCATTGTGCACAGCCGCTGCTGTCAGGTCAACGCTTTTCCGGAATCGAAAGTAGCAGGTTCAAGCATGGCTTGTTGAGAAGAAAAGGGGCTGATCCAATGGCTCCCATCCTGTTTACTTGCACTGCTGCATAACTGAGACCACCATGCCTGCCAATCTGGCCAATGCCGTCCTGACCATGCCGGTCCTTGCAGTTGCATTGTCAACAGGCCATGGGATGCTTTATTAAGTGAAAGATGAGGTGGGGAAGCATTGATGCATGCAGCTACCCATCAGCTTTGTGGCAATGGCAGCTTTAGTTTCGAAACTTTGCTGGATATATGTCTACCGCACACATCGTATGGGCATGCCGGCGGGATCTTGAGAGGTGGATATGGCAGACTTTGAGATGATCTATCTCATCAAATGATCTAAATGTAAATTTAGAGCCCAGGCCTACGAGGCAGTCAAGAGCAGCCTCACCTGGGCATAGAGGTTGCGGCCTTGACCCTACTCCAGATGGCGCTGCAGCTGGAGGCTACCCACGCCCCTTATATTTTGCCACTGGGTGATCAAACAATAACTCTGGGGAGGAGGAGGGAGCTATTCGTTTCCTCCACTTTGGTCTGCATGCAGCATTGGAGCTCATGAGTGCAAGTGTAGTGCAAGATTGCACGATAACTGAGGCCTTGCTTGATACGTGTTCAGGTCAGCCGTGAGCATGTCACAGTGACGGCCAATGATGCCACCTCTGCTGTGGTCAGGGCACTGAAGCGCTCTTTCATGACAAGAGCAGCAACAGCCCCTGGAGCGGGCCCAGAATTTCTGCGCCCACTTGACGTGACCCAGGTATGGACAGCCGTTCCTGTTCAGGTTGAGGAAGCCAGCAAGCACTTCTGCCCCCATCAAGAAGTTTGAACATCCATGACCCATGCTGCGCTGTGCCATGGAGCTCAAACCTTCAGCTTGCATTCTTCTCACCCAGCCCAACTAAGCATGAGGGCAGGGCAACTTGCCGAAAGCCCATGCTCTCTGAGCGGCTGGAGCTGCAGCCCATCTGAAGCACACATGCATTTGGTCCATGGCACAGCTGAGAACAGTGCTTTGCACTGCGCAGATGGAGCTGGGTGACTGCATCTACCTCGCCATTGAGCGCAGCCAGCTGAAGTTTGGTTTCACGCTCCAGCCAGCCTTGGGCGATGGACAGGAGACAGACCGTCAGGTGACTGAGGTGCCCTGCTGCCACGGCCCTGCGGGTCAGTCTGCCATTGATGCAGCGTGTGTGCCCAGACTTGGCTACTCCTGGATACGGCATGGTGCAAGCAGTGTTCTTGCAGTTCCAGCAGGCAGGTCAGTTGCCCCAGGCAGCTGAATACGAAAGCTCTCAAGTGCGGACGCTGCCTGCAGGCCAAGCGGGCTAGGCTGGACGCCCCAGGCAGTGGTCCATCACCCATGTACCCAGCCCACCTGCCCCAGGGGCACAGCCAGCCTGCTGGGGGAGCCCAGGCTGGCATGCAGGTTGCTCACCAGGGCTACCCACCTGATGGCCAGCACCAGCAGGCTGGCAGTTACCAGCCTGCCCAAGGCTACCAGCCTGGCATGCCCGGCGCTCACCAGGGCTACCAGCCTGCTGTTGGTGCCCACTACCAGCCAGCAGAGGAGCACCAGCCTGACGGGCCGGGCGCCGAGCAGGGCTACCAATCTGCTGGGGAGCACCAGCAGGAGCTGGAGGGCCATGCTCAGCATCAGGGTCACCTCCTATACCAGCAGGACGCTGGTGGCAGTCAGCAGCGGCAGCAGAGACAGGAGGCGGGGCAGGCACAGGCGGCTCTGGTGCAAGACTCAGCACAGGAGCCTGGCCCCACCCAGGAGTCAGGTGACGCTCGTCACGTGGCGCTGTGCATGGCACCCTCTCCTGCACTGCTGCAACACATGCTTGGCCAGAGATGCACTTTCCTGTCTTCCTGTGGTGCACTCTGCGGGTACACATGGCTGCCCATGCATGGCTGCCCCACAGCTGTGCCCAGCAGGGCGTACCATAGGAAGGATCATGCGCTCAACACTTGCAGCAGGCTGCATTCCCTCTGGCATCTCAGGGCACTCCCTTGGTTGTGCTTGATGCTTTGCAGGCCCAGCCTGCAGCCTGTCGTGACGGCAGAGGCCTGCTGCGTCCCTGTTGTCCAGGTGTCTGCAGCGCGCCATGCAGCTTGCCACCACGCCCCAGGCCTGCTGCAGGCTTGGACGAGACGCAGGCACACCCCGCACAGCAGGAGCACCGCAGGCAGGGGCAGTGCGCTGCTGCTGCCGACCCTCGTCCCAAGTCTTCAGGCCACCAGGGCAGCCCCGGCGGCGCCCAGCTGCCAGGCAGCACTGGCGCCCATCACCAGGCTGGCCACCACAGCCACGGTGCCAGCGGAGGGGGGCAGCATCACACATCACCAAGGGGCGGGTCTGGCGGCCTGCACTCCTTCTACGCCGCTGAGCAGCCACCACAGGAGGGTGGGGCCCCGCAGGGGCACCAGCACCAGGCAGCTCCGACCCTCTCAACTGGGGTCGGTGGGGGGGCAGTCGGCGGGGGTGGGGTGCTGGCTGGGCTGCACGTTGTGTTCTGGCCCATTCCCCACAGCAGCGTGCTGATCGAGCGGGCCAAGGAGCGCGGAATGGTGAGTCTGGCACCACCTGCGGCACTGGCAGCTGCGCCTCTCCACAGTGGCCCACCTTTGCATTGAGCAAGTCTTTGACCCACATCGTGCTGCAGCTGCGGCTGTGCGGCACAGCACCTCGGAGCTGGTTGCCTGTGCATGACATGCCTGGTTGATATCCCAGGGCTTCTTTACTTTGACAGCCCCTCTGTGCCCTGCTGCTGCTGCCTCCTGTCACTGCAAGCCTGGGCAGCAGGTCCTGATTATATCCGCCAAGGGCTGGAACCCTCATCTGCTTGAAGATGTGTGCCAGTGCTGCGGGGTCCTGTCTGCAGGTGCTGGAGGAGGCCATCACTTCAGCGACCAGCCTTGTGGTGGCCTCCAGGGACACCAGTCTGCCTGTTGTACGCAAGCAGCTTGCGAAGCTGTTGCCTCAGGTGTGCGAAGCAGCTGTCTGCTTCTCTAACGCACACCTTCAGCAGGTGTCTCACAAGGATACTGGCCACTGTGCTGGACACCTGTGGCATGCAGCAAGGTTTGCTTGCTGGCTCATGATTTGCTTGCTGGCACTGGCAGATTGTCAAGCCCTGAGAGCCACCATAGCTGCCACTTTGGCGCCCTGCCTGGTGTCGGGGAGGGGATGACTGTGTTCTATGAGCCAGCTGAAGGATGCCTGCTGAGGGAACACACTGCTGATCTGCATCTGCGCAATCACTCCTCAAGGCAGTCTATTGCTGCCTTGCTGCAGGTGCCCTCTGTCTCCAGAGTCTATGATGATGAGCAGCTGCAGCTGCCGGCCTGGGTGCAGTTTGTCGACCCAGACTTCTTGGCAAAGTGCGTGAAGTGCAGGAAACTGCTGCCCCTGATCGACCACCCGCTACAGGCAAGCCCTGACTGGTTTCCACTTTGAACTCAGATCTGCATGTACGACCTCTGCATGCAAGACCCCATGCTGCTCCAGCAGCAGACGCTGCTGGTGTTATAGTTGTCGAGGTCGTATGGTGTTGGGGTGGGCCCACGCAGTCCTGGCATGTCATTGTCTCCCTCAAGTCCGGGTCCAGCTCAGCATGAGCTCTTTCATACTGCCCAGCTGGATCTATGAAAGCATGCTCTATGAAAAGTGACAGAAGTGCATAGACAACCAACACTTGCTATCTGATGCTGCAGCCACTGGAGGTGGACCCTGTGGGAAGCCTTGCTGGTGACCAAAGCCCCGAATTGCAGGGTGAATCCACAGGCCCGGGGCCCAGTGAGCGGCAGCAGCAGCGGGCAGCTCAGGCCGCAGGGGACTCTGTTGCAGGGCCAGAATCTCCCCAGCCCAAGCAGCATCGGAGGACCCCTGCCAGGGCTGCTGCTCCTGCAGCAGCTGCAGCAGGGGAAGCCCAGGAGGCTGCTGTGGTGGAGGGGATGAGGGGCATGAAAGGCGTCTATCCAGACGTTGACCCAGCCAGCAGGAGGTTCACTGGTGGCGCCAGCGGCATCCCCTGGGGGCATGGTGGGTCAGGGTGCACCTTGAAGGAGTGTCTGAGGCCGCGAGGTGGTGACGTACCCCGCCTGGTGGTTGTCACTTACTGCCCGATGCATCTGAACTTGGAATCCGCCTTTGGCTCTATCTGAGTCTGTTGGTACCTGCCCCAGTGACTGTGCAGCGTCTGCAGCTCCGCTGGCATGCAGACCATGGAGTGCGGCCTCCCCAGTCTCTCTCATCACATGTGCTTGCTGCCGCTTGCAGATGGCATTCTGGAGGAACCCTGGGACTGGAAGTCCGCCCTCAGAACTGTGAAGATGCTGTACGCTGCCTGGAACAACACACTCAACACCTCCAAGCAGCGTGAACTGAGGCAGCTCAAGCGCAAGTGCGTCCTGGCTGTCTTGCCAAGCCTGCTGTGATGTGCTGAGCCTGCAGTCTGCTGCCTTTGCTGAACAGAGGCAGAGGGCAGGCTCAGCCTGGCCGTGGGGCGTTGAGTCAAGGTTGGGAGCTTGGTGCTGTACTTTGCGCAAGGCTGCTCATTACATGGCTGCTGCACACGGCCACAATGCCATGGCCTGTGACTTGCAAAGTTTCGCAGCATGCCCACATGCTCCCTCACCTCCAGCATGTTCAGCGGCACCATGGCGCCGAATCTAGCCAGCTTCAGCCTAAGTTTGCAGCAAGCTGCGCAGCTGGTTGGCACACGCTGGCGCCACCACAAGCCTGAGCTCTCAGCATGCCCTGCAGGAGGTCGGCCCAGGATGATGTGGAGCCCAGCCAGAAGCAGCCTGACACAGATGATGAGGCAGAGCTGGAGGGAGCTGCAGCCAACTCCCTGGCTGCAGGCGAATCGGGCGCCCTGGAACCAGAGGTCGGCGCCACAGGCAGCCAGTGCGCCCACGTCTGCTGCGTGGAGCTGAGGGTCTGCATCATTGCAGAGCTGGAGCTGGTGCGGGTGACCTACGGCGGTCAGGGCACTGACCAGTTCAAGGCCAAGGTCAGCAGCACAGCTCATGGGCGGCTGGTAGCTGTTTCTGATTTGGGTTGTTTGCACCTCTCTGTCCCTGCCTCTGTGTTGTGTTGTACAAGGGGGTCGAGGTGGCTGTGTCCCACCAGCAGCCAGAAGTACGGCTGTGGAAGGGCTGCTTGCAATCTGATGCCAACACCTCAAGTCCCGCGCTGCAATGCGCTCGGAAATCTGCCAGCCATGGGCAGTCCAGCCCCATGCCATGACGCTGCCTGTGTGCCCTCTGGTGGCAGAGGTTTGTGGCGCTGCCTTGCAGGCAGCTCACCGTGCTGTCCTGGTCACTGTCCGGTCATGGGCAAGCTCAGCCTCAGCCTCAGCCTCAGCTGCACATTGTGCCCGCCCGCCCCTGTGCTCTACAGTGCTGGCTGCCCCTGCAGGCCACTGGCTGTGCTTTCCTGGAGCTGGGCAAGCTATGGCGGCCCTCTTCAAAGCTGGGCGCTGTCTGTGATGGTGCTGTCAGTTGCTCCTGCAGGCCATTGACCGGGCCATCCTGGAGCTGGGCAATTTGAAGTCACCGCTGACCTCGGCGGACGAGGTGGATGGCCTGGGCATGGGGACCAAGAGCAAGGAGAAGGTGAAGGAGATCATCACCACAGGGGCCTACCGGCGCAACAGCTACATGGCCAACAGCGAGCGCCAGAGCGCGCTCAAGCTGGTGAGATCTGTGGCAGGAGCTGCGTGACAGGCAGCACCAGATCATGCTGGGGACCTGCAGTCAAGGGCCGTGCTATGCTGTGCCAGCTCCAGCTGGCATAGCCAATCAAGTTCTGTTGGATTGTGCATTGCTGACTTACTGCAAGCATTGCCAACAACAAGGCCCCAAGCGCGCTCAAGCTGGGGAGCTACACTGTGGGCAGTGGGCCGACCATGCACCCTGCCTGTTCACACGCTGGCCCCGCAAGGCTTTCGCTGCCTGCCTGCAGTTCCAGCGTATCTTTGGGGCAGGTGAGGCTGTCAGCCAGAAGTGGTATCACGACGGCTGCCGCAATCTGGTTGACGTCCGCTGTCGCAACGATCTCACGGAGCAGCAGGTGGGTACCTGTGCTGCTGCCAAAAAGAAGGGACTGGGCAGCAAGCAAGCAACATGGCTGCCAGATTGCTTTCTGAAGTTGGGCGTGGGTGTCAACAGATGGACTGCTAAAGCGATTTCACTGAGCAGCAGGCGGGTTGCAAGCGTGGCCTGAGCACTGTTGGCAGTGAATGCTGATCCTGCTGGCCGAGTTGTGCAATTGGCGGGGTCCAGGTGCTGCTGCAGCAATGTGAGTGAGCAGCAGATTGAGCTCTCCTGTTGTTGCTTAAGCGGAGCGGTGCTTGTAGTTTGTGCACAGGTCAGAGTCATCTTGTAGCAGTCCTGGACATGTATGATGGTGTCAAACCTAGCCCCTGGACACAGGCTGACATCCCCTCAGGTCCTGCCTCAAACCGAGCCAGAGCGGCAGCACTGGTGCCTGCGCCTCACAGCATATGCGAGGCGCGCCCAGGGTGTGTGCCAGTCCCGTCTCTTTGCCGCGTAGCTGTGGGCCCCGCTTCAGGCCTTGAGGCGGCCAACTCTGCCTTGGGCCAACTCTGTCTTGGGCGTCCAGCCAGACTGGCGGCATCTGTGTCGGCACGTCACAGCCTTTAAGCCCTGCACAGGTCGCATGCCAAGTCCCACTTCTGCTGTGCAGTTGGTGGGGTTGCAGTACTATCAGGAGATTGAGCAGCCCATCCCACGGGGCCAGGCTGAGGAGGTCCTGGCGAGGGTGCAGGAGACGCTGGGGGACGTGCTGCCCAGGCTGGGGTGCCGTGACGCTGCAGAGGCCGACGTCCTGCTGGCAGGCAGCTACCGGCGCGGGAAACCCCGCACAGGTGAGCCCACATCTCTTTGCGGGGCGTCACCGCGCAGTGGCCAGCACCATGGGGTCGCAATTCCACTTCATGTCTCCCCGCCCCCATGCATGGCAGGGCTTGCTGGCTGCTTTGTCTCCTGCTCAGACTGCAGCCCCCTCAGGAGGCAACTGTGTGGTGCTCTGGGGTTGTGTTCCCAGCTGCATGTAATTGATGCCGACCAGAGGCGGCAGTCAAATGTAATGGCTTAGTGGTAGCCTGTTTCTTATTTGCGACTGTTGTGTGTTCAGCAGACAGATACCTCATGCCGACTTGTGCCTGCAGGGGACATCGACATTCTGATCATCATGCCCCCCAGCGCCCAGCCAGACCCTGAGGGCGTTGCAGACGTCACCTGTGGGGAGCTGCTGGAGGCCCTGCTGGGCAGCCTGCTGGCGCAGGGCCTGCTGTGCAATGAGCTGTCGCCTGACAAGGCCCAGCCGCGGGACCAGGACTCGGTGACCTGGCTGGGGCTGTGCCGGCCGCAGGGGAGCGAGTGCCGTCGCCGCATTGACATCAAGGTCTACCCCCGCAGGTGGGGCACCACTGCACCTAGGCTTGCTCTGGCAGACGCACAGCACCACCTTGCCATGTGGCTGCTGCGACTGGCTGCTGCTGTTGCAGAGGCCCTGCCTGTGTCCTGAAGTGTGCAGGAGTGCCGTGGCTGACGCCGTCCGCTGCAGCTGGCAGCTGCGTCCAGCTGAATGGCTGCTTGCTGTGGCCTGCAGGCAGCGGGTGTTTGCCATCAACCACTTCACAGGGTCTGGGCCATTTGCGCGAGCGCTGCGTTTCTGGGCACGCAGCCACACCAAGGAGCAGGCCCAGAAGCTCAACCCTGCTGCAGACGCCTTCAGGCTGAACGACATGGCCCTGGTGCCCATCAGACGCCTCAGCAACTCCCGCACCCCCAGCTACAAGTACCAGCATGAGCAGGAGTTTCTTGAGCCCCACGTGGAGGCCACCTGTGAGACTGACATCTTTGAAGCTCTTGGGTTGGCCTATGTTCCCCCCTACCTCCGGTACTTCAACAGCAACTGGCAGTGAGCGGGCTCTCTCCCTCTCCTGACTGGATGAAAACCTTTGCTCACTTGCACAGGAAAGCTGGCACTGGCTGTAGTGGCGCTGGCTGAGCTGCTGTCATATGCTACATGCAACCGAGACTTGCATGACAGCAAGATTGCAGACAGGGCTGCTGCAGCTCCACCTCAGGTGGGCCTGCCAGCCTTGCTACCTACCCCTGCACTGGAGACCCTGTCCTCGGCCCTGTCTACGCCTGTGCAGATGCTAGAGCCCCCACAAATCCTGCTGTGGAGGGGCAGAGACACGGCGTGTAAACATGTGACCAGCAATACATCGACTGCCCTTGCTTGATGCCAGCTGGCTCCTGCGAACTTGTGCTAATCTTGTTCATGTTGGCATGATGCCATGCTAGACATGGCTACACTGTGAAGACCTCCCTTGCCTGCACAGGCTGACACTTGAACATCAGCCGTACCCAGGTGCACTGCTGCCCCTTGGTGCATCAGCCGCACCTCAGCCTTGCATCCTCCCTCACAGATGGCTGTGTGCTCAGGTGCCTCTGGCAATGCGAAGCAGAGGATTGTCGCTGGTCAACAATCTTGTCACAGCCTCTGGCCATGGCAAGTTGTCACGACTTCTTGCAAGGACAGGCAGCCAAGTCCGTTCGACTGGTGTTCAGCTTGCAGAAGGCATGCACCCTTCTGCCACACACAATCATCTAATGACCCAAAACGGTTTGTGGGCATTGAATCAGATCCCACATGGCCTGCAAGCTGTCTGAGCCTTCCGTCAATCGAGATCCCTGCCCCAGAGCCATTGAACGGTTGCTGCAGCCTGTGTTTTAAACAGCAAAAGTTTTACAGCTAAACAACTTCCGAAACAGGCAGCCCATGAACAGCTCACCAGCCCCCCGTAGCGCATGGAGAGCCTGACAAAGAGGGGCAGGGAGCAAACAGACGAGGACCACCCCCGCCCAAGCAAAATGGCGAAGAAACATAGCCTGGAAAACGGTGTGGCCCGAAGCCAGGCCCAGACCAACGGGGCAGCCCATAATGGGACAGCTGAGGACCAGCTGCTGGGCACCAGGAGGTCCATCAGACGCACAGAATTCATCCGCTTGCTGGAGCAGAGCCTGGCAGAGCTGGGCTTTGAGAATGTGGCACGCAGCCTGGAGAAGGCCTCAGGGGTCGCCTGCCAGGCGCCCGAGGTACAGCAGCTCAGATCCGCATTGCTAGAGGGCAAGTGGGAGGAGGCAGCGGCAGTGATGGATGAGCTGGGCCTGGAGGATGCCCAGTGTCGGCGAGCCAAGTTCCAGGTCCTTGAGGAGAAGTACCTGGAGGTGTGTCAGGCAGCGCAGCCCCAGGGTGTGTGTGTGCAGCCTGGCCAGTGCCATACGGCAGGCTGCACAGCAAATGGTTGATGCAGACTAATGAGGGACAAGGCTCTGTGCCAGGGACTGGGCCTGGATGACCAGAGCAGGTCCTTGGGAACACAAAAGCGGTGCGTGCCTTGTGTGGCAGGGTGCCTGAGATCATGTGTCGCAGGTGTGACCCCGAGGGGGAGTCACACTGCTGGCAAGCCAGGTGGCAGGGCTGTGAAGGGAAGCCGTCAGATGGGTGTGTTTTTGTGTTAGGACAACAGCCGGTCTGCCCTTCAGGCACCACCTGCTCTCGCTAAAGTGGTTGGCACGTCATGAGTGGGCATCAGGGCAATGACATGCTGTTGGTAAGCAAGCATTCAGGGCAGGCTGCAGGCGCTCTACCCTTGAGAGCAGACACTGAAATGCACAAGGGCATGAAGGCGTCCTGTGGCAGACTGCTGCCTGGCAGGATGGTGTCGCATCCTGTCTGGTACACACCGCAGGCCTCCCGTTCATTGTTTCAAAAGGTTGGATTGCACCCTATGTGGGGAAGAAGCACGTGCTAACTTGCATGGGCAGCAGCATGGCATGACTCCCTTTGCTGCGCAAGCGTCTGCAAGCCTCACCCAGTCATAGTAAGGCAGCTGTGTGCTTGTGACAGGACACCAAGCCTCGCCCGCAGGCGCAGCACGGCAACTACACAGGGGCCCCCAGCGCAGCACCTCCAGCATGAATGGGAACAGTCATGCCAGCTGTGTCTTTCCATAACCCTGCCGGAGCTGCGGGGCTGCACCACACAGGCACTATAGTCACTGCCTGCTGGCCGCACCCTGCAGGCCCTGCCAGCCCATGTCCAACAGGGCCAGCCGGGCACAGCCCTGGCCTTCACCTCGTTCAGGCTGAGAACCCAAGTCGCTTGCCACAGGCCTGCAGGCAATGCATGCCGCCACAGCCAGTGGTGGGCACCCCTTCTGCAGTTGCCGCATGGCGCAGCGGTGCTCGCTGCACCTCTGTGAGGCAGCAGACTCACTGCCTGCCGCCCTCGGCCTGCAGGCTCTGCATGGCAACGACACCAAGGCAGCAGTGCGCTGCCTGCGGCAGGACCTGCAGCCCCTGAAGGTCAAAACAGAGCGCCTGCACGAGCTGGCGCAGGCGGTCATGTGCCAGGACGGCGAGGAGCTGTGCTCACGCTTGAAGTGGCCAGGGCCCCACCGAGGGCGGGAGCAGCTGCTGCAATCGCTGCAGGTGGGTGGTCATCAAGGGGCAGGGGCGACAGTGCTGCTACAGGGGCGCCTCAGGGCTGTCCTGAAGCCCGGCAGCAGTCTGCCTTATGCCCCTGTGACTCCAAATGGCTGCAATTCCACAGCAGGCCAGAGCAGCTGCTGGGGGGCTGCAGGGGCGACCTGAGGCCAGCAGCCTCCAGCGTGGGCTCAAATCCCAGGATAACACCTGCTGAACGTGTGCCAGGAAGGCACTCAGGCTGCATTCCTGCCCAGCATGTGGGGTGGAGCTCTGCAAGTCAGCCTCTCAGCTGGCGGCACCGCCGCTCAAATTTGCCTTGTACACGGCCGTGCAGGAGATGCAAGCCTGGAGATGCATTCATACTGCCCTTGCCACCTCAGAGCTCCTCCCTGCCGGCAGGGGGTGCTGCCCCTTGGAGGACTGCCTCTTGAAGGCGACCTCAACCAATGTTGACCTGTGACGCGCTCAGCGCAGTACGCGTACCTGCAGGCTGTGCTGGCAGGGAGACTCTGCTCACAGGGCGTGGCCTCCACCTCCTGCAGTGTGCTCTGCTTAGTTTGGCTTCTGTGGCCGCCTGCAGGTGGTGCTGCCCCCGGACATCCTGCTGCCCAGCCGGCGCCTGCAAGTCCTCGTGGAGCAGGCCATGGAGCTGCAGCTGATGCGCTGCCGTTACCACAACCAGCCGGTCCCCGTCTTCTCTTTGTTGTCAGACTACAGCTGCGGGCCGGAGCAGATACCCTCTGTCACCACGCAGGTTTGCAAGTGGGGGGCTGCTTACCAGTGCAGTGGCAGCCCTGCCCTTGTCAAGGGTCTTCTGCGGCTCAAGTGTGGACCCTGCTTTTGGTGTTCCTTCTGCCCATCTGGCAGTCTGCACATGCACATTGTGCTGCCTGGCAAGTGCTGATCCTGCTCCAGCCAGCCTGGCAGAGTCAGCAGCATCTGCCGCGGGGCCAGCCTGCCTGTGGCTCTGTGCTCTGCCCTACCCCAAACACCTGAAGTCCATGGCAGGTCAACCTCACGTCTGTGCCCTGCAGGTGCTGCGGGATCACACCGACGAGGTGTGGCACATCGCGTTCTCCCATGGAGGAACCATGCTGGCGTCGGCCTCGCGGGACAACAGCGCCATCATCTACTCGATTGACCCCCTGCGGCGGCACGTCAGCCGCCTCCACAGCCTCCAGGCACGCTGCGCTGCTGCAGCTGCTTGGGCCGGTGTGCTGCCAAGGGAGGGACAGGGCTTGATCAGCCTGTGCCCAGCAAGATTTTGAGGGCTGAAGAAGTGTTGGAGGCAGCTGCCATGGCTGCATGCTGCCTTCTGCAAGCTGGGCTGCCACCAAAGCAGCCCTACCGTTGAAGGGTCTGGGCAGCGTCTGCATGCAGCCTGCTGCTCTGTGCAGGCGAACGTGGGCTGTGTGATGGCCAGCAAGCTTGCAATCAGAGTCGCCCTGGTGTCTTGTGTCAGGTGCTCAGAGAGCGCCTGTTCCAGGTGGTTGCCAATTTGCCCTGCCTCACTGGTCCGCCTGGCATGCCCCCACTCCTGCCCGGCTGGCTCTGCAGGGGCACACAGATGCCATTGCCACCCTGGCATGGAGCCCCGACGACTCCATGCTGGCGACCTGTGGGCAGGACCGCATCCTGCGCCTGTGGAGCAGCGAGGACGGCCGCTGCATCCAGGAGCTGAGTCACCACACGCAGCAGGTCTCTGCGGTCGCGTGGCTGCCCGACAGTGAGTGACGGGGTGCCAGCCTGCATCCCGAGGTGCCAGCGCAGCAGGTCTCTGCGGCTCGACAGCGAGCGCTGACGGTCGCACTGCATCAGCTAGGTCTGCACAAGTGGCAGGTTTCTGTGATGACATGGCTGCATGATGGTCAGTGCTGAGCAGCGGCCTGCACGGCACCAAGCAAAGACTGCCCATGCAGGACTTCTCTCTGGCCGTCAGCCAGGCAGTGGTAGTGCATCTGCTACACATGGGAATGGGGTTTGTGGGCGACTTGTTTCTGACATGTCAGCGCCTGTGCGCCTGTGTTCAGGTTTCCACAGCTTGCCAGGTGTCTTGCAGCAAGTGTCTCTGGCCAGATGGCCAGACGCAGGGCCTCTCTGCATCCTCACGCCAGCTGAGGCATGCCAGTGGTACATGTCACGTGCCTGGAGTCAAGGCTATGCGTGTCACAGAGGGCGGTGCCTGGCACTCAGGCGCAGGGTGTCTGTGGGAGGCCAGTTCCCAGGCCTTGACCGGTGCCGTTCTGCAGGCCGCCGCCTCCTGACTGGCAGCCGCCTGCCCCGGATGAAGGGCCCTGCCTGACAGCCTGTGCCAACACAGCCTGCTAACGTACTGAACAAGGCGGTCAGCTAGCGCCATGCTGCACATTGCAGTGCAGTGCCTTACTGCTGCCCTGCACGCCGTCGGCGCTGTGCTGCGCACTGCAGTGCAAACCTGGTCTGCTGCCCTGCAGGCCGGCGCTTGGTGACGGGCAGCCATGACAAGTACCTCATCCTGGCAGAGACCGATGGGACAGTGCTGCGCACGTGGCCCAGCGCCCACATCCACGATCTGGCCATCTCGTCCGATGGGCGCTTGCTCTTCAGCGTCACCAGCGAGAAGAAGGTGGGCGGTCTTTCACAAACCTTCTTTGAGGTGCATGCCTCTGATGCAATGAGTTCCTGCGCGAGACTTAAAGGAGGCAACAGCCAACCCCCCTGCCCCTGGTTGTTCACCACCATGGTGCAGCTTGCCCACATTCGATGCATGCGAGGACGCACAGTCATCAAACCCTGCTGCTTGCAGGTGCGGGTGTATGACTTGGCCTCCTACCATGAGATTCCACGGCTGTGCATCTCTGAGGGCGCCGGGATCATGAGCCTGTCCCTGGCAGATGACAACCGCCACCTGCTGCTCAACATGACCGACCAGCAGATCCACCTGTGGCAGGTCAACCCTGACAGCGCTCAGCAGCCCACCTCCCCAGGCAAGGGCTGTCAAGCGCTGGGTCCTGCCTCCTGCTGCCTCGCTGGCAGCCGCCGCTGACCCAGGGAGAGTGTGGGTGCAGTGGGCGCCTCCTGTACTGGGCTGGCTGTGGCCTGGCAGTGGGCTGGCAGCACAGGGGGCCCCAGCCCTGTACCTGTGGGGCCAAGCAAGCCTGCCGGCTGGGGCTGCATGCCCTCGGCCTGCTCAGCTGGGTCAGTCTGTCGGCGGCCGCGCTCGGACAGGCCCCTGCCCCCCCAGCTCTTGCTGCTTCTGCTGCTTGGCGCCTATGTGCACGCTGTCACGAAAGGCTTGCAAGGCATGGCCCCGGCAGTGCCAGAAGCCTGGCAACTGCGAGGCAGGAGCCCTCCTACACCCAGCCCCTGCTCCTGCGCAGGTGGCAGCGTGACGCCCCCGCCAGTGGCTCATGTGATGAGCTACGAGGTGGCGCAAGGGCAGACTGGGCGGTATGTTGTGCGCTCCTGCCTGGGGGGCTACAACTCAGCGTTTGTGCTCAGCGGCTCTGAGGAGTCTAAGGTGGGCTAGTTTTGCCATGCAGGGCATCAGGCCTGCAGAAGATCTGTTATTTGCTCATGTAGGCTGCAGAGGCCAGGGCTTGCTGTTGGATGAGGTTTGCCCTGGCCTCTTGGTGGTGTCTGCCACAGCCATAGTCTTACCTCTTTGCCTCTGTCCTCAGTCAGAGCCTTTGCTGGACAGCCATGCCCTTGTGGTATATTGCCAGTCCTCTTGCGACAGTTGACGAGCAAGTGGAGGCAAGCTGTGCGGTCCAGGCTGCAGGGCTATGCCATGCTGATTGCCATCTGTCCTGCTGCAGCCTTTGCCGCTATGTATGGCAGGCAGCATGCTGAACACCATCCCATGTCCATTGGGGTGATATCTTGATGCAAATTGTTGTATGAGTCTGAAAGACCTCTGATCGGCTGCTAGCGCCAGCTGGCAAGCAAGCTACGGCTCGAGGGCTGCTGGTGCTGCTGCAGGTGTTTGTGTGGCACAGGGTGACAGGCGAGCAGCTAGCTGTGCTGGAGGGACACAGAGGCACGGTCAACTCTGTCAGCTGGAACCCTAGGGACCACCACATGTTTGCTTCAGCTTCAGACGACTGCTCAATACGCATCTGGGGGCCCCCGCAGATGGAGGGCTCTAGCATTCAGAACGGGTATGCACCAGCATCTTGACAGCTGCAAGAGCGCCCTGCTCCTGCCCATCTGCAGTTGCTGTTTCACTGGTGAGCACTGCCATCGTCAGGTTGCCTCTTGGCTGCTTTAGCCCCCTCCAAACCTCATGGCCAGATCCTGTACTTTGATAGAGACTGTATCCACAGCCCCGCTTGTGCCCAGAAGCGCAGCCCAGAGGCCAGTGCTTTGCTTGAAGCCTGCAACTGCATTGCCTGAAAACCGTATGTTCACTGCTACCTGCTGCCCACACGGGGGGAGATTGACAACTCTCCTGCTGGCTCCAAGTGCTCAATGCCCATGCCTGTAGTCATCCTTGCCTGTAATCATTTCATTTCAGTGCTAATGAACACCTGGCAGCATGGGGACGCTAACATGTTTCATTTCAGGGTGCGTTCTTCATGATGTCAAAACACAGCACCTGCAAACTGGCTGCCTAAGCAGGAGTCTACACAATCTGAGCCTGCTGGACAGGGCATTTGTTCACCTGCTGTGTCACTGGTGGGTCCTTATTGATTGATTGGGCAGAGGCTGGTGCATGTCATTTTGAGACAGGCAGCCAGGTGCAGTACTGTCTGAAGCAGGCACGATGTTGAGTCAGATGGATGTATCTGTTGCACTACATTGAAGGCTGAGGAAGGATAGGGGCAGCTGTCTGGCGGGGAAGGACGCGGGAGTGAGCAATGATACGATAGAGGTCCTCAATGCGGAATGGCTTGCAAATGAACTCCTCAATGCCAACCTCCTTGCACCTGTTGTGCAGCACCTGCAGGACGTCACAGCAGAATTCAGCAGCACGCCTGCTCGCCGTTGCCAGTGGACAATCTGGGCTGCAATGCGGCGCAATGGGGCACATTCAGCAATGTACATGCACGGCAGGCGCACTTGACGGCTGGCCAAGCCAACACAACAGATCACACAGGCGAGTGACACATGGCTGGTAGACAGGGAGGCCAGTGGATCTGAGGCAACACATTGCCATGGATGTAAGTCTCAGCCACAATGCAGCCGAAGTGAAGGAGCTTTCAGTAGCCAAGCAGCCAGTCAGCAACAGAGGCATGGTGCCCCCACCGGTAGGGTGTCTGCAGAGAGGGCAACAATGCGAGGCCGGTCCTCAGGGGCGTAGCGCTGTCTGATCTGGCGCGAAGCCTCTAGACCATCCATCTCTGGCATGTGGATGTCCATCCTGCAAGGAGACACAGGCTGTCCAGCCATGGGTGGACCCTGACGATCCCCCCCAGCTAGAGCATTTCTTTGAGGTGAAAAGTCTGCCGTCCATATTGCTGACACCCAATCCCAGAGCTGAACTTGAGAACCCGGCATGCATGGCATTGCAGACCTCCACTCCGTGCAAGAAGTACAGCTCTGTAGTCAGCCTCGAGCTGAAATCGGTGTCAAGTGGCAGAGCGGAGCAGCAGCCAGCAGGCAGAGGCGTGCCGGCAGGGTGAGTTCACAAGCTGCTGCCGCAAGCAGCCTGAAGCAGCTGGCCCTGAGAAACATGATGCCAGGTACGCGAAGGGTTGTGTGAGCACATGGCAAAGCTCACAAAACGACATCAGGGCCTGCATCGCAGCGTGGGGTCGAGCTCTGCTGGAGCCAGGTCGGCAGCTCTTGGTAAGACCCCAAGTGGTACTCACAGGATGACGTCAAAAGCTGCTCTCTCAAGGGCTTCAAGAGCCTCCACACCATTGTTGACCACTGTGCTGGTGATGGGCTTGGTGTCAGACATGCGCTGCAGCACTTTCAGGATGACCTTCTGATTGACCTGCAGCACCAGAGTGGCAGGGTGAGCACATGACGCCTGCACTTGCCAGGAGGAGTGGCAACTCAACCAGAAGTGGGGCAGCCTTTGAACCCACCAGGTACGCCCACATATCAGACAAAATGCGTTCCATTTGCCATGGCATCAACATGGTCACAGGGGCCAGCAGGGCTGCTCCTTGAGAGATGGGCTGGGTCCAGAATGTGCAGAAGCTGCTCCTCACAACCCAGGCCATCCCAGGCACCCACTGCCATGTCTTCTGCAACAATCTGCGACAGGCATGCAGCAGGACCCAGGATTTGCACCAGGTGCCCCCCAAAGATCAGGCCCCCAGCGGCGCTGGCCCTGTGCAGTCGGCGGGAGGCAGGACATGCACGTGCCCCTGCATGACCAGAGCACCCACTTTGTTGTCTTCTGCAACAAGTATGCGCAGCGGCGCCGCCGGCGCCTGCTGCTTTGGCCGCGAAATGCCCGAGGTAGCAGCGGGCATGCCGGATGTCCTCCCTGAGTTGCTGTTGGCCAGGCCCGACCTCCGAGAGGCAGAGCTGGACATCGCAGCTAAGCTGCCATTGGCCAGGCCAGAGCTCCTGGCAGGGCTGCTGGAGGAACTGGGAGCCCCCTCCATCACCCCTGCAACTGCAGGGCTTGCCAGGGAAGCTTCTATCGGGCCGGCCTGCTGCCCAGCGGCCTCGGGGAAGGCCTGGCTGAAGGCGCTGGAGCGCAGGCCCTCCAGGCTGCGCCGTGGAGGCAGCTGCGGCCGCAGGAGGTCCGCTTCGGACATGTGGGACAGCTCTGAGCTGCGCCGTTTGGGGGGGGCACGGCGCGCGGCAGGGCTGCCTGCAGGCAGGGGTTGTGCACACATCAGAGGTGCGTCTCAGCTGCAAGGACTGCACCCATGTGCACAGCAAGGGCACTGGCGCATTCAGGCAATGCAAAGCTAGGCAACGGCACAGCAGCATAGCAGCATGTGTTCAAATCATCCCCAACATAAGCGTTGCCATTGCATGGCAGACATGTCTTTTGACACCTGCTGGCATCAAGCGACTGGCAAGCCTCTGAACGCACTTACCCGCATCGCCCAGCAAGATGGCGCTGCAGACTTGACAGGTGACCCTTTCCACTGCTGATGTTCATGCTGATGCTGCCATTCACAGGCACCGTCACAACAGACATGCCTAGGGAGCCATGGTGCATCAGCAGATCATGGCAGGCATGTCAGAGAGCCCCACATGGCTGCAGCAGCAGACCTCTCAGAGAACATGCCAAGGCAGCCCCAAAGCGCAACTTTGCAGGTCCAAGCTGAGGTGAGCTACAAAGGTGCTCACCACCTTCGCCCAGCGACACATTGCTGGAGACGTCCGAGGAGCAACCCCCCACGCTGCTGCCAGTCATGCTGCTGCGGTCCTCCTCTGTGATGGTGGAGGGCCAGGCGACGATCTTGGCAGTGCCAAGGGAAGCCCTCTGCAGACGCACCCGCCGCTGGGCCTCCTCAATGCTCAAAGCAGACCCCACCTGCAGTGCAGGAGCCTTGCAACTCAGGTTGAGTGTACAGGCAGGCGAGTATTACCTCTGCATGAGCTTGGCTTTGCTGTGTCCTCTGTCAAGCTGCTGTTCCTCATCTGGCCTTCTGAGCAGGCATGGTGACACTACTTGCTCAACCGCGTCTTAGTGCTTGGATCAGCTTGCCGCTTGACGGCGCCTAGCTCACTCATCGCCAGTGTGCAGGCCAGGACTGCTGGATGGGCCTCTGTCATTCTCAGCTCCAAGCCTCAACAATGATTCAGACGTACTCAACCCAGATGAGCAGTTGAGCTGCTGCCTGCCCAGCAAGGTCAAAGGCAGGCATGAATGTGTCACCACAAACAGGCCCTTCGGCTGGCGACCACTCCAAACAAGCGCCTGCATTGCCAAGGCGCAGGTCGCCCCTGCCGCCTGCGCTGGCCCCGCAATGCTCGGCTCTGGCAGTCAACAGCAGGCACGCACCAGGGAGGTGCTGGCAGGCGCCTGAATGCCGGCTTGGGCAGGCTGGGCGCTGCCTGTGTCCGCAATGTCACTGCTGCTGCGGCCAGCTGAGACAGCCAGCCTGGGCAACTGCGCCCTGCTCGCGTCTGCCTCAGCCCTTGCGGCCACCGCGGCCTCCCTCAGCGGCCCTGGGTGGGGCGGCTCTGGGCGCTCAAGGGCGCTGTTGTCCAGGCTGGTGCGGCGGTGGAAGGGGATCACCAGGGACCTGCAGGCACACACAAGTGCCGGGCCTGTGAGGGGTGGCCGCTGCCAGGCATGCGCAGCCGCCTGGCCAAAGCCAGGGCACAGAGGCATGCTGCAGGCACAACTCCTGACAGAGAGTTGCTGGGATCTGGGCTGAATCTGCCTCAGGCTGTGACCGCAGGAGCGGGCAGGCCACGGCCGACCCGAAGGGGACTCCTGTCAGCATCGCTGCATGCGATACTGAAAGCTGTTGGTGCATGCAGCTCACATCGGCCTGGCTTGGGATGACTGCAGCAAACACAGGGCAGCCTATGACGCATGGGCAGCAGGATGCAGCACCTTCAGGGAGCTGAACAGATCCTGAGCTGCGCTCCTGCTCCAACACGCCCCAGAGACAACAGGCAGCTGCCTTAAAAGACCACAAAGCCCTTCACTGCACCCCCTGCAGGCACGCTCAAGGCTGCGCAGCAGGCCAATTCTCAAGAACTGCACATGGCCCGACCTGCGCTGCTGCCCCGCCATGCCCCGCCCTTGCACGTTGAAGGCCTCTGAGGCAGCTGAAGCTGCAGCCGACACGCGGGTCCCCGGGTGCAGGGGCACGTGCTGCGCCTTGGAGCGCATGAGGGCCATCGCCTTCAGCAGGGCGATGGCCAGCCTCGTGTGCTTGACAGGGCGAGCCACAAAGGAGATCAGCGGGTGCAGGCCCATGGGGAGGCCTTCGCGCTTGCCCAGTGCGACCACAGGGCGCCCCTTCCACCCACCCCTGCAGACACAGGGGCATGCTTGTGAGGCAGATCTCTTGGTGACCCAATAGGGTTCACGGCAGCGGACAAATATCAAGGAGCAGCTTTGGCATTCGGGAAGTGCCCACTGACCCAGCTTTCCAGGTGTAGGTGAGCATCTGAGCAGGGCTTGGACATGTGGCCGCTGGCCGCAAATTTGCTTGCCAGCTGTGCCATGACTGTGTGGCTCACAGGGACTCACTTCAGCGCATGCAATGCCTGCTCCACGCCCACGATGGCAAAGTCGTACACCTCCTGCCTGGGGGCTGCAATGCCAATTGTGGGCAGCATCCCCAGCATGCGACAGCTCTGGCAAATCTGCAGGGTCATGGCGCACTCAGAGGGGCGGCGTGTCCAGCAGCCCTGTGCGGTGCCAGGCCCCCAACAAGGACACAGGAGATGCCTCCGCTTCCAGGGGCTGCCGGCTGTGTCACCAAAGAAGCACATGTGCGACTTGTGTCTGCATCCAATCAGCAATGCACACCCAGGGCTGCTGCACAGACTGCAGTCCCCAGGCCCTGCAGCACAGCCTGCCAGGCCTGGGCCCTCACAAACACAGCTGTCTTCACCAGGGTCCACAGCACTGCCTGCACCTCTCAGGCTTGTCAGGACAGACACAATCAAGGGCTGTGTGCCGATGGTTGACATCAGCATGTTGTGCAGCAGCTGAGTGGCAGGCCAAGCACCGCTCAGTGCCACACAGCAACTGCCTCAGATGAAGACGATCACCAGAAGCGGCCTATGGCTCAAGCCAGGCTCCCACAGGGGCAGATGCGGGCAGAAAGATTTCAAGTCGACCTGCCTCTGCACGCCAACAGCCCGTTTCCAAGCTTACTTGGAGGGCTGTGGGCTGGTGGCTGACGTCCACCACCGCCTGGCGTCCCCGCAGCACTGCGCACTCTGCCTCTGAGGGCGTGCTCCAGGCGTCGTCATTCATGATCTGGCGCCAGCCCTGGCGATGGCCACCACCTGCAGCAGCACATTGCAAACTCACTGAGTGGCATGCAGGCAGATGAGCCTGTGCTGGCTGATTTTTTGTTCTGTGTTCTGTTTTGACAGCAAGCGGATCTCAGTCATGCAGATAGCTTGGTCTGTGGTTGCACAGGGCAGGATATAAGTATGCATGCACTTACTCCCAGCGCTGGTTGTGGTGGACAGGCTCTGCAAGGACACTTCGTGGGAAGAGTACTCAGAATGGTCTGAAGACGAGCGATTGGAGCCCCATGCGCCGTTGGCAGCACCATCTGTCACGTCTGTGCTGCCATTAGCAGCAGCTGGCAGCACAGGGTGCCCACTGCGTGGCACCTGGCCAGGGCCCGAGCTGCTTTTGCTGCCATTGGGCGACCCTTGAGGGCTGCCGCTGTGGCCAGCAACGTCACCACCCTCCCGGGGGGGCAACATGGGGCCGCCCATGGCCTTGCCTATGCCGAGACCTGCACCATGGTACATCAACTGTCAGCATGCAGGGATGTGAGATGGATGGGTGGCGCCTGTGGCGGGTTGTGCGGAACAGCAGAGCTCAGTGCTGCACAACCTTGGTTGGTGTCCTGGTGTGGGTCATCTCTGAGGCTTTCTGGCAATGAATCTGAGGGAAAACGAAGGACACGCAGAGGGATGTCCCTTCCCACAGCTGAGCTCAGTGCCGCATGCACTGCATGCTGTGTCAGCACACCCTGCGACAGTGATGCATGTAGGCTCAGGATGCTGCAGGAACAGCTCGCATCATGGACACAGCAGCAGGGGGGCCAGGGCAGCTGCAGTGCTGCGCTCACCCACAGATGAGCGGTTGGCAACGGCTGCTGAAGCTGCGGCCCCGGCTGCATCTGCAGCGATGCCAGCAGTCGCGGTGGTCTTCAGGTGGCGTCCCAGGGGAGACTGCGCAGAGCTGGGCGTCCCCTTCGGCGCCCAGGGCAGCATCATGGAGAAGTGGAAGGTGCTGCCCTTCCCAGCTGCAGACTCCGCCCAGATGGTGCCCCCCATCAGCTCAGCCAGCCGCCGTGAGATGGCCAGGCCAAGTCCTGTACGTGAAGGCGGGGCTGTTGGTCAGCAGGTATGGCCTTGACTGAAGAAGCTCTGCTCTTGCGCCTCTGTTTCAGGAAGACCTCATTCTGTCAGATACGGGTAGGGCTGTGCTGCGGTTGATTTCGTGCGCCTCCTTGTGCCAGCAGGCTGGCGCACAACCTGCTTGCTGCAGCAGGCCTAGCAAGCGCACTGCAGACTGGCTTGCTCAGAGTGAGATGGGGGCGGACAGGTTTTGGACGAGCAGGCGTAGCTGCACGCCTGAAGTTCCACCGTACCTCAGGAGCCCCAATCAACAGTCTTCACGGGTGCTTGCTTGCAGAGGCCACCTGGGTGTTCCATACCCAATCAGGACCATGCTGCAACATGCCCTCAAGCTCCAGTGGCTGCTATGCGCCTGTCACCATCGCCCAGGAAGCCACGCCGCGTGCCATGGTCTTGGACCAAACGCATGTGTCAGGATTTCGTGACATCAGCCGTTGGTGCATGTCACTGGCTGGTCATGTCTTACCTGTCCCCCCATATCTGCGCGACATGGACTCGTGCCCTTGCCGGAAAACCTGGAACATTTTCTTCATGGACTCAGGGGAGATGCCGATGCCAGTGTCACGTATGGTGACGTGGAAGTGCTGGGCCCCATTCTCTGCAGGCGTGCCCTTGTCCAGGGCCACATGGATGACAACCTCCCCTTGCTCAGTGAACTTGACAGCATTGGCCAGCATGTTGGCCAACACCTACACAGTAAAGAAAGGGCTAAAGGTGTCTGGCTTGTTTGGTGGCTTTGACTACACTGGCCGGTAAGTTTAGCCTGGACCTGAACAAGGACACCACCAGGATATCTGACATGGCCAGCGCTGCCTGCTTTGGGCCCTTGACAGCCTCGCAAGTGACAAGGCAGCCCTGGATGCCTGCTGCTGCTGCCATGCCCAGTGCAGCCTGAAGCAGACAGCAGTCCACAAGAATGCCAGAGCTGCCTGCTCTGCGACATCTTGCAAAGTGCAGCTTGCTGTAAGAGGCGACCACAGCACCAGATGTCAGCCAGCTGACGGTGCATCCATCAGCGCAGGCTGTATGGGGATGCCCTGATGGCATGCCCGGGCACACAGGTGAAAAGACGCAATAAGGTAAAGGCAGGCTGGGCAGCCTCACCTGCCGTATCCTGATGGCATCCCCCATGACCAGGCGGTGCAGCAGGGGCTCGTCCAGGCTGTACGCGATCTCGATGCCTTTGCGCACTGCATCTGCAGCCACCATCTCAATGACGGCCTCCACTGTGGTGCGCAGGTCCAGGGGCTCTGCTTCCAGGGTCATGCTGTTGTGGTCGATCTTGCTGAAGTCAAGGATGTCCCCCAGAATGGTCAGCAGTGTGTCCCCACTGTCAAGAATGGTCTCCGCCAACTCCCTGTAAGGGGGTGGCAGGGGAGAGGAGATCAGAGTCCCATCAGCATGGCCCCTGTGAGTCTGGGGCAGGCCAGCTGCCTGTTCAGGAGTCAGTGTGGACTGGCTCAGAGACACAGATGCGCTGCGCAGGGGCTGCCCAATGGGGTTTTGGGCCAGCTCCCTGCAAGGAGACTCAGAGGGTAGGCTACAAGGCCACCAGAGAAGCTGCAGTACAGGGAACTCCCAAGGCAACATGTACTGGTGTCGACATGGCTTTGCAGATGCACAGGACAGAGCCTTTCCATGCAGGCCAGACTCCAGGAGGGGTGCCTCATCATGCCCAGCGCATGCACAAG